>JADLZN010012088.1:0-216539 GCA_018155175.1 Sinocyclocheilus anophthalmus | reverse complement strand
GGAGGATGATGTTATTTTAACATTGTCTGATTCAGGGGCCAGTTCTCTGCTGGGTTCAGCCCAGGAAGAGAAGGAAATGGATGAAGAGAGCGAAGAAGCTGAGGCTGAGCATTCTCAATCCTCCTGCCCTGCTTATGATGAGCTCTTAGAGGTTATGGATCGCGCCACGGCAAGACTTGACTTGCCATGGAAGTGGACTAAGAAAGTGACGTCGCGAGGTCATCTTGATGAACGTTTTTTTTCTGGCCATAACCCTCCAGCTCAGGTGGGTCTTCCTTTCCTTCCTGATCTCCATTCTGAGATCGAGAAGGAATGGAAGAAGCCGTTTTCCTCACGCAGCCATCGGTTTCAGCATACCAGTTATGGGAACATCGAGGCGATGCGCGAAAACGGCTATGAGAGAATGCACCCTGTAGAAGAGACGCTAGCTAGCTATCTCTCTATAGGAGAGACATCATCTCTCAAAACTCCATCCTTGCCATCCGTGCCCCTTCAAGCAACATCTAAATTGAATGGCAAGGCATACACAGCAGCAGGTCAGGCTGTCACTTCGTTGCACACGATGGCGGTGCTCCAGGCATACCAGGCTGACTTGCTGAAAGACCTGGATAAAGGCGAGGGCCTTTCTTCTGATGAGATGGCTGAGTTCCGCCGCACCACGGATCTTGCTCTTCGTGCTAATAAGCAGGCTGCCTCTGCTATGGGCAGATCCATGGCGGCAATGGTAGTAACGGAGAGGCAGCTGTGGGTAAAACTGGCAGACATCGGGAAGAAAGAAAGGGTTTTTCTTCTCGATGCCCCGGTTTCGCACTCTGAACTTTTTGGTACATCCGTTGAGACGGTCGGCGAAAAGTTCAGGGAGTCGAAGGCGCGCTCAGCGGCCTTCAAATCCTTAATTCCACGAAGGTCCAGTTCTGAGCCCGAACAACCAAGGGGTCCTGGCCCGTCTCGATTTGAGAATCAGAGACGAGCACAGAAGGCTAGTGTCGCAAATCGCGCTCCTCCTCCGCCTGCGGGTAGGTAGGAAGTATCGTGGGTCGAAGGGAGGTAGGCAAGACCTAGGGATATGATCCAGACAAGGCATCAGCGCTTTCGTATGGATCAGAGTGATAATAGTCTCCTTCTGGACCTATGATGTTTTGGTTGGTTCTATGGTTAATCATAGTAACCACCTTACTGAAGGTCCGGTCTAGAGGCTTTTCCGGACAGAGCTCCAACGCGGGAGCCGTGGTGGGTGAGTACGATCCATGTCTAAAATATATGTATATATATATAGTATGTGTAGGAAATGGTGGTTGTTTGTACTTCTGATAGTTTCTTGCAGTGATTCCCGGTGGGTTCAGAAACCGGGTGCTCGACTTGCAGTGTTATTTCACTCGTCGAAATATGTCCAGAAGGTAAGTAAGGTTTCGGTTGCATACTTCATGATTCATGTGGCCATAACACAGGCTTCTGCGGGAGTTTTGTGATTATCAGGCCCCCGGTGTCACTGCAAAAAATTCCTGGACGTCCGGGCTGGGGTTTACGCTTTCATGCTACCCTGACTGGTCTACCGTATCCGGGTCGCCCTGAGGGGTTTTCCCGATCACCAGGATATCCCCTTGAGGCATCACCCCCTCACCATTGAGTGTTATTGTGAATATGATGTTTCTTTTGAGCGTTAATCCTCTCTGAAGAGTTGGATTCCTCGCTCCATGGGCTGTCCTCGTAGTATTGAGACAATGCTCCCCTTTTATCAAAGGGTTACCTGAAATGAGAGTCTGGCTAGACGGCAGTATGCTTACACCTCTGATTTTTCAATCATGCTGCAGGTCAAGCCCCCCCCCGCTCGTTGAGAGCTGGGTTTGTGCTCCCTCAGCCAAGGTAAACTACTGCTAGCGTTCCAGCATTGGAACATGCTGTAGGTCGAGCCCCCTTCTCGACTGAGAACTAGGTGTGTTGCTCCCATAGCTAAGTAGATTATTGCTAGCTGTTCCAGTTTTGGAACATGCTGCAGGTCGAGCCCTGTCTCGGTTTGAGAACTGAGTGTGTTTCTCCCTCAGTTGAATAACTGCTAGCTGTTCCCCCATTGGAACATGCTGTAGGTTGAGCCCCCTCTCCATTGAGAGCTGGATGTTCCCACAGCTACAGATTTACTGCTAGCCACTCCAGCATTATAGCCGTAGATATAGCGTCTGGGGATACGCTATTTTTATCTATAGGCTGCCTTTTCAGGGTGCCACGAGAACCCCTAGAACGGTATGCAAGTGTAGTGCACGTTATGCTTTGCCCACTTTTCTAAAATCCACATAGCTGGTAAGTGTGCACGTTATGCTTTGCCCACTTTTCTAAAATCCTGTACGGTAAGAGCTACGCGCAACAACTTCGTGCTCTTTCTGAGTGGTTTAAAACCCCAGCTCCGCCTTGGGCACCACTCCTCCTATGTATCCTCTGGATACCTACTTAACAGGGTATTGCTACTAAGGATCTGTTGAGACAGTTCCTTCACCACATGCAAAGACAAACGTGCGGTAGCCCCTGTGTGACAGGCCAAGACTAGTATGATTCTAGGCTCTTGGTCGTATTCCCTTAAAGGAATCTATTCCTGATTCCAAGCCTTGAGCTCTACCCCGGGCCCAGGAGTCTGGCCCTAACAGGTAAGTATTTTGGGGTATGTAGCCTAGGCCTTTGGCCGTAGGGAATAACGTCACTGACAGCCGTCTAACGTCCCAGGGGCAACTCCCATAACAATATGGTAGAGTTGGTACTTAGTGCACGCCATAGGTTTCTGGCATGCACTCCCCTCACCATGATGGCGTGGGTATACCGTTCCCCATAGCGACCCCTAGAGGACGCAGTTCGAAGTTCCCATGAAAGGGAACGTCTCAGGTTACTTATGTAACCATGGTTCCCTGAGTAGGGAACGAGACACTGCGTCCTCTAGGTTTCTTGCCATGCTGCGGACGCAAGCTTCAGACGAAGAAGTGAATGATGTGTGCTCCCGGCACCGATTTATACTGTAGTAGCACCGGTAGTGACGTCATGGATGTTGCCGGCCAAGGTGTTGTTGGTGTTTTTTCAATGTATGCTTCAGACACGGGTCACGACGAGGCGTTCCCCATAGCGACCCCTAGAGGACGCAGTGTCTCGTTCCCTACTCAGGGAACCATGGTTACATAAGTAACCTGAGACGTTTTTTGCAAAACATAATTCAATAAACTTCGAAAATCCATTTTCTAAAGTGAACCATTTGTAGTTCTTGTAGGAACCTGTGTTTTTCTTTCATTAAAGAAAGTTTCTCACAGAAGAAAGAAATAATACTTTTGAAAAATATGTTTATAATTATATACACTTGCATTAGATTCCACAAGGGCATTGGTAACTGACAACATTAGCTTTAGCATCATGCTACAGCCACACCACAAGGTGTCAGTATAAATCCAAGATGACTGTGCAACAAACACAAATACTGAGCACACCTTTAAAGGGGTCATATGACGTTGCTAAAAAAACCCCATTATTTTGTGTATTTTTTGTAATGAATGTGTTTATGCGGTTTAAAGTAAAAAAAACACATATTTTCCACATACTGTCAATTATTGTTGGCTCCTCTATGCCCCGTCTTCTGAACCAGTGATTTTACAAAGATCATTGGTCCGAAAGCGAGGTGTGCTGTGATTGGCCAGCTATCTTGTGCGTTGTGATTGGCCGAATACCTTAATCGTGTGACAGAAATGTTACACCCCTCACCATACTGTGATGCCGTGTCCGGCCGGAGCGACGAAACAAAAAAACATGAAAACCCATTACAAACAAGGCATTTGTTGCATCCAGTGGAGACATAATTACTGACTATAATGACTTATACTGTCTTTTTACACGTTACATTGCATCGCGCCGCGTAAACATAAAACCATGTCTGCATTTGTGATCGGCGAAACGACAACCCCAAGTGCTACTCTACATGCTCAAACTGCGTTTGAAATAGTCAGTAGCAATCCTTTAATATGAAAAGTACTTAACACAGGCTGCGAGTAAGCATATTGGCAGCATATAGACTGTGGTCAGCATGCGCGCCGAAGGAGAACCAGGGGACTGGAATTCACAGGAACACCACATTGTAGGATACTTTCACAGGAACAGTCCTCGTACTCCGTAAAATGTGCTGCACACATCTGAATTTTTGGTTTGAAGTGTTCTGGAACAGTGTTGTAAATACTATTTAACCACTGGTTTGTAGTTGTGTCCTCTTTTGGAAGACAAACAAAGTAGTTTCGCTTTCACAACGAAACACAGCGTCTCCACGATACGGCGGAGACGGCAACAACAATACTACAGCGAGAATAAAAGGTGAGCACTTCTTTCGTGCGGAACATTTGGGGGGGTTAGGCGGCGTTATGCAAAATCTTCCCACACAGTGACGTAGACAATGTGGGGGCGTGTTAGAACGAGACGATTTAGGGGGGCGTGGCAGAGTCTTAACTTTTATAAAGAATATCTCTTTCGGTTTGAGACTTTAGTCTTTACAACTTTAGGGATGTTGTCAAAAGACCAGGTACTTCGGTACCAAGTCGGTACAAAAAAAATGAAAACGTTACGGTACCAGGTTTTTTTAAGTACCGGTGGTACCGATCACCCGGTCAACCCGGTTCTTGATGCGCTATCCATAAAAGCACCGAGACGTGGCGACCTCAAAAGGAGGAAACACATCAATCTAACAAAACACTTTCAAGACACCCAGATCAAATGAAAGAGTTTAAGCAGTAAGTTTTCATTTATTTAGGTGTCCCATACATTGATTGATTTGTGGCGGCCCGCCACCATATCAAAACTACCGCCACAAATTAGCGTTCCAAAGGTTGAGCAATGCACGGTCATGCTACAGAGCACTGCACGTGTCAAAGGCGAAACCCGGGTGCGGGGTTTTTGTAAGCACTGTCTTTTCGAAGGAAACCGACGGTCTTCAGACAATGTAAAGCCGCGCGTTTGGGGAGCGCAGCTTTGATTACAGCTGTTACTGGGGAAACCGCTATTTCTGCCGCTCTTAAAGTGTCTCCTGCTGGCAGAGAATGAGTTTATGCCGCCACAAATAGAGTGCAAGTGTGTGGGGAAACACTGCTTCTGTAATGAATATTATTCAATATTTTAATTTGAATGTCGGATTGAAATGAACGCTGTTATTAGAGTAGTTAATCGTTAGCATAAGCGCGGCTAATGCTAATAATGAGCATTAGAATTAAGTTTCTTTAACTATTTAATGCTCCTATAACTTTTATTAGGGTAAAAAAACAGGAGGATGATATTTACTATTTTTACACACCAGAGGCTTTTAAATTCTAAAATATGCGTGTTAGAGAATGCACGTATGGTAAACATTGTTTGTGTCATATCAGTCAGAAAAGAAGTTCTGGGCTTTTTTTTTTTTTTTTAGCTAACTTAGTTGTTATTCTTGGCTGAATAACTCTAGAAGGTTTAAAATGCCCATTAAAATTAAATATATACACAGTTTGGATTAAATGAAAGTATAGTCACATTTTTTAATTAGCAAGTTTTTGTGTTTTGCTTTGGTTCCGTATATTGTTTTATCGGTACCGAAATTAGAACCGTGGATTTTCACTGGTATTGGTATCGAATACTGAAATTTTGGTACTGTGACAACACTACTCCAAAGAGAAAGGAAAACTTGAAATCGCATCATATGACCCCTTTAAATCTACTTTACTTGGAGTGGGGGAAAAAAAAACCCTTCAGTATATGACCACCAGGTGTCACTCTTGGCATGTCTGCTATTGCATGTTTTGTTTGAAGTGCTGCCTGGCATGTTGAATTTAGGCACTTTCTTGGGTAACAGGTCTCATAAATAACCTGAATGAATCCTTTAAGCATAATATGATATTTAAGGCATGCATGCTTATTCAAAAACCCTCCAGGTGGATCCTGTTTTTTTTTTTGTCAGTTCACTAGTTCTGAAGCGGTTTCATGGTTTTTGTCAAAATGTGAGGAAGCAGTCTCAAATAAACCCATGTAACGTGTCATTTACGGTTTATTCACACACACACACACACATGCGCACATGCTTAGATTGACAAACCCCATTTCATTTTATCCTTACCACAATGCCTTTTGAAATAAATGCACTACCATGCACAGCAAGGCATTGAAAGAGCAAAGAAAAGGGGTTCGACAGCCATGTGTATGTTCATGTGTGGCATTAATAAGCATTAGTAGGGATTAATACCTGCTTTAAAGCCCAGCTCATCAGCCTCCTGCCCAGTGTAATCATACAGCGCTCTAACGCGAACCCCGACTACCTTCTCCTCCTCGTCCACCCCATTGGCTGCGATGTATTTTTTGGGGCTCTCTTCATCAGACCAATCTGAGGAGTAGTCTTTACCCACCCTGTGTGAACAGAAGAGGACTTAGAAAACTGAACAAATTCATGGATGAATCATTTTAATAGTAGAAGGTGGGAGATTTTACTCCAAAAATCAACTTGGTAATCAGGTGATCTGTGATAGTTCAGCTAAAAACTATTTAAATGTTTCAAATCTATTGAAGGAATTAAATTTGATAACATTTTTATCTGTGGCATGCTGTGCACATGCAACATACTTTTGAAAGTATTGTCAGTCTCGCCCCACAGATGCTGTCAATAAAGCCCAACTTGTACTGAACCCGGAACATTCCTTCAATATTTACTCAAAGAAAAATAGAATAAAGCAGCACTAGAAATGATGATTCATATTGATTTTTTAAAGAGGAAACTGCAAAAAGCAAATAAAAAGTGTAATTGTTAAAAACTTGATTTAAGCATACTGCTCTGAACGATTTTTAGCTTGGAACCAATGACTGGCTCTCACAAGGGACTGGGATCAGATAGGTTCATTTGATGCATCTTAATAGCAGCAATACTATATAAACTACAAAATGCTGATAGATCTCAAAATGTTCTTGTTTTGAAAATCTGCTTAGCTCTGTTCCACAACCTAGTGAGCTACCTTGCTATTTACTGCCTACATTGGCAGCTGCCTTCTAAGACAATATTCTAACCTACAGTAAATGGAACCTCTAAAATGACTAACTTAGAAGTTTTGTTCACATAATTGACCCATTTATCTGTTGTAGCTTATCCATGTTGTGTTCACAAAATAGCCATTGATCCAGTCAAAAGGCACAACCTGAGAAACACTAATTAAATGTCACCGTTTTGGTCAATGATTTTGGCCCTCCAGAACCATTTTGGCCTTTTCTTGCCGAAATTTTTCAATAGCTGGAATTTCAGCATATCACTACTGCATAATACCCACTTTTGTAACAACCTTTGTGTCAGGAGTGCATCCATGATTCCTTAAAATACTGTCTAGGTAGGCTGCTAACTAGGTTTTAGAACAGAGCTGTTGTCTGTACTCCGAGAGAGGAGGTCAAGAAAAAAAAGTTGCACTGACACTCCAGGTGCATAGCCGCTTAGGTTCTCGTAATAGCCATCTGCCTCAAGCCACCTGTGGGATTAAGAGTCAACAGAGACCAGACTAATAAGCAGGAAGCTGCAGAGAGCCACATTTAATACTGCAATTTAACAGGCATTCTCCTGTGTGCCCCTGTTCCCTGTGAGAGAGATTCCGATTCACCCAAAACTGAGCCATCTAAGGCATGGTATGGCTCGGTATGGTTCACTTTTTGGGGGGTTTCCACTGGGTACAGTACCCGGTACCTGGCACTTTTTTTAGTACCACCTCGGTTGGAGTTCCAAGTGAACCGTACTGTTACCAAAACATGACGTGTAAACTCGCAACTGTTTTGAACGAGCGCACCTTTTTTTTAACAACAGAAAAGTTTTGTTGTCTGTTGCGGAAGAACAGAAGTTCCTCTCGTTGATAGCAGAGGAGCGGATCCAGCGAGAACTTGATGGGACGACACGGAATGAAAAAGTTTTTCAGGAGACGCGGCAATAGAGGCGGCGCAACTATAACAACATGTGAATAAACCCGCTTTTTTTTTCCCCCCCAACTTTTGTAAGCGGTAACTGAAACGCAAAACCGTGCCGAGCCGAGCCGTGCCGTACTGAGCCGTCCCGAGCCAAGTTGTACCATGCAGTGGAAAAGCGCCATATAATATCTGTACCAGACCTTCTCAGTTCTTTCCAGGCACTTCATTTAGCTAATACCTTTGACCTCCTTTGATCCTATGTTAAACATGCTACCACTAACACTTCACACCACACCACACACACACACACACACCACAACACCCCAAAAAAAACCCCCCCCCCACACACACACACACACACACACAAACACACACACACACAGAGAGTATGAATGTGCTAATTGGTGTAGCTGGTACTAAAAGCAGTGAGTGAAGTCCTCAGGGAAGAACTGTTGCCAGGATAATTAAAAAACAAAACAATAACAACCCTCCACTTCTAAATACAACACTGCAATTAAAAGTTGGACTGTCAATGTAGCAGAATATGAAACTCAATCTGTGTATCTATATTTGGGTGGTTGACAAATATATATATTTTTTTATATTCTTGCGTGAATTTTAAGGAAATAGTGTGTTCATGTTGCACCAATTTTGTGTGCACCTTATTTGGTATCATTAAATTGTATTATATATAGTCACTATAATGGCCATCAAGCACTCTGCTCTCCAGATCAGTATCAGCAATAAAAAAAATATGCATTTGTAAGACTAATTGCTATAATTGCTAAAATCTCACTTGTCACCATTTTAATCAACTTTTTTCACACAGAAGTGAACTGTAAAATGTGCCCAAAATGTTCAATTTAAAGTTCCAAAAACTAAACTTGACTGAGGGTAAACTATTCATTTTTTTAAAAAATTAACATTTTACATTTTTACAATTATTTTATATTTATTTTTTAAATCAAATTCACTTTTTTACATTTCAATGCAAAAATATTTCTAAAATATACTAATATTTCTTTGTGAGCATATGAGCATGCAGTAGTCAGATGTACCTTGTAGTTTCCTGTGGAGTCTTCGGGGGTTCGTCTCCTGCTGAGACAATATTAGTCAGAGTGACCACGTCATCAGAATGACTGTTTCTTTCTCTTCGACTGATGGATCGGTTTGCTTCTGGTGACCACTCCTGTTAAAACATGAAATGCACATGTGAAAATCCATATTATATGTAGCTAACTTGTGTTATACTTACTACCTCTCATTCCTGTAATGTTTAGATTTTAATGACGTATTTAAAAAAAGAATAATGAAAATAATAATGCAAAGGTGTGTGTGTGTGTGTGTGTGTACATATGATATATGCAGTGGGTACGGAAAGTATTCAGACCCCTTACATTTTTCACTCTTTGTTATATTGCAGCCATTGCTAAAAATAATTTAAGTTAATTTTTTCCGCAATGTAACACCATTAATGAACGCACAGCACCCCATATTGACAGAAAAACACAGAATTGTTGACATTTTTGCAGATTTATTAAAAAAGAAAAACTGAAATATCACATGGTCCTAAGTATTCAGACCCTTTGCTCAGTATTTAGTAGAAGCACCTTTTGATCTAATACAGCCATGAGAATCTTTTTGGGAAAGATGCAACAAGTTTTTCACACCTGGATTTGGGGATCCTCTGCCATTCCTCCTTGCAGATCCTCTCCAGTTCTGTCAGGTTGGATGGTAAACGTTGGTGGACAGCCATTTTTAGGTCTCTCCATAGATGCTCAATTGGGTTTAAGTCAGGGCTCTGGCTGGGCCATTCAAGAACAGTCACAGAGTTATTGTGAAGCCACTCCTTCGTTATTTTAGCTGTGTGCTTAGGGTCATTGTCTTGTGGAAGGTAAACCTTCGGCCCAGTCTGAGGTCCTGAGCACTCTGGAGAAGGTTTTCGTCCAGGATATCCCTGTAATTGGCCGCATCATCTTTCCCTCGAGTGCAACCAGTCGTCCTGTCCCTGCAGCTGAAAACACCCCCACAGCATGATGCTGCCACCACTATGCTTCACTGTTGGGACTGTATTGGGCAGGTGATGAGCAGTGTCTGGTTTTCTCCACACATATCGCTTAGATTTAAGGCCAAAAAGTTCTATCTTGGTATCATCAGACCAGAGAATCTTATTTCTCACCATCTTGGCGTCCTTCAGGTGTTTTTTAGCAAACTAAAGGCTTTCATGTGTCTTGCACTGAGGAAAGGCTTCCATCGGGCCACTCTGCCATAAAGCCCCGAATGGTGGAGGGCTGCAGTGATGGTTGACTTTTCTACAACTTTCTCCCATCTCCCGACTGCATCATCTCTGGAGCTCAGCCACAGTGATTTTGGGTTCTTCTTTACCTCTCTCACAAGGCTCTTCTCCCCCGATAGCTCAAATTGGCCGGACGGCCAGCTCTAGGAAGAATTCTGGTCGTCCCAAACGTCTTCCACTTAAGGATTATGGAGGCCACTGTGCTCTTAAGAACCTTAAGTGCAGCAGAAATTTTTTTGTAACCTTGGCCATATCTGTGCCTTGCCACAATTCTGTCTCTGAGCTCTTCAGGCAGTTCCTTTGACCTCATGATTCTCATTTGCTCTGACATGCACTGTGAGCTGTAAGGTCTTATATAGACAGGGGTGTGGCTTTCCTAATCAAGCCCAATCAGTATAATCAAACACAGCTGAACTAAAATGAAGGTGTAGAACCATCTAAAGGATGATAAGAAGAAATGGACAGCACATGAGTTAAATATATGAGAGTCACAGCAAAGGGTCTGAATACTTAAAACCATGTGATATTTCAGTTTCTTTTTTAATAAATCTGCAAAAATGTCAACAATTCTGTGTTTTTCTGTCAATATGGGTTGCTGTGTATACATTAATGAGGAAAAAAAAAAAACTTAAATGATTTTAGCAAATGGCTGCAATATAACAGAGTGAAAAATTTAAGGGGGTCTGAATACTTTCCGTACCCACTGTATATATATATATGTGTGTGTGTGTGTGTGTGTATATGTATATGTATACACATACTCCTATACAGACAATCTAAAATGATTTGTGAGTCACCCAAACTGATTCAGTTCATGTCAGATGAATCTTATGTCTGATTGAGAATAAGTTGCTAAAAAGCACCCCAACAAACAATTTACCTTCAAATTTTACAGCATTTTGTGTTGCATGTTCATTTTTTATTGCAATAAGCAATGACAATGCAATACATTATACTGTCACTACATTATTTCACACCCAGTTTTCCCTTCTAATAACAAGGGAGAATTAAATTTCAAAACTAAATATACTGTTTATTATATATACCTTTTTGTTTTGTTTTTTACAAAATGACTCAAATTAGGTTCAATCAATCCAAGTAAACAACCTTGCCTTAAAGCAGAACAAGAATACAGACAGATCAGTCACACAATGTGACTGTGACATAACATCACTTATATTCACAGTCACATGTGGGACCATCATCCAGTCAGCCTTCTATCACCGTGCAGAGAGAGAAAGAGCGCTGTGCTTATTTACAGCCATACAAAGGGCTCCAGTGTGCTGGCAGAGCAGGGAGGATGCCAGAAGTTTCCTCTGGAGGTGTCACTTACCTGGGCAAACTTGACTAAAAGCTTCATTTTAGCTTTGTGACCGCTATTCACTCTCCTACTGCTCGATTAAACATTCACATCATGGGGGTTTTTTAAATTTCTGACACACTCAGACTCCACGACACATCTGTACACATACAGTTGTGTATGTACAAACCTCATTTGCATAAACGGACATGCTGACACTGCCACTGTGTGTCTGCATGTGTTTGTGTTGTGGGGAGGGCTGGAAAGGAAGGGGGAGGGGACTGCCATTAGGGAGAGGGATCCGGCATTCCAGAACCCACTCATGGGCCGTGCAAAGACAACAGCTCATTCACGCTCTGCCTATTAGAAATTCACCATCACTGGAGCCCAGGGCCAAAACAGCTCTATGGTTGACGACTCCACAGCAGGTCCGTAAATGTCATATCTTTTCTAAGCAAATGTTCGCATTCAAGTTTGGTAGTCTGGTAAACGTCTTTCCTGGCATTCTTGTGATGTAGCAAATATTCTAAACAAAACAGCATTTTGCAGAGAGAAATTTACTATACCTCAAACTGTGGCCAATTCATGCTCATTCCTGGCCCATGGGTGTTCCTCCACCACCTAAGGTCCTCCGCGTCATTGGCTGTGTTGATGGTCTGGCCGAGGTCTCGGTACAGGGCTCGAAATCTGTACACAAATCAAGTACTTGAGTAAAAGTACAGATACCCTAATAAAATATTACTCCAGTAATGTCTAAGTACTTGTTTTAAATTTTACTTGAATAAAAATACAAAAATACTTCATTTTTAGTTCTTCGTTCAAGTATTAAAAGAAATCAATTAAGGGCTGTCGCGATTCGTCGATTTTATTCGACTATTCGATTTTTAAAAATCCTTGACTTCACACTTGCACTTCCGCTAGCGACGTCACTTGCAGTCTTTATTTTTTTTATTTTGTTCGATTTATTTATTTTTTTTGTTTGAATCTCTCAACATTTTACAACAGTAGCCAAGTGGTGAAGACAAGACAAAATAAACTAACTTACAATGTCACTTGCACTCTCCGATACCTGCAACGACAACTTGCAATCGACAAAAATCGTGCGTGTTGCCAATGGAGACAAGACGCTGTGGTGGTGATTAAACGATTAAAACTAATTTTATACTATAACGTACAGGGTCCTGCAAGCCATCTGTAGGAGAAAAAGACAAGACCGCAAATCCGTGGCCACAGAACAGCAGAATATGAACGCATGCACAAAGTCTCTCGTTAAGCGTTTTCCTCCTGTAGAAAAACATAAACACTTATATGGCATTAATGTATTAAGTGCAATTAAAATATCAAGTTCAATATACAGTTTATTAATATAATGAATATGTGTATAGTATTTTCCTCCCACACCGCAAAATGTGGCATAATGTGGCATAATGGAATAAGATGATAAAGACCAACTCAATGCTCTTCATTATTAAAATATAGCCTACATAACTAATATACAGGCAAGCAGGTGAGCCCAGAATAAACGCAACACGCAAAGTTTCGCGTTAAGCATTTTTCTATATATAATAAACTGTCTACAGCTCTTTTATATCACGGTCTTTGTCCATTAAGCTACATTAAGTGTTTTATTTATAATAATTTTCTATGGGAGGAAAATTTTTTACGTTTTTTGCTTGCCTGTACGGAGTTGATCCTTTCACAATGCATTTCAAAATGCACGTTCATAATTTCTGTTCTGTATATACTTTGTCAACAACAAGACATATAGGCTACTGAATTGTCTTTATCATCCGTTATTATGCCACATTAAGCATTTTGCTGTATGGGAGGACAAGTGAAAGTCTGCGCATTGTGTTCATAGCCTTCTGTTTGCCTTGTAGAACATTAACTAATATATTAACAACTATATATCGAATTTGATCTTTTAATTGAACTTAATGTATCTTAATACATTAAGCCATATTAAGTGTTTGTTTTTCTACAGGAGGAAAACGCTTAACGAGAGACTTTGTGCACTGTGTTCATATTCTGCTGTTCTGTGGCCACGGATTGCGGGTCTTGTCTTTTTCTTGCAGAACCCTGTATGTTATAGTATAAAATTAATTTTAATCGTTTAATCACCACAGCGTCTTGTCTCCACTGGCAACACGCACGATTTGGGTCGATTGCAAGTGACGTCGCAGGTATCGGAGAGTGCAAGTGGCGATTGCAAGTGACTTCGTAATTTAGTTTCTTTTTTCTTGTCTTCACCACCTGGCTACTGTTGTAAAATGTTGAGAGATTCAAACAAAAAGTAATCAATAAATAGAACAAAATAAAAAATAAAAAAGACTGCAAGTGACATCACTAGCGGAAGCACAAGTGTCTGAGAATGCAAGTCTAAGAATGCAAGTCTGAGAGTGCAAGCGCGAGAGTGCAAGTCTGAGAGTGCAAGTGCAAGGCTGTAGCCAGACCCCTTTCCATTTTGCTCACGTCGACTAACCGGCAAAATACCGGAAGTGGCGCATTTCACGGATGAGAATCCATAAAACACAATATTACACTGTTTCCCAAGGCTGCATGATATATTAAACCCATTTAAAAATCATAATTAAGCATAATTGTGAATTCACAAACACTACGATTTAATTTAATAAGATATGCGATGCCGTTCTAATACAGTACATGCGCTTTAATTATTTACATGCGTGTAGGTTAAGTACATGCGTCACACAGTAGTTCCACAGGAACTGTTATCATTTACATGTGTGGAGCGTCTCAAACTCCATCTCTGCATGTTGTTGTGAGTTTGGGTTTATTACAAAGTTCATCTGGGAACGCAACGTGCACCATTTCATCAGATTTGTAAGGTAAATCATTTATAAATCTATGCCAACACAGGAGAATACATAGCGGTTTCAAAATAAAAGCTCAAACCCTCACTCTGAGTTTACACGTTTTGATGTCCACATATTCATTTAATTACAGTGGCTATAGCATTTCTGTCCTAAAGAAATGGCCAAATATTAAAGATTAAGTGGACATTGGAATGAAATGGTGCTTGGTCAATATTAAACAAGTATTAGATCGCACAGCAATGTGTAAAAACAATCGTCAGGCCGTTGGCACCCTCTGCAGGCCTTTGTTGTAATGCGTAATGTACATTAGCTTTATTGTTTATAATACATTATGTATTTTAACAGTTTTGTTCAATAAAACCATATGATTTCTTGCTTTTGATACTTTATTTGAACTAATTATTATTGCCTCATTGCTATTATATAGGTATTTTTTTTTAAGTCATTTTAAAGGCTATTGTTCACTTAGGTCTGTTTTTATTACCACAAAAAAATATATATAATAATTATAGGGCCCCATGAAATCCGTTTTATTTCCAAATTCATTTTCTATACTCCGTTTTAATGGTTAAATTAAATTGTATTAATCAAAAAGCCTGTCTAATTAATTGAGTTTTACAGTTTTATCTTTACCAAATTCTGTTTTCCATTATTTTCTGGATTCCATTTGAATGGTTCCATTAAATTTTAATAATCAAAAGCATCTCCAATTACTTGTTTGTCGATTAATAAAAAAAAAAAAAATAAAAAAACTTTTTTTTCAGAAATACTGCAATATATTTTTCCTAAGCACAATTCTGGTAAATAACATTTATGTTAAATACTCCTTTAAAAAGTGTTTTTTTTATTATAATTGTATTATTAGTAGACTAGAACACTTGGATATGTTGTCATTCTTACACTATAATACGGAACTTTGATTTCAGTGATTGGACTATGAGATGGACACTTGCTTCTTGCACTCTGTTGCACTTTACTTTTGCTTAAAAAAAAAAAAAAGGATTTCATAGAAATTTGGATTTAATTTGGTTTAATAAAATATTCTTAAGTAAAATGGTTGATTTTTTGTGGGAAATTAATCGTTTAGATTAATAGATAAATTAGTCGATCGGATTTTTTTTTTTTTTTTTTTTTGAGTAATCGTAATATAAAAATAGTCATAGTGGCAGCCCTCGGGTTTTATTATTTATTCTAGCCGGCACTAGTCAATAAGACAGATTAGTGCAGACAATTAATATGTACTGATCTGAAAATAAGCAAAAGTTTGATTTTTTTATAAAAACTTTTACAAAAAACACTATTGAAATGTTCAACTTCAATTTGTTACTGACAATTTAAGTGTACAAGTGAGAAGTATAAGTATAAGTGAGAAAATATACTCTATAGTATTTTTTAAATGAAGGAAAAACGAAATGTTTAAATATGTGGCAAACAATAAAATATAAATACAACGTGCAGACGTCACATGGGGCACATGGGGCACACAGATGCAGACATTTGTACATTCATGCATTTCAATGGGATTAAACAGCTCCCCCTTTTACAGCAGATTTAGTTCACAAATAACTGACAGTCATGACCTAAATATGATTTTCATTTACAATAATCGATAGTAAAAATCTGCATCAGATCTGATGTTCCAGTGCTTGGCTAATTTTGAGTCGCTCTGAACGGATCGATGAATCAGTGAGTTGCTGACTCGAGAACAGCTGCAATCAGATCAGATTCACAAATGATGTTTCAACAGGTTCATTGCTCTTGCGTTTCAGAGGAGGTGATTTCTTCAGTTCAAAATAACAAGGAACAATTTGTTTATATGAAATGTAGCAGACTATTCTGTAAAACGTATGATAATATGCTTTGGTATGTAATGAAGTAGAAGTTTCCCAGAACAAAAAAACTCTGATAAAAGCACAGAAATTTTGCTAAAAATACTTGGGGCCCTATTTTAACGATCTAAGCGCATGGTCTAAAGCGCACGGCGCTTAGGGCGTGTCCGAATCCACTTTTGCTAGTTTAAGGACAGGAAAACTGGTCGGCACGCCCGGCGCATGGTCTAAAAGGGTTGTCCCTATTGTCTTAATGAGTAATGGGTGTGTTTTGGGTGTAATGTGCCATAAACCAATCAGAGTATCATCTCCCATTCCCTTTAAAAGCCAGTTGCGCTCTCGCCATGGCGGATTCGCTATTTACATGGCGGAATTTACAAGCAGAAAAACGGAACACTTCTCTAGTGAGGGAACGGATCTGCTGGTGCGAGTAATTCTGATGCATTCAAAGACTATCCATTACGACATGTAGGCATTTTTATATTTATGTACACAATAATAATCTTTTACATTTTAATCCTTTAATTTTTTATTTTAAAAAATGTTTGTGTGCTGCAGCGCATACCTGTGTGTGTAATAGGGCTGGGCGATATGTCAAAAATATCTTATTGATAATCGCCTTTAAAAATATTGCGATATCCGATAATATCGTCTACCTAAGCCCCACCTCCACCACGCCCCGCCCCCGCCGAGACAACATTGCCGACATGCACCATAAACACACACAATGTTCAGTTTAGTCTTAATTATTGCCACAAAGTTTGGTTTGACTTTTCTTAGTTTGTGCTTAAACTAACAGAAAACATTAGCTTTGCTATTATTTTGGTGTTGCTAATAATTTCCACTCTGTTCTTATCAAATTTGAGTTTGAAATGAATTTCGTTTTGTGAGGAGAACTGTTGAGGAAAAATAATAGAACCCGATTTTAAGTTCATCATGGTGAAGTTCTGGCGGTGATTGTAAGAATGATAAATGCATGTTGATGTCATATAATGTCTTGAATAAAATATGCCTATTTTCCGATGTTTCTCTTTCTTTTTGGCATTATCGCCTGTGTAGACACATTTCATGATGGTAAGTTTAATTTCCTTAATTATAACAATTGCAGCGTTGTTTTTAAACTTGTAGTCAAGCTATAATGTATTTGATATTTATCATGTATGAATGACTAAAATAATGCGGGGGATTAAAAACGAATTCTGAGCAAAAACGTTAAGGTTTTTTTTTTCCCTTTCTGGTAGCCTACTAGTTCGGAGGTCTCTTTTAGCCCGTTTTTAACAAAATAAAAATAACTGATACTTAGAAAGCAGGAGGTAATTAAATGTTATGTGCAGGTATTGCATTTTTATTTTTTTATTTTATTAATCAAAATACAACGCCCACAATATAATATTCAGTGTTGGGCTGCCGAATCTCCGAATGCGTGCATGTTGAGGGGTGAGCTGAGATATAGTACTATAATGTCTTCAGCCGTTTGCAACCAATCTTTATAGTTTTGTTGCAAATTAATTAAGAATTTATAGTGCTATATATCAGCTTAAACATAATTATATTGTATACACGATATAAAAAAAACAGTAAAAATATTGCACTGAAATGTGCACTGAAGGAAATTGCGTATTTTAATTATACCTGTCATGTTTGTGGTTTTTCATCATTATACAGTCTGTTTAAATAAATATTCAGAAACACATGCAGTGCTACTTTTTGTCTTTTATTAAACTGCAGATTAAAATAGAATAGGCCTATACCCTAAATAAGGATAAATTATATTGGAACGCATCTCCAAATTAATCACATACACAGATGCACATTGCCATTACAGTCAGCGCCGAACAACAGGCAAATAAAATATAAAATTAGGTTACAAAAGTGATTCAGTCAAGATAAGTGAGGGATTTTCTTTTGTTCTTTGATTAACATTAATGATGGCGGTGCGGCTGCCCCCGGTCAAGCATGGACCCAATACACCCTTGTATTCTTTCTCAACTCATTATGTTCATTTAAGACATAACCGATTGTATTTATGGGATATTTTGATATAATTCTGTGTGTATTTGTCCATTTGAATGTGTAAGAATGCGAGAAAGAGAGCTCAGTCCAGTGTTCGCATATATAAGAGGCGGCTTTTGTGTGTGTGCTTTGTGTGTGCGCGCAGAGCGGAAAACAGGGCGCGAGTGCAGAACTGAGTTCTGTTTCATCTTCTTGCAGTTGAATCTTTTGAAATCACAATAAATGTGCATACAGAAATCGAGAAGCAGAATCGAAATGTAATTTTATAACAAGTAATTTGATTCATGACCTTACGCATCTGATCTGATTTCCGAAATTGGAATAGCTTTTCAATTTCCAACCCTCCTACTAAATAATTTCATCCTTGCATGCAAAAAGACCTGTATGGTGACTATATTTGCAACTTACTAGGTTTATCATTTGTCATTTTTCCCCCGATAATGTCGATAATCGTCTGTTACCTGACTGTTGACATCGACATCGCGATACTTACGATACATCGTCTATATACGATAATATCGTCATATCGCCCAGCCTTAGTGTGTAATAAGCAAGGGTACGCGGTTTGCACCCCGGGGGCCTATAGCGGCATATTACTCCCCCACCCAACGAGCTCTTAATAAAAAAAATTCAATATTGCGCCTGACTTTAGACCAGGTTTTTGTGGTCCCCCCCCAATGGCGCAGTCTAATTCAGTTGCCTCAAAATAGTAACGCGCCAGCAATGCACCTGAACACACCTCGTTTTCAGACCAGCACGCCCATGGGCGTAAATGCATTTGCTATTTGCACAACGTGGCAAAAACTAGCAACTAGCAAAAACACTTGCGCCGCACCTGGCCCCGTATTGCGCCAGGTGTATGATAGGGCCCTTAATGTCCACCGCTGCTACCAACATTGTAACAATACAAAGCTGGTTGAAAATCAGCACACTTATCTTTTTAGGTAGTACTATGAGCCTTTTAGGTGTTAAAGTACAAAAAGATGCCCTTTTGAGGGTACTGCCTAGTCACAAGCTGTGTGTACCCCTACAGGTACAATTTTTGCACTTTTATTTCCCTGAAAGTGCACCAAAGGAGGAAAATGAGGCAAAGAGACTAGGGGTGGGCTTTTTGAACACCCTAGTAACATGCTAAATCCACCCACTACACCCCAGTGTCCTGCTGACCAGTTCTGTTCAGACAATCCCTTCTTTAAAAAAAAAAAAAATCTAGTTTTTAGTTTCATAACCACTGCTACCAGAACATAAGAGCAAGGAACAATAAGTACCATGGAAATACAAAGAATGAGGGAGGGAGGGATAAAGTAAACATCAAGATTCCTGTACATGAAACTTAACTATATATGATTACCACACAGCTCAGCCCTGTAATTACAGCTCAACAAAAGTAAACACTTGTGCAAAACTGCAGAGACAGGTTTGAAGGTGTTGCTTTTGTTGCTATTCTGAACATGTAACTCCATGCTGCTTAAGTGAACTGAGGTATTTGTTCACTGATTAAAAAACTAATTGATACACAATGTTTCAGCTCTTTGAAATGACCCTGGTTAATAGTCAACGACATGCTCAGAATTCCTCATTAAGTAAACATAATGATAGCAGAGAGCCTGGAAAAACAAATAAGCACTTATTAATGGTTAACATTCTTCATTTATTTCAGTTTTTAGCTATGAGACATATAAATGACCAGAAACTATTTAAAGAGCCTGAGGATACTGAACTGCCAATATAAATCAGGACTTGACAGAGTAAAGTCTGAGACTTTTGACCATTTCTCTCATGTCATTTTTAATGGAACAACTCACAACTGTGTGGAAATTTGTGCCTGGCAATCTCTCAGTGGCTCGGTTTCAAACTCAAGTAAGGTACCAAACTAGACAGCATTTGTAGATAGCACCAAGGCTGCTCAAAACAATTGGAAGCTAAATTTTGCTGCCCCTAAGAGCATGGGTTAAGGTTAGGTTTAGGGATAGGTTCAGGGTAAGTACCTAGTTGTTACCCAGTTATTGTAATTATTATAACAAGTACATAGTATGTACATGTGGAACAGGATTGTAAAATAAAGTGCTACCACAAAATTAATCAAAGATTACAGACAGAGAAATCTTGACAAATTATATTAATTAAAAAATTACTGAATCGATGAAAATATATATTTTTTGTAATTAAAAACAGCCCATTTTACCAAATATCTGTTTTGATGACTAGACTATTGTATTTTTTTAGTTCAAGTACCAATATAAATATTTATCCTATTGAAAATAAGCAATTAAATTAAATCAATTTTACCCAATATTTGTGTTTCAAAATTATCAGTGACTTGTTAAGCTTAAGCAACATTGCTAACAAACTTTACAGGTCTTGGACAGGATATACGCCATTTTTAATTGTACATGGATGAAAACAAAGCTATAAGGGATAGACTCAGTCTTTTCAATGGCACACACTGTATGAAGGACCTATATCACATGTAATTTTTAAAACTCAACTTTCAAAACTGTTTTATAGAGGATTTTGTCAAAGACGTTTCATCTGCTGAACAATCGGTAAGTTGTTAAACAACAGTACAATCCATTTAATACACTGTACTTCTATCCCTCACAGCCTAGTTTCTGCATGTCAAAAATTAAACATGGCTCTACCCTGAATAAGGTCTATTGGAAGCTGCCTTCTAAATTCCTAATTTTAGCCAAATTCTACAGAAGTATCACATGTGTACTTTGTGGATAAGGCAATCCCAGAATGCACGGTGACAAGCCAGTGAGAATTATGCCAAAATGATGGTTAAAGTCAAGGGAAATGCAGATTATAAATATCAGCATACTAAATTCAATATTGAAACATACTGATTGCAAATACTGCAATCTAATTAAAATTTAATTATCTTACAATTTGTGTGTGCTACATATTTGTATGCATAGTAAAGAGTCATTAGCAACATGACTCTACTCTAAATCACTAAAGCACTGTTTTGTGTTGCATGCAATTTGTTGCCGACATAAAGAGTTTCAAATCATATATTTTGATTAGGATGCTGTCCTAGAAGATAAGCATCCATGTAGAGCGTGAAGGAGTGGCATGACAGTGAGACTAACCCATCATTGCTGGAGAGGTCCATGTGCTGGTGTAAGTCCTGCAGCACTTCTTTAAAAAAGCGCAGCCTCTTCTTTTCTGCCTCCTGTGTGATTTCAAACACTTGCTCCATGTCTTCCATGTAACGTGGGTTACAGTGATTCAGCTCGTCCAGGGCTCTCTCATAACGCTCCTTAGCCTGAGGGCAAACGTCCAAACACAAGAAACCGGTTGATGGGACAGAGTCATGGGACACAGTTTACAAGGTCAATTCCAGAGTTCAGAATTTCCTGTTCAGAATACATATAATGGACCAGTGCACATTCCCAATGTTTGGATCTAGAGTTGTTTAATCTGAAAGAGCAAGCTGTACCACTTTCTTCATTTGTGAGTCACTTTGGATCAAAGCATGTGCAAAATGAAATGTAAATGTACTAATGAATTTCATGACTGTCTATCAATTATTGAAAAATTAAAGCAAAACCCTTTTAAATATATAAAAGTATGATGTTTCCCTTTACACCTTTGAGAAGACAAACTGCAGGAAGTATATTTTTGTGAATGAAACAACACATTCAACAACATGTTATTCACACCCATAATTTTGAATTGTCACAACAGGTTCAAAGACATCATCACAGGGGCTTTACTATTGGTGCAAGCAACAAACAAGCCTTGTCTTGTCTAAGTTTATGGAAATTCTGTCATTTCATTCCCCACCCATCTCCTTCCACCTAGACAGTTGTAGACAAGCTAATACAGTATTACAGACAAAACAGAAAAATCCCCCTCACAAAAAAAAAAAAAAAAAAAAAAAAAAAAAAGATTAAAAAAAATAAATTAACAAATAAAAATTAATAAAGTCATTAATAAAACTAAAAAACTGTTTTCTGTGCTTTTTCTCATACCTTTTCTGCTTCCTGGGTAAATTTCTCCAGGCGGTCCGTGAACTTGCGGACCTCATCTTGGGATTTGGTGGGGTCAGCCTTGGCATGTGTTTCACGGGTCAATGACGTGCGCTCTTCCTTCCGGGCTTGGTGATAACTCTTTTTGGTAGACTCCACCTACCGCAGAGAAGATTTTTACACAACCATACTATTTACTCATTACTAAATACACTGTTACACCAAATACACACATGGTTCTCTTAAATCATACTTTTAAAAGGATAGCTCGCTCAAATATAAAGATTCTGACATTATTTACACATCCTAATGTTTACCCCAAACGTGAATGGTGATCAGCCTATTTTACTAAGCTAAATTTACATTCCATAATTTTACATTCCATAAGAAACTAGTTCAGGTGCCATGACGATGAGCAGATGATAACATATAATTTTGGGTGTACTGCCCATTTAAAAACAAAACAAAATACACAAAACAAAACAAACAAAACGTTGTTCTCTCAGCCATCGTGGCTCATGGATCAAAATTCATAGTATTGGCTTTGTATTCTGCACAGGAGGAGACTCACATCCTTCAGTTTTCGGACCCAGGGTTTCTGGGCCTTGCGGAAGCCTTCATCGGCATCTTTGGTCTCACGGAATCCACCAATCATTTGCTTGTGGAAGGCATCCTTCTGCCAGTTTCTAATCTTTTCGCTGTCCTCAACAACCAGTTTCTCTTTTAGTTCCATATGGATTTCACTCAGTCTGTCTGCTGCATTCATGAAAGCATGCCAGGCCTTTTCCAGAGTCCCATACTGTGGGCCTGCAGGACAGAAATCAGAATTTAGCTTTATCTGTCAGTTCATTACACTGGATATTTGCTTAAAAGCCCAAGTCAAAAAAGTAATTCTCATCTTCTGCTCTCTAGATACATGTCTTGCCTTGTCTATACTAACTGTAGGTCAGTGTGTCTGCCCCTTTAAGGTCACATGGTCTTCAAAAAACAGCCATGCTTGCAGGAAATATAGTCAAAATCCAGTATATGTACACTGGTTGCTAAAGAAATGACGCACAATATAAAGTGATCACGGACACGACACAACATTAGCGACAAAGGCCGCATCACTGTATATCAGTGGCGTTCCGTCCATATAAGCTGCGAATGCTCCGCATACCCAGGCCATTTGAGAGAATAAGTTCAAGGGATAATTCATATAAACATGATTACAAGTTGATCCCTTGTCATTTGAAATGTAACTTAAAGCTTAAAGAGTTAGGAATAAGTACGTACAATGATTTATTTGCCAAACGGCAGTAATTTTCTTTAAATCTACCAGTTGCGGTTGGTTCCTGGCAAGCAGATTCTCCGCAGCTTTCTTGTCTCCACTCTGTTGTTATGACTCTTCAGGATTGTAGCACGTTCTCAGTGATTTGCTGGTCTGCGGCAGATTTAATGCGCGAGGTAAGCTGTCAGCGAAGCGCTCGCCCAAGCGGAAAAATGTGCTGTTGCTGTCAGATCTCAATTGACGAAAATCACATTGTGTTTGATGCAAAACCAACTCGACCAAATCAAAAGAAAAAAAACACTGTAACTGTATATTTTTGTTTTCTCAAGCAAAGCAAATTTTAAAAGTCCACTGAAAACATATCTTCTTACATGTCTGGTCATAGACAACATATGTTGAAGACCTACACGTTATTGTCAACGTTATTGCCTAAGCAGTAAATAAAAAAAAAAAGTGTTTATAAAAACGTGGGCTATATAAAATTTTAATAATAACAAACCATCACATAAGGTCTCTGCTTACAGTTAAAGTCCTTCTCTGATTTTATTATAGTTTGCAAGGTTGCAACGTTACTTTGCAATATTTTAAATATTTTTTTTGTATTTTGCATGGTCTGTTATTAGTGTCACCCGGGTGGGAATTTTAACACCTATTCACAGGGAATAAAAAAATAATTTAGCAGATGTAGAGACATAGACCGGGGGAATCCCCCCCATTTCTCCCTCTGATTACGTATCATAACGTAACTAAGTGTAAACATTATTTGGTGGTTTTTACTTGGAAAACCAGCTATATTTTACTTGCATTGGAATAATGGATAAACTTGAAGCGATAGAAGAAGGATTGGATATGAATTTCATTTACAAATAAGGTAGGAAATGTGAACTTTTAAAATCGACACCTGCCACGGTGTTTTCTAGCTTATTTGTCATCTGTGATCCCTTTGAGTGGCCGAAAAGCCGGGGGATTTATCACTCAGCATACCCGGTTAAAAAAGTCACCGCTCGCCACTGCTGTACATTTTCATACCTTCTTTCCCCCAAACTACTGCACAACTATTAAGAATGGGCACTGGCAGAGTAACATCACTGACAGATTTATAATCATTGTATTATGATACTTATAAACTCATCAGAATAGAATGTGTTGATGTTACTGTAGAGGGATGTGTCTACTTTAGGAGGATGAACTATGAGACTCAAAGTCATACTCGCCTTTCTCCACAACACCCCTCCATTTCCTGGCCCAGTCACTCAGCTGCTGAGAATAGCCCTTCTCAATCTTGGCCCGCTCCTGGAAGCAGCTGACCAGCTCGTTGCATAGTTTGTAGCCATCGTCAATGCGTTTAACCGTCCTCTTGTAGTTCCCAGGCTGACCAACGAAAGTCATGTTAGAGTCATATTAAAATGTTGCACACAGAGTTGATATATTTCATTTTTAAATCTGACTGATCCGGTTCTCAAGTTTAGCTCAGTGACTCAATGATCTTGTCTTGGCAGTTAAAAGCTAGGATTATCATTGAATAATTACATTTCAGTCAAGTAAAGTTTATTAATTATTAAATGTAAGATTATAGAATTAGATTCATTATTTATGACTCTAGTTCCTTTAACATACATAAACCAGTTTAGGAGTAGGGCAAGCTGTGCTAATTTTAAGTTAGTTTTTCCTTTAAGCAAGGAGAAATTAGATCGTATTTACTGTATATTGTTGCACCAACAAACACAAGGGCTTTGTGACAAATCTCAAAAGCGGTAAGCTACATTTGGGGTAAGCTGTGTAATGTCAAGCGATGAATTGAATTATAAGGGAATACATGAATAATTTATATTTCAAACAAAACTATGAATACAAATAAACTATTTATTATACACAACACCATTCCAAAAATATATTTTGCTACCCCACTGGCACATTCTACCTGATTCTCCCCAAAATGACTGTCTGTACTACACTGCCAACAAAGCTGATAGTAAAATAAACCTTTCACTTTCACTTCACTATCTAAAAGCACTTCATATCTGTTAGTTGTCTCCAAGACAAGTGTGGACCTGACCAAGCATGCTTAAAAAAACAATGGAGAAGTGGTACTCCTACTACAAATCTCGCCAGAAGCGGTAACCTCTTAGAGAACACATGGAAATATCAGATCTGCAGGGATCCGTTCCTGTAGTCTCCAACACCCTGGTTGGACGCTACAGTATGCGGCCCACTCTATCAGGAAGATCGTGTGTATATGTGTATTTGCGGTGGGGGATACTTACCTCCCAGAAGCTGTCCCAGCTCCCAATGTCTTGCAGATCACCGTTGGAAGACATTTTGGGGTCACCCTTGCAGCACAGAATGATGGCGGCTGTCTGTCAAACTGTGAAGAACAAGACATGAAATCAAATAGTGCCAACAACTGTAGTTAGTAACAGAAACATTTTTACATTATCGAACAAGACACAACCAAAGACAGCAGTCTTGCCAGAGAAGAAACTAGTTTATCCAGTCTCTGCTCTACATGGCACAGGCCCTCAAGTTCAATCCAAAAAACTAAGCAGAGGCAATTCAAAATATATTCCATAAACATTTCACTTGCCAGCAACCTGTTGTGACCCAACACTCCTTGGCCTCTACAGTTAAGACATCTGCCCAGGCACAGTAATCCTGTATTCCAATACAGAGAGGAAGCCAGCATAGGCCAGTCTCACCTCTCTGTGTCTTTGTGTCTGCCTAAGGCAGCCTAGGTGAGGCAGAAGCTTCTCTGCACCAGTGGGTGGAGTCACAAAAATTATGCCACCGTCATCCAGGTCTCCCACTAATTTTCTGGTGGAATGTTGAGTACACTACTATAAATAAAAGGTTCTTTATTTGCATTGATCTTTCCATAAAGAACCTTTAAAGGGGTCCTATTACGCTCTTTTACAAAGTCTTGATTTTGTTTTGGGGGGTACTAGAACATTCCTCCCCTTTTTTCAGGCTGTGTTGAAAACTCGCATATATTTTTCCGCATAATTTACATTATTAAAATACCTTTCTCCCCCACCTGGCACAAACGGCTCGATTAGTTCCGGTTTTGATGAAGGTCCGCCTTCCGAAAAGCAAAGTGTGTTGTGATTGGTTAGCTGCCCTGTGCGTTGTGATTGGCGAACACTTTAGACAGTGTTTCGGTACTGCCACGCCCCTTGCTCCGTCCTTCAACAAAAACTTTTTTGCGAATCCGGCAGGCACTGTACTCCCTCAAGTTGTGGATGATGTCCTCAGTAAAATGAGCAGCACACAATAGCAAATTGGGGTTATAATGCTCATGAACAGAGTTTTTAAAAAATTGCAACCACTGTTTCCTGACATCCGTTTTCGGAAGCCCAAACAAAGACGTTTGGCACGGAGGTGAAAAAAATTGCGTTTCAGGCGGTCGCACACCGGACGCATTGCGCCACGTCTTTAAAATTCAAACACATTATTTTCTATGAGTGTAGCACACCGTTCGGCGTCTGTCCGCGGCGCCCAGCTACATCATGTTATACTTGTAAGAATTGTTCTAGACATGCCGAAAACTTGACGCTACAGCAGCTCTTCTTCTTCTTCTTTTTCTCTGATGCACCAACTCTGCAGCTGCACTTCTCTTCGTCGTCTCGTCTTAGTCACTCACTCACCAACGTGTCTAACGCACCACCTCGCCCCCTCCCCCACCCCCTCACCCTTTCGAATTTCTTTTAGGCGGGAATTATTTGTAATGGATAGTCCTAGGATTATTCCGCTTTTGGTTGAGTATCCAACCCCTGAAACAAACGCTGTATCCAAACCTCCGTTCGGTTAGTCTTGAAAAGGGATTTTAAAGAAAACAAAATGCGCTCCCCGTTTGGTATGGTGATCGTTGGATTTAGTACAACGATTCTTATGGATCTTATATTTATCTGCCAACATACCCACTGCTAAAATTAAAAAGTGAAAAAGCTAATTGATCCCCTTTTAACATCCATGGAACCTTTCCATTGCACAAAGGGATTTTTATAGTGGAAGAAAGACCTTTAGATCATAAAATGTGACCTGTGCTGGCAAAATGAGTTGGAATGAGCACATTTTTAAAAAGGAGTTAATTTTACTTTCTCCATTAAAATACCTTCAAAAATCATATTAACTTGTATTGAATTCGGACCAAAATGACTGAGCTACAGTCATTGAAGTCGATGAGTCGAAAGTTGATTTTGAGAAAATCAAGTTAAATTTTCTGAAGGTTCCAAGCCAAATCACCAAGCACAATGCATATTTTCTACATATATTTTCTAATATAATTACTATCTTATTAAATCACCATCTATCGTTTTTTTAATTTTATTCTTTTTGTTATTAAAAATAAAACAACTGCAAAGAACGTCGTTTAAACCAGAGCAGCGAATGATTCCGTCTTATTCTTTTAATGTTTGATTAACACGAGACAACAATTTTTGACCTACTTATCATGTATTCTTATGTTACCCCTTTCTTAAATGTTACACATTTTCCAACCATTACTGAACGGTCATGTAAGACACACAATCATGTTTGTGTTAATCTCGCCAAAACATATTTCGCAATAATGTCCTTTATAGGAATCGCGCGCTCCTCTGAGAGGTGCAAAAATGTTTCAGTCAGCGCGATCGTTTGTGGTTAGCATGGGTTTTGTAAATCATAGGAAAAAAAAAAAGAAGTCAGATTCATGTCATACAGAATTCTCTATGAATATTCATAAAGCTGGAATGCTGCGCTTTGTAACGATATATCCTACAAC
This sequence comes from Sinocyclocheilus anophthalmus, assembly GCA_018155175.1. Taxonomy (NCBI): domain Eukaryota; kingdom Metazoa; phylum Chordata; class Actinopteri; order Cypriniformes; family Cyprinidae; genus Sinocyclocheilus; species Sinocyclocheilus anophthalmus. The sequence goes on along the minus strand of JADLZN010012088.1, from coordinate 188,356 downwards.
TTGTGGTGAGACGCAGCAGTCGTCCAGAAGTGAGCAGAAAAAAGGGTACTCCTCTCAGAAAACGTAAAAATAAAGATACTTTTAGATGTTTAATAACTATTTGGAGCATTGGGATCGCTAGATCGCTTGATGAACTACTTTCTGTGAAACCCTCAAATGCGACCAAACTGAAAATTTTTCACTTCTTTTGCCTGTACATCATTTAAGACCGTGTACTTCCGACTCATTTTGCCATCCGGGTCCACAAATGTTCCTTTACACCAAGACAAAAATGTTACTTTTAAGAACTGTGTTCACTGAACTTGTTCTCTGAGAACCCAAATTGGCTCTTCTATTGCCATCGCTGCCACTCTATAAATAAAGCTTTGCAACAAATGGGGGTTTCACATTAGATGTAGGTGGAGTGTGTATACTTTTTGGGCTTTTTGACCTGGGTGGTTATAGAACTCACTTAATAGGGACTCAGCACCAGTTGCAGTACCCAGAGTATTAATGTTCATTCACACTGCCCAGTAGGAACTTGAGTGACATAACTGGTTGAACAGTGACATAATTTTAAAAGCGCCGGAGGGCTTCCGCTTGACACCTTCAACACTGAGGATTAGAGGAAGAGCGAGCTCTGGACTTCTGACGTCTTTCACTGTGCGGACGTGGGGGGGTTTTCCATGTTCGTGGAGTTTCTGGAGTAAGCATGTGTAAACTGGGTGTTTACACTGCTTTTTAAAATGTGGCAGCTTGCCATTGTTTCGTATGGCCGTCGTTCCGCCACTCAATTGTACATTTCGGTCCTTGTGTCATGTCTCCATATTGTGGCTGGGTGAGATTTACGCTCCTCTGGTAGTAGGTTATAATTTTCTTTCTCCCCATATGGGTGTTTCCTTTTACATAAAATCATCAAACTGCCTGGGTTTGATACCACCCAGTCATGTATTTCAGCCAATTGTTATAGGAACTATGAAAACTTTCCTCCGGTGCAAAAGCGCCAATTAGAAAAAACATTTTGGGTTCCCCAAAGAACCTTTCAGTGAGCAATTCTTAACAGAACCATTTTTTTCTTAGTGTGAAAAAAATCTGAATAATCTAAATTCCATTTTTCCATTCGTGCAATGGAAATCTTCCATAAATGTTACAGGTTATTAATGGTTTAACCATAAACGCCAGTAAAGAACCTTACATTTTTATTAGTGGAAAATCCCCTTTTATATGGAACCATTATTTTAAAAAAAAGTGTAGCAAGATAGTAATGTTGATAAAAAATATGTCCAATGCCATGGAAGTGTCCATTCGGTATTGCTCATGGGGACACAGGAGACACTATGCCTCTCAGGCGCTTAACTATCGCCTTAAAATAACCGGTTTATTAACACACAAACTGCTTTGGCTATTGCATAAACTACATTTAGTCCAAACAGAACAAGTATGTGTACACCTAATGAACCTTGTACACGCTCTTTCCATGCTTGTATATATTTAGCACTATTTCTGGCCTTGGATTCTCTTCGTATTGTCTGAGCCAAGGTTGTATAGCTTCCTCAAACAGACACAACAAATGGGAGGAAGGAGTGGGATTGGCCGCGCAGAGGCATCTGCTTCCAATTCAGGCCAAACTGGCTATGCTAATGGAAAATTAGCATCCTCAAGCAGAATTCGGGAAATAACAGATTGTTGAAGAGCATTTGCTGTGGATTTGTCAATCTGTTGAATGGTTTGTTAAATCCTGGTTTTCAATATCTTTTTAAATTTGACAAAGGTAGGGCTGGACAGTGCAATGGGATAAATAAATAAAAATTACCATTACAAGATATTATTTTTGGTTCATATCGCCTTAGCTTTAGCATTTTAGAGAAACAACTGCTTTTAGCATGGCTAAGAGACTAAAGCCGTATTCGCACGGGATTAGTATTACCTAGTGACCTCCAGTCATTTGTAATAATTGCGGAGGTTGTCTGTGATCTTAATCCCGTGCGAATCGGCCATGTCTGTAATTTGTAAAGTAAAAATTCTCCCTCAAATGGCCTACCATATTTCGCCTAACACCGAGGTCCTGTGATAATATTAGTCCCGTAAGAATCGGCATCTCTGCGATTCGGCCAGCATTTGCCAGGTCATATATCATTTTTCGAGGTTTTTGTTTGCTGTGTGCCTTTTTATCCATCTTTCGCGAAGAATGGAGCTGCGTTGGAGTGTTTGATAGTATTTTGGGTGCCGTCATCATATCGCTACACCATACAATTTGCAGAAAGAGAAAGCTGAAAAGGTTTTGAGGTTAATGTGTTACAAATAAATCAAGCATAAAGCTTGAGATATTATTTTAACCTGGTGAAATGTAAATGACACTGCGCACGAAACTATATTAATTTTTTCTTTTTTTTAATCCATCTGGACCATAGAACGGGACTCTCAAAGCCTTGACATCTGGGTATCACCAGCAAAGTCACGATACGATACGTATCACGATACAGAGGCAACGATACGACTGCACCTGAATTTACCTCAGCAGAATTGAGTAAAACAGCTGTTTATTCAACACTGCATACTATAGGGCCATTGCTAACTATAGGCAGAGCAGGCAGTCGACCTCTGCATTATGAAGGGCCTCCAGAACTGTACCACAGTGCAATATAGGTAATTGCATATGTTTCATGCTTACATTGTGCACTACCAACCAGGTACAATATTCTGATTGTTTGCATCTGTTTTTAAGCCCATAAATAATAATGAACTCGTTCTAATAAATTTATATTGTAATGTACTCATTCTAATATGTTAAAAAATTATTTACATTGCTGGTAGGTTATCATTGCACAAATTAACACACTCTCTACAATAAAAAAAATTAATTAGAAGAGTTCTAAACTAACATGCTGTCTTCACTGTATCTAACGCACACACGCTCAAGGCTGATTTATGGCTGATTTATACTCGAGCGTCAGCAAGTTCACTTTGTGTGCGCACGACGTCGTGTCGCGTGGCGGTGTGCACAACATTTTATGTAACTTTCCGCGCAGCTCCGCTTACGAAGATGCACGAGTTCAAAGCGACTAGCCGAACATGCACGTCTGTGCCAACATTCGTGTGAAACAGAAGCAGTTTGATGTTAAGTTCAGTCACACACACACAGATCACGTTGCGGCCGAACTCAGACATTCAGGAACAAACTTTTTAGCGCTGCCCTAAATAGCTTAATCGCTCAAGAGCTACATTATCTTTCTCAACAAGGAGATGGTAGCATCATTGTTTCTAATGGAATTAAAGCCATAGCTTTACTGTTAATAGAAAAACGTGGCAAAACTGTGGTAATTCATACATACACAGACTCTCCTCTCGCTTCTCTCTCTCTCTGTGTAAAGACAGGAGAATCACACTTTTCTGGAATAGACTTGAAGTGGAGATAGCTAAACTGCAAGCTAACCGCTGTTTGCAGAAAGCAAGCACGTTTATCCAGTGGAGAGAGAGCGCGTGGGCACATGGTTTCCAGGTTGACAAAGATAAGTAGCACACTTAGCAGATATTTCTGTATTGCGCAAGTGTAAAGCTCTGTTTTGGGGATTACGGCTCTTTATATCAGGCAACCCCGTTGTGTTCCTCTGCGGCCAGATTATTAACAGATGCTCTATTCATTCTTTTTTAGAAACCTCGCACTTTTATACTAAATTTTAAACATTGTAAAATTTAGCGTGGTCCACTGCTGCACACGTGCCACAGTATCGATACAGGGCCAGCTGTATCGATACACGTATCGTCAAATCTCTGTGACGATACATCGTCGTATCGATATTTTGAACACAGCACTAGTATCCGGTAGATAAGTCGGTAAATTCGAGTAAAATCACAGGCTTCGCTTATCCCGTGCGAATGCACCACACGAAATTCAGAGGTAGGGGGTTAATTTCAAAATCACACAAGGTCCCCAGATAATACTAATCCTGTGCGAATAGGGCTTAAGTTACTATTAGCATGCTAAAAAGTTGTTTTTCTACAATTAGCCACTTTTTAAGCAAAACAATTGCTCAAGCACATTTCAAGAACCCCTACGTTCTGTGTTTTGGCTTATCCCTAATTTCACATCTACATCTGACTTCACATCCTTGAAGATCATTTGGGCAAATAAGCAGAAGTCTGTTTTTTTTTACAGCAAATAAAGAGAGCTTGGATTACTTCCCCTGAACTTCCTCCCTGTGAGGTGAAGGCAGGGGCGGGAGTGAAAAGTCAGCTCCTGATGATGGTATTTCTCACAAACATGCCAGGAGGAGCGCTGATATGAGAGTTTTACTTGAACTTCAGTTGCTAATTTAAAATCAAAAACTTTGACTGGAATACTAGAACTGGTACAGAGTACTAGCATACTTCTAATGGGGTAGTATGCATAGAATACTGGCTACTATTCAAAAAAATATCTGAAACCGTACACATTATAGGGCTGGGTGATAAAATGATATCATATTGAGTTGCGATACAATTTATGTTGATAACGATGATAAGCTCTGGACATTTTTACTCGATATGGATTAATCTAACAGCAGAAATATATGCGACAACAGCCAGTCAGTGCTTGACGCTAATAAGTCATGTGCATGTTCTGTGTGAATGTGTGGAGTAGTTTCATCTGATACACAAACTCAAACAAACGTGACGCTCACAGTGATTTCAGCATCTGCATCTCGATATATGAGAACATTAATGCATGAACTTCATCACCAGAGCTGCTCTGAGTAACACTTCACAAGCTTTCCACCATTTCATTTGAGAAAAACTATGGTCAAATACACACTGAAACTGAAAGTAATACTGAAAGACCTTTACAACAACCCATCAAAATAAAAGTCTGGTTTAACTTGAAGAAATTATGAAATAAATATTTTACTATTGTATACAAAATTGTAATTCTCAAGTAGTAGTAGTAGTAATAATAATAATAATATTTTAAGGATTATCATACAACCAAGGTATTTTTCATTAATGTATACAGTTATACAGTGCTGTTGTGCAGCCATCTTATTTGACAAAAAATTAAAATGCAATGTTTTGTTGTAAATTAATTGTTATCATTTCAGTACATTTTATAAGACCAATTCAATTGTTAAAGTCTTATTAATTCATTTAATTAAACACAATTTTTATAATAAATTTCTATTGAATCATTAAAACACAGAATCCAGGAAAAAAGAACAAAAAAAAGAAAATAGATTTGGGGGAAAAATATACCCACCACCAGATTTCAGGGGCCCCCTCCATTAGAGGGTTACTCTATCCCAAAATGCAATTTTGTCATTATCATTCCCCCCATGTCGTTCACCCCCGTACCCGCTTTGTTCATCCTTGGGAACACGCTTTACGATATTTTGGCTTACCCGCCCCCCCCCGCCCCCCCCCCCCCCACACACACACAAAAAAAAAACACCCCCCCCCCCAAACCATGTCACCCCGAAAAAAATAAAAAAACCCCTCCCCCCGGGAGGCTTGTGACTGTCCACATTGACTGCCAAGAACAAACTTCACAGTAAAGGTCCAGAAAGTATGAAGAATCGTCAGAATAGCTCCATTGCCCATCAGTGGCTTCAACCGTAAACATTATGAAGACGCGATAATACTTTTGTACGCCCAAAGAAAACAAAACCATAACAACTTTATTCAACAAGTCGTCTACTCTACACATAGAAAACGTATCCTTGTGGCTGACACAAAAGAGCGTACACCGTTTACGTTCAGCGCATATTCTCCAAAATGGTGCTACGGTGAGGTGGAGAGACACTGAGCGACGACGAATTGTTGTGTGAAATAAAGTCGTTATTTTTGTTTTCTTGCGCAAAAGTATTCTCGTAGCTTCGTAACATTACAGTTGAACCACTGATGGACTATTCTGACGATGTCTTTCGTACTTTTCTGGACCTTGACAGTGTTATTTTGGCAGTCAATGGGAGAGTCACAAGCCTCCCGCTTTTCATCCAAAATATCTTAAATTGTGTTCCGAAGACGAACTAAGCTTTTACGGGTTTGGAACAACATGGGGGTAAGTGATTAATGACAAAATTTTCATTTTGGGGTGGAGTAACCCTTTAAAGTGTAGCTCTGTGGAGTTTAATTGTGAACAAACAAATTATAATTAACAAATTATTATAAAAGAAGTCCACACGGCTCCAGAGGGTTAATAAAGGCCTTCTGAAGCAAATCGATGCATTTGTGTAAGAAAAATATCCATATTTACAACTTTATATACCTTAATCTCTAGCTTCCGCTAACTACCGTATGTGCATTCACGAGAGAGTGTTGTCCGGATGATGTAGGATGTAGGCGTAGCATAAACTCCGGTGAGAATATGCTAGTCTCGCAAGAAACAAGTTTTGTTTATAGCACAAGGAGCGAAAACGCTCCGGCTTACTGTCGTAACCTCGTGTTCCTGAGAGCGGGAACGTGACATCACGGAGATATTTCTCCGTTATGGGAACTCCCTCCCTTCCAACCTTTCCTGAAGTCCCGATTGGCCCTTCCCGACAGTCAATTATGACTGGCCATTGACCGCCCGAAGATGCAACCGATGCAAAAATACTGACGAGCTCAGCGGAATATAAAATGCGGTGCACGCCGGACCAATTACGTCAGAATCGGCGATACATGAACGCAGAGCTCTGCCATGATCGAAGTACGAACACGCGCGACCAAAGTGATGTCTCGTTCCCGCTCTCAGGGAAACGAGGTTACGACAGTAACCGGAGCGTTCCCTCTCGAGCTTTCACGAGACATCACGGAGATATTTCTCCGTTATGGGAAACGATATGAAATCCGCCGTTGAGAGAGGCTAGGAGACCAGCATTGTACAAGTTAACACTCAGACAAGACTAGAACACACACAATTACACAACCCATAGAGACGCGTGATTAGGCGCGCTCGCAGCCTGATAGGTGGAGATAAGCAAATGAGAGTCTAATGCCCCAGGCATTACAGAAATTTGCCATATTGCGTCATTAATAACGTCGGCTGCGACTGAGAAAACAGGGCAGCCAGAAGCAACAACATTACTGTCAGGGTCTGCACAGAGATAGCGGTGTTAGCAGCATAACACATAACATGATAATTGAGGCAGCAACACACGAATAGAGGTAGCATAAACTTGAATCAGTCACTCACCGACAGCACTCGGGAGGCTAAGTACTGAACGTCCAGCTTGTAAAACCTGGCGAAGGTATTCTGAGAAGACCAGCCGGCTGCAAAGCATATATCTTGAATAGACATACCTCTCGACCACGCCCAGGGGGAGGCGATAGCTCTTGTTGAGTGGGCCTTAATGTGAAAGGGGCATTCCAAACCTTGGCTTGTATAAGCAGCCGTGATAGCGTCCACAATCCAGTGGGAAAGTCTCTGTTTTGACAAGGCCCGACCCTTCGCACAACCACCGTAGCACACAAAAAGCTGGTCAGATTGCCGAAAGCTGGCCGAACGGTCAATGTAAATCCTCAAAGCCCTGACGGGGCACACCGAAGTCTGAGCGTCCGCATCACGCGAGGTCGATGACTCAGAAGACAGGGCAGACAGTGAAACAGTCTGCGCTCTGAAGGGGGTAGATAGTGATTTAGGCACGTAGCCCGGCCTCGGCCGGAGAGTGACGCTGCAGTCGCCGGGTCCGAAGCGAATACAGTCACTGTCCACAGAAAACACATGTAAATCCCCTATGCGCTTAGCCGAAGCCTGTTCGGAAGGGACACAAGAAGAAGTGCAGTTTTGAGGGATAGCTCCTTCATATCAACGGATGCTAAATGCTCGAATGGTGGCTGTTAAAGAGCTCTTAACACCACCTCTAGGTACCAGTGCGAAACTGAAGGGGAATGCAACCTCCTTGCCCCCTTGAGAACACTCACCACCAGCGCGTGCCTACCGATCGATTGCCCGCCCAGCGGGGAACGAAACTAGGCAATAGCGGCCACATAGACTTTCAGTGTTGATGGCAGAGATCCACTATCCAGTCTGTACTGTAGAAAACGCCCGGAATCCCCCCAAGAACATCCGACACGGCAAGCAGCCCAGCTCGCGGGGTCGATATGAACACATGGCCACCATTTCACAACACTCCCCATTTCAGAGCTACAAACGCCTCGTGAGAGGGCCGCAGTGCCCACAGGAGCGTGTTCGAGCCACACGGGAATGCAGAGCATTCAGCTTCTCTGATATCCCCGAAGCAGCCACACATGATGGCTCCATAACTCCGGGTTGGGTTGCCACACCGAGCCGCTCGTTTGAGACAGCAGATGTTTCCTGATGGGGATCGGCCAGGGCGGCGCCGCCAGCAGCTTTGTCCGGTCCGGAAACCAAGGATGGTTCGGCCAGTTCGGGGCGATGAGTATCACAGAAGCCCCCTCCTCCCTGATCTTGCATAACACCAGAGGCAATATCTTGATCGGAGGAAATGAGTACAGCCTGGCTGCTGGACAAGGCGATGTCAGAGCGTCCCTTTCCAGCGGGGAGTGAGACAGAGAGAAAAACAGCGGGCAGTGCGCATTCTCGCTCATGGCGAACAGATCCACCTCCGCTCTCCCGTAACGGGTCCAAATCATCTGAACCGACTCGGGGTTCAACCTCCACTCTCCTTGAGGAATCCCCTCCCTCGAAAGCATGTCCGCCCCGCCACGGTTCAGCGAGACAGGGGGGATGTGCCGCCGCTTCCGTGCAACTCTGACTCGAGAGATGGGGAGAAAGTGACGGTCCGCCCATAGCAGGAGATTCGCTGCTTGCTTGTACAAAGCCCTGGAACGTACTTGGTGATTTATGTACGAGACCACAGACATGTTGTCGGTGCGAATCAGTACCTGTCGCTGTTCAAGCTGCGGCCGAAAATCCTTTAGAGCCAAGAACACTGCTTCCAGCTCCAAGCGTTTTATGTGCCACCGGCTCTGGGGTTCTGACAACAGCCCCGAAGCCGGCATGCCCTTGCACACTGCTCCCCATCCGCGAGTCGACGCGTCCGTCGTGACCACAACGCGCGAAGTCACCAAGCCCAGGGGAACCCCCCGGCTGAAGAGATCTGGGTTGTGCCACGGCCGCAGAGCTTCGATGCAGCCGCGGGAGACCGCGATGCGCAAACGGCCGAAAGTCCACGCCGTCCAAGGGACTCGAGATTTCAACCATAATTGCAGGGGGCGCATGTGTAGTAAGCCCAGGTGACATACCGCCGCAGCAGACGCCATGAGCCCCAGCAGCCTCTGAAATTCCTTCAAGTGAACAGAGCTGCCCAGTCTGAAATGGCACAGGGAAGACAAAATGGCCATCATGCGCTCCCCAGAGAGGCGGGCTCGCATCTCCACTGAGTCGAAGCACACCCCCAGATATGTTATAGACTGACTCGGGGCGAGAATGCTCTTCTGCATGTTGACACACAGCCCTAGGGACTCCAAGTGACGAAGCAGCGTGTTTATATGGCTGACTAGCGTGTCCCGGGACTGAGCTAAAATCAGCCAATCGTCCAGATAGTTGAGAACGCGCATCCCGCTGGCTCTGAGAGGGGAAAGTGCTGCATCCATGCACTATGAGAAAGTGCGTGGGGCCAAAGCCAGCCCAAAACGGGAGAACAGAGTATTGGTACGCTGTGCCCTCGAAAAGCAAACCTCAGAAAGCGTCTGTGATGCGGTGCTATCTGAATGTGAAAGTACGCGTCCTTTAAATCCATGGACGCAAACCAGTCCCCGGGCGAATTTGAGCCAGGATTTGTTTCAGCGTTGTCATCCTGAATGGATGCTTGCAAAGCGCTCTGTTGATGGGCCTGAGATCTAGAATCGGGCGGAGTCCCCCGTCTCTTTTGGGGACCACGAAAATAGCGGCCTGTAAAACCCGCTATCCAGCTCGCTGGGAGGGCATCAAGTTATATTCGCCTCCTTTTTCGAGCCAGCCTGCATACATCTTGTATCAGAACCAGGGCGTTTGGACCGGGTAATGCTTAGAGATGACACCCACGCCACTGAAACGGGCGGGTGGTCTGCGTCTGAACTTGAAGGGTTATACCACGCTTTTATCCACCCACCGAGTAGCCAGCGCGAGATTCCCGGAATAACTTCCCACGTGCTCAGGAACTGACATAGCGGCTTTTTTTCTTGGTCGTTGGAGGCGCCGGCGAGTGTGTGGGCGAGTGTCTCTGCACTGCTCTGAGGCGGGGCGAGTGGCACCGCACTGACTGAGTGAGGAGAAAATAGCTCTTTCTGTGAGAATGTATGCATTTTTATTGAATGAACATCCAACACACAAACATTTGAACGCATGAACTTGTGGCGCTTGGGAGCCGGGCCGCTCGTGCACTCTCCTCTTCTCTTCAGACCGTCAGGACGTCGGCTTAGCAGCCGGCGGCAGGCGAGAGTCACGTCGCGGGCTCTTCCGCTGGCCGTGGCGTTTCCTCCCGGTACCCCACGCCTTCCTGCGGAAATCCGTCTCCTGGCGAGGAGCAGTAACGTTAGCCGTAACCGCTGCGGATGTTGGCCTGGGGTTATCTCTCCGCTGGTAAGAGCCAGGTGCCGACGAGGATCTGGATCTCGCCGTGTGCTGCTGGAAAGCGCGCCTCGGCATCACGTGACTCATGGCTTTGGCGCGCTTTTGAGCCTCCACAAAGCGCTCAGTAATGGACTCCACGGCATCACCAAAAAGGCCGGAGGGAGTCACAGCAGCATTCAGCAGCACTTTACGGTCAGCATCCTTGAGGTCAGCTAGGTTCAACCAAAGGTGCCTCTGAAGGACGACCATAAAACCCATGGCCTTACCCACAGCATGGGCCGCTCGCTTCGTCGCCATCAGCGCGAAGTCCGTCGCCGCGCTCAGATCCTTAGTGGCCTCTGCCGTGAGGGCTCCGCCCTCCGCTGCTTGCAGGAGCTTCGCCTGAAAAACCTGCAGCACTGCCCTGGCGTGCAGCGCGGAAGCCGCCTCGCCATCAGACGCATATGCTTTATTGGCAAGGTGGGCGGTGGTTCTGCACGGCTTTGAGGGGAGGCTGATGTCTGAGCCAAGGGTCTTGGCTGCTGCAGGACACAGGTCGTGACGCAGCGTCACGGTCTCCGCGACTGGGGGAGGACGCAGCCAGAGAGTGCACGTACCCGTGGGCCTCCGCCCCCTCCACGTGGGAAAAAAATGGCCTGTGTGGCAGAGTAGACGCGCGCTGATTGGGGCGCAGACCATGTTTTCACCAGCTGCCCGTGTACGTCGGGGAAAAAGGGGACCGACGTCCTCGAGTCAGCTTTCCGGGTGGACCTGAAATACCAGGAGTCAAGCTTACTCCTGCCAGGCTCCTCTGGAGGACTCCAGGGTAAGCTCCAACTCCTGGCAGACCTTGACAGAAACCCTCATGAGCTCCTCCTGGAGGTCTGGGGGCCCCATGCTGTCCGGCTGATAGGACTCCGATCCCGCCCAATCCTCCCTCTCTGAGGCCGAGATGGACATCGAGTCATCCCCTTCCTCCTGGCTAAAGGATACAAACTCCGCGACGTTGGAAGGAGGGTGGAAGCAGTCCTCGGGGAAGGTGACTGGGGAAAAGGGGTTTCGGGGGGGTGACCTTTGGGGTTGGTGGAGCGACAAGACGAAGCTCCCGTCATCGGGAGGGCCCACCAGCGGCACACTGGCAGCAGTGGGCCTCATCCCGAATAGGCCGCAAGCCACATCGCGGCGGGTCCGGAGCACGCGGGCCGGAAGGTCCGCGCAATGCCCGCAGTTGGACTCGTCCAGCGCCACCTCGGCGTGGGCCAGGCCCAGGCAGACGACGCAGTGGTCGTGTTGATCCGGCGGCTCTATTGGTCCCGCACAGATCTTGCAGATTGTTGCCATAGTGAATTTAACAGGTGAAGTAGAAGATTCTGACGTAATTGTCGCGTGCACCGCATTTTATACTGCCGCTTGAGCTCGTCAGTATCTGCATGCGGTTTGCATACTTCGCGTCAATTGGCCACTCATCGGACTGGCGGGAGCCAATAGGACTTCAGGAAAGGTTGGAAGGGAAGGAGTTCCCATAACGGAGAAATATCTCCGTGATTGTCTCGTTGAAGACCTCGAGAGTGGAACTAGTCTCCTCTTGGCTTATATCGAAATACCCTTTTTTTTCTTTACAAATCCTTGTTTTGTACTACTAATTAGTGACCGGTGTTTTGTTTTGCTCTCTCCTCTGCACTTCCGCATTCGTCACGTGTTTGCCTACGTCCTACGTCATCTGCTGGATGCCACTCTCTCGTGAACGCACGTAAGTTAGCGGAAGCTAGAGATTAAGATTGATAAAGCTGTTTGCTTAAACGTTTTATTTTTTGTTGTACCAAAAACATACTGAACCATGACTTCAAAACAAAAGGTACATACTGAACATTTTGTGTACCATTATACCCCTACATACTAGATATAAAAAAGGCCAGTATTCAGCCCATATATCACTCTGCACCACATATTGTGAATGCAATGTGTTGGAAGTAGGGCTGGCAAAATGGCTGAAAAACTAAATTCGATTTTTTTCAAATTTAAATAGGCACATAATTCCAGTTAGGGGGAAAAAAGCTTTTGGCTTCTCTCCTAAGGCCACAAGAGGGCGCATCGATCAAAATATTATGCACGTTTCTTCAAAGCATAATAAAATAACATTGAAAAAAAGTGCATAATGTTTAAAATAATGTTTATAAACCTTATATAATTAAAGTTGCTTAAACAATTAGAAACAAAACAGCATCATGCATATATAGTTTAATACAAAGGACCGAAAACCAATCACAAAGAGTACTTTCTTCATTTAAAAAAATTGATGCCAGGTTAGATGGGGGAAAGGGGGGAAAGGGAAAACCGGCATAAAGTATCGAGACATGTTTTAAAAGTTGAACTTACATTAATTTTACATGGCTTTCTAAACATGCGACTCTCTTGTGCGAGACGCGAGTGCAAGCGAGTGATAAATATGCATTCTGTGTGAACGGCCTGGTTTCGGTTTTGACGTAAACAACATCATCTTCGCATTTATGTTCTCTTTTTCCATACTATTTTGAATGAACAAAGTAGCAGTGCCGCATCTAGTGGCTTCAACTGGACAGGCTAACAAAAGCATTAAAATGCAAATGACACTTACATCGTCGTCGCATTTCGTGCACCACTGATAAGGCTGCCTGATGCACACCTAAAATGTGGATTTTTATTTTAAATTCGACGAATATACGAAATTCAGAAATAAAATTTGACAGCCCTAGTTGGTAGTTCATGAACATACAAGGAACTATGTGAAAACTACAAGGAAATGCAAGAGAGAGAAAAAAAACAAAGCATTACCAACAATACAGTATGTTCACAAGTCTTTGAAGAAGCCAGACACACCCATTCCCATGGAGCATATCACACTGCAAGTACAGCAGCAAGCAGCTGTGTCATGTTGAGCTCCAGAAATAATCAAAGCCCTGGAGATCCCGCCAAGCTGGAGCAAGAACACAGAAGATCCTTATAAGCCTCTTCCATTAGCAGGCAACAATTTCCAACAGCTGAGAGCAGATGGAAGGAAGGACTTTTAGGCTCCGACTTGACGTGTCAAATACCCACTGTCAAAGTCACGGCCCAAAGAGCCTAGCAACAGGTAAATCAACACAATGGTCATGTTCACGGAGATCCTAGAGCTGTAAATCTGAAATACAAGCAGGGAGGAGTGCGGCCCCCTTTGCATTGTGCAGGGCTCTATTGTGCTGTACAACAGTGTTTCTGGTTTGGTCCATCATGTCCATGTAAAAGAGCTCCGCACTCCCACGGAGATCCGAGCTAAAAACAAGCATGTCTGGGGAGAGGCGTGACCACGATAGTCTGTAATTACACGGCTGTGTCAGTAAAATGCTGGGGGTAGAGCAGGCAGCTCTCAGATCTACTACGCAAAAGATATGTAGGTCAGCCTGGATGACAAACAGCATATTACAGTGCATGTCGATAGCAAAAAATTAACAGCTCCATTTAGATTATTACACTATCCAGGGAAATAAATGTGCTGTTTCCCTTGCAAAACCACAATCTAGGACATTGTTTTACAGTTGCTAAGGTGTTACTAAGTGGTTGCTATGCATTTTTAAAGTATTCTACGATGCTATGCTGGTACAATGCAGTTGCTGGTTGTTAGTATGTTGCTAGGGCAGTGGTTCCCAATTCAGATGATTGAGATCATCAGCTTGTTAGCATTTGTCGAGTGAAGTGAATGTGCTCCCTAGGCACATTCACTTCACTCGACAAAATGCGTTCATGCTGAACACCCTGCAACGTCATCACACACAGAAAAAATTTCAGTGGCACATTTTAGAGAAGTTTGAGGTATGATGACATTACTTGTAAATAAATTACCACACTTTTGTTTAATGTGTATAAGGGGCCGTTCACATATCGCGTATTTTGCGTGCTCAAGTTCGTTATTTCAAATGTAGATGCACGGCAGGTGCGCTCATATTGGAAGCGACGCGGCCGTGATGCGCAGGCGGTGTGACGGGCTCATTTTTTCCAGGCGTGTCCGCGCAGCATCAAGATAAAAACATTTCAACTTTTCAGAATGCCGCAAGTGCATTCATGTCATGAATATTGTCATGTGACAAGAACCAACCAATCAGCTTCATCCTTTCCCGTTACAACATTGAAAGCTCAGCCAAGATGAAGGAACAGCTGATCATAGCTGTACAGAGATAGCCGTTTTTAATAAATTTAGTAGCAGAGCACTTAGCACACGCAAATCCATGTATCCTTTGCTGAAACTTCCGCGTCTTCATGGAGAGCGCAGGTCATGGTTGCTTAGCAATGGCAGACTCCTCCGGAGCACAAGTGCCCGAACGCTTTGGAAAAAAGCAGAAAGCGGCGCGCCTAGCATTTTCCACGCGTTTTTAGGCACGATATGGGAGCGGCCCCTAAGGATTCACCGATACTACATTTTTCAGCCGATACTAATAGCCGATTCTTCCAATGATAATCTACAGATAACCTTCGTTTTTTTTTTTTTAAAGGGAAAAAAAAAAAAAAACATCTCCCAACTACTGCTGTAAACTATACAGGGAGGACCTCCATTGGGTACATAATATTAGAGGTAAAATTAACAATCAAATATAATCAAATATATATTCATAGATGGCAAAGCTTGTCGAAGTGATAACCTTTCTCAGACATCACTGGAAGTGTAGTTCGGTCGGAATGTAAAAAACAAGTAAAACAAGCACACGTACTTAGGTAGGGAGAGAGAGAGACGAGAGAGAAGACGAGAGAGAGAGGAGAGATGGAGAGAGAGAGAGAGAGCGTGCACTTCTGTTGTGTGATCTTTGATGTTCACTTAGCACACGCATCATTTGGATTGAAAGTAAATCGTAAAAATAAGACCATTTACAGGGGCATTAACTATAAAAATCATTTATTTTCAACCTTAGGCACACATGACTTTCTGGCGAAAGTGAATCTAGCAGCCTGTGTGAAATGCGCTAGGATGTACTACTGCCTCTCATGCTGCACCAGTACAAATACGTTCACGCGTTGCGCGTGTTTTGCTTGCTCGAGTGTTTCTGCATTATATGAGTGGCTTTGGAATATAAATCACAGCACGTTTCAGATGAAAAAACGAGACTTCTATTTCTGAAAATATCACAGTTAGGAGATTTATAACGAGTGGTTCCCTGCATTATTACAACAAAGCGCATGATTACAGTACTAAGCCACTGCAATGAAGCAGCTCTAATGCTATTAAATTAAAGATGATGTACCACAGAGCAAAAAAATGAACAGTGAAAGTAACAAAAACTTAATTAAGCATAATTAAGTGTGAAAATAACCGAAGGATATACAGTCAAACCAAAAATTATTCAGAGACCAGATATAATTTTTGATATTGTTTTACTAGTGGGTGCAAGACACTATAGTTCATTTATGTAAAGTGAGGATAGCAAAATAAAGTAAACTGTGACAAATCATACCCAAAAATTATTCATACAGTGGACTACCAGTAAAATTTATACAAATTTGGGACCAAAAATTATTCAGACCGAGTCTGGGAAAAAACATTGAAGTTCAAGTTTGCATGAAGCTGGATGACAGCATGACCAGGAGACTACAGGCTGTCATAAGGCTAAGGGTTGCCCGATTAAGTATTGATAGTTGTGTAAATACTGTCATACCAACAGCTGTCTAATTATTTTGGTTGATTGTAATCTATTACATACCTTTCTATCAAAGTTATCTGACATGATCGAGATTTTTTGTTCTGACACAGTTTAACTCTGAGTTATTTTTATATTTTATTACCATTTTCTAAACTTTAGCAAATAAACTGTGATAATGTGAGTAATGTTGAAGGTGTCTGAATAAATTTGTTTGACTGTATCTATTTGATAAATTACGTTAACCAACTAACCTTATACATACCCTTTTGGTTTCTGTACCCAATATTTAAAAAATTTACAAATGCAATAAAAATATTGGTATCGGTACTCTGTATCGGCAAGTACCAAAAATAAAAGTATCGGTATCGGGCGAGTACTGGAAAAAGTGGTATCGGTGCATCCTTAATTTTGATGCATGTTTATGTCATGCTATAACTTGTATTAAAGTGGAAGAGACTCACGCTCTGCACTGCCGCTTGAACTGAGGTGCTGATTGGTCACGTCACATTCAAGAGTGTCAAAATGGCATTTATTGTTTTAATTCCGCAATAAAACTGACATTATTCAAGAGATAGCCAAGACTTTGTTTCTTATCAGAAGTAACACAGCTTTTTGCGATTATTGTATTGGAGGCTTATTACAAATAATAATTGGTGAAGGGAAAACCATGGACCTGGTGACCCTGGCTTGCCTTGAACTACGAGTTATTTATAGTTATTTATTTTCTAATAATTCAACAGCCTGTTGTTAATTACTCCTTACTTAAAGAGGCTATCCTATTATACATAGTACCCTGAATAATATTTCCTAAAAGCTTAGATGTAAATGTTTGCTTACCGGTCCCAGTCAAAGCAGTCTCAAGTGTATAATATATTTTGGTTCCTATATGGCTTAGATCCCTCATTCATTGTTAATGTGTGGGATTTTTTTCACCTGTTTTAATAAACCATACCATTTAAGTTGTCTTTCAAGTTCATAAATTGTGCAGAATGCGTTATGCAGAGAAGTTTAATATTTAAAGTTAGGGACTTCAACCTTCTCTCATACCAAAGTATGAGCAAAAGTAATAGTGATGCTTGCCTGCTGACCTTTGAAACACTGTGCAGAGCAACATGGCACAAACGTATGAACAGATTCCTGCTGTTGACAAAGAAACCATGAGAACTAGGATAAAACCCGATTAAATTAACATTACCCATGACTAATAACAATAAAAGCTACCTTCTTGTTTAGACTTACTTAATTTTCCTTATCCTAGAAGACGTCCAGATCCTTGAAAAGGCTTCGGTTTAAAATGTACACTCCATTGCATGTCCGCAACTATTTAAATTCTTCTGGTATAGAAAACTGTACCAATCAGCTCAGATGAAAAATAGACAGCAGCAGATGGCAGATCATGCATGTTATTTGCAATCTAGTGCAACCGCTTAAACCGGGCAACCCCCTTCCCCAAGAGGCAGATGCACTAAACTCCCATTTGTATAAATGCCTTTCACAATTTGTTGCAAAAGTTGCTCAGAAACTAACAGAGTGTCAGGGGCCCTGCTTTTGGGGAAGTTTACATTTCATAGGTCATTGACTCTGTTTAGATGTTTTCGCCAGATCGGTGCTAAAGTCTGTCAGGTTAGATAACTACAAAACAGACCATTTCTTTAGTCAAACAACTAAGAACCAAAATTTAATAGGCATAAAGACAGGACTATAAGATGATCGAGAGAAATAATGCTGTTGTTTTAAAGAAAAAAAGGTTTAGTTTTAAAGTTCAGTAAATAAGAAAAAAGTTTGGAAAACATGAGGGGGTGTAAATGATGCCAATTTTAATTACAGGGTGGAGTATACCATTAAAATTTTTTTTTATTAAAGCCGTCTCAGCTGTTGCATCCATTTGACACATTTACTTTCATATTTTATGAATATTTTAAAGAATGTTCATGCTGCTCTTTGCCATATAACAGAAGCAACACAAAGGCTCTTAAGCTATAAAAAAGGACAAAAAAGCACCATAAAAGTAACACAATATGATTTGTGCATTAAAGGGGTCATATGATGCGATTTCATTTTTTCCTTTCTCTTTGGAGTGTTACAAGCTCTTGGTGCATAAAGAAGACCTGTAAAGTTGCAAAGACTAAAGTCTCAAAACCAAAGAGATATTCTTTATAAAAAGTTGAGATTCAAACACGCCTACCTAAAACGAGTATTATACACGCCCCCAATCTACCTACTATGTGGGAAGATTTGCATAACGCCGCCCAAATGTTACGCAAAGAAAGAAAGCGTAACTTTAATTCTCACTGTAGTATTGTTGCCGCCGCAGCCATGTCCTGAAGAGCTGTGTGTTTCGTTGTGAAAGCGTAACTATTTTGTTTGGTCTTCCAAAAGAGGACGATATTCGCTTCGTCATGCCTAGAGCTGATCCGTGCTGGTCGCTGAGGGAATACTTCAACTTAGTGCTGTGGATCGCCGGCACATTTTAAGGAGGACTGTTTACTGATCCTGGGAGAGTAACGTTAGACTAAAATGCTGGCAGTTCTGACTCACGCAAGTACGTTTTCTTTTATCATTTGCCATTGATGATTCAAACGCGAGTTGTGGGCAGTGTGGAGTAGAACTTGTTGTTTGTCATTTCTCCGATCACAAATGCAGACATGGTTTTATGTTTACAAGGCACGATGCAAGCAACGCAACGCTTAAAAAGACAGTATAAGTCATTATATTTAATTATGTCCCCACTGGATGCAACGATGGCCTCGTTTGTAATGGGTTTTAATGTTGTCTCCGGCTCCGGCCAGTACACGGCATCAACAGTATGTGAGGGGCGTAACATTTCCGTCTCACGCTTGAGGTATTCGGCCAATCACAACGCACTGGATAGCTGGCCAATCAGAGCACACCTCACTTTTCAGACCGATGAGCTTTGTAAAAATCGACGCGTTTCAGAAAGGCGGGGCATAGAAGAGAAACAATGTACAGTATGTGGAAAATAATGTGTTTTTTTAACCTTAAACCGCATAAACACATTTCATTACACTAAATACACAAAATAATGTTCTTTTAGCAACATCATATGACCCCTTTAAGTCTTCTGCAGCCATACAATAGATTTGATTGCAGAGCAGAACAAAATGTTAGTAATTTACTGAAACCTCAACTTGGCATGTAACCTCATGTTGATCAGGTTCACTATGATGCTAAATTCCATTGGTTCTCAGGAGTCTCATAACACACTTGAGTTAAAATATACTGTAGGTAAAAGTACATGAGAATAAATATCTACTGTGACAACTCAAATTTGGTACTTTTATAATAATGTTTTGCTGTTTTTACAGCTCAACATCATTTGAGTAGGCCTGTCGCAATAATCAATATATTGACTTATCGCGCAATATATGTACATGACCTCAATAATTTTTGGTGCCGCAATATATCGCCCATTATATTATTTACTTAAAAATTAATGTCACCATGTTTTGTACATTCCACTTGCGCCTGTGTCTTTTGCAGCTTCTCATACATAACGTGGTGTAGTTGGTGCTAGTTCAAATTTAAAAAATGCTTCTACAAACAAAGTTGCATCTGCGGATATGGCCTTGTTTAGGGATCTGTGCCTTTGTGCATACATACATCTGACTGCTAAGTAGGGATTGTGTTTTTCAGCAATAGTGTGCACCCTTAATTACAGAGAAAAGAAGGTCAGGGAAAAATCTGTCGATGGAAAAATCTCCATACAAGTTGTTTGTGCATTTTTCTTTTTTTGTACTTGTCAAGGTTTGTAGAAAATGTTTATTTTATATTTATTCAAGTTTTTTAAGGTATCTAATTTTTTGATACTTAATTTCCATGATCTAAATATTCTTAAGAATTAAAAGTTTGTTGTCATTTGGAAGTGTGTAGGCCTTCTTGCATTATTATGTGGTTACATTATGACTTTATATTCAGGTGGCATAAAATGGTCTTTAAAATGACAATAATAACGCTTATCGCAATTATTTCTAGGGCAATATATCAGACAACAAAAAGCTGTTATCGTGACAGGCCTAATTGAGAGCGGTAGGTGGGCAAATTTTCAGTGAAACTGACAGGAAACACATCAACTGTTTTTTTTATGTTCTGCCTACAAGATGACTGACTGGCCAAATTATCATGTGTCTCCATTATGTGTCTTTCATGCATGGTGACATATTTGAAAAACAATTCAATGTGAGCTAACAATAGTACTAAGATTAATTAAATTTTAGTTTCAGTTCCAATTTTATTAAAAAGATCATTGTGCCGCATGCCATTGCTTTCATTTATAGCGGTGCAATTTCGCCTGTCCTTAACTCTTTCCCCGCCATTGACGAGTTTTTACGGCTTTTCGGGTTTTCACTGTTATACACTCGGGGTCGCTATTACACATCTTCTGAACAAGTACAAAACCTCCCGAACAAAAAACACACATGAACAGGACGGAGAAACTAGCTATCTCTTATGTAAACAGATGCATATGAAAAAAATTATGCGATCATCAGCAATAGACAGCATAAATGAAAACGGCATAATGTTACAGAGTAAAATGTTGATCCAGGAAGTGGTGTATGTCTGTGCAAGCTTTGGAGGCGTTGATGGAAGCGATTTACTGGATTTATGCTTTGATAATCTTACTGAATATTACCCAGATGTAGTTTTTGATAAAAATTTGTTTTTCTCACCTTTTTGCTCAAAATTATGGATTTTTATGAAGCCTACCTGTATTCAAGTGTTGATAAAAAAGGAATGCTGTATGCTGAGCTTAAAACAGATTTTGATTTTTTTATTTTTTTAAGTAGAGCTTCTGATCTTATGTGGTGTATTGCATATAGGTGCAAAGGGGGGAAAAATTTCCAGGAAATTTCCGGAAATTTTCCATGGGAACTTCGTATGGGGAATTTGGGAAATATTCCAAGTTTGAAACTTACCAGGAATTTATGGGAATTTACGGGAATTATGAAAAATTTGGGGAGGCAATTTCTAAAAAACTTCAATATACAGGTGCATCTCATAAATTAGATGTGTGGAAAAAGTTCATTTATTTGAGTATCAAAACGCAAATTGTTGAAATAGTGTATTAAATAAAATTCAATGCAACAAAGACTAAGTAGTTTAAGCTTGGTTCGTTAATTGTGATGCTTTTGGCTCAAGTTAACAAAAACCCATTTCAGTAACTTGAACAGTGTCTTTATAACAAAAAATAGACTTGTGCTAACAATATAATCTTTACTATTAGTTTTATTATTTAAACATCATGTTGAATAAAAGTATTAAATTTATTTCAAAAAAGAGAAAAAATACTGACCCCAAACTTTTGAATGGTAGTGTGAGTTGTAAAAAAGGATTTATATTTTAAATATAACCGATGTTCTTTTGAACTTTCTTTCATCAAAGAATCCTGAAAAAAGAATCACAGGTAATACAAAAAATATATATTAAACAGCACAACTGTTTCCAAAATTGATTATAAATTAGCATATTAGAATGATTTCTGAAGAATCATGTGACACTGAAGACTGGAGTAATGATGATCAAAATTCAGTTTTGCATCACAGAAAAACATTATATTTTAAAGTATATTAAAACAGAAAACCATTATTTTAAATTGTCATAACAGTAATACTGCACAATATTAGTTTTGTTCAAAAGAAATGCAATTTTTTAAACATTAAAATAGTAATGTGTCCAAACCTTGACCAGTACTGTACATCTGATTAAAACAGAAAACTGGCTAGCAGAAAGAGCATCACAGCTTGAGCTAGTTTATACCTCATAAATTGTCAATGAAATAGTGCTAACTCGCTTAGATTTTTCATATCTTGATTTACTGGCTAGCTAGCTACTGTAAAAACACTTTTTGGTATTTACTAGTTAAACTTGAATCCCATAGATCAAATATATTTAGAATATCAAAACTTAGATGAAGTCTTTGGGCTCAAATGCAGCAAGTGTGGCTTCAGAGAAAAAGCAGGGGAATCCCCCTCTTAATGTGCGGTCACACCGCTGCCGTTGAGGGCGTCAAAAATCGCTCTGGCCGCCCTGCCAACAACGCTGTAGAAAGATTTGTGGACGCTCTGATGTAGATCGAATGCTTATCTTGTATTTAAAGGGGACGCAAAGCAAACACGCTTGTTGATCTTGTGCAGACTGACCACAAGCAGGGTAACATTATAAGTTAACCTCATTAAATATTGTTGTGGACGAAGTATTAAGATCCTTTACCTCATAATGTATAAGCACTAATACCACACTGTAAAAATACGCTGATACAAGTAAAAGTCCTGCACTGAAAATGTTACTTAAGTATAATCAGGTATAAACATTACTTAATGTAAGTATAGATTATTGGGAAACCCGCCACAGCAATAATCAACCTCTCCTCCATTTTGCTTGGGAACTAATGTGGTCGGAACCAAAGTTTACAGGACTGCGTTCTCTGGAATCCTCTCAAGCGGTGGACTTCTACGTTCCGATTGGTTGCCGCCAGATGCCGCCAAACCGCGTCATAGCGCATTACCATAAAGTTGACCTGATTTCAACTCTCCTCGACGCCCTCAACGTCCAAGTCGCGCCGCGCCGCTGCTCGACGCCGGCCCACATTGAAAATGAATGACTTCCGGCCACTTTGACGCTCTCGACGGCGGCGGTGTGAACGCACAGTTAGGTGACTAGAAGGGATTGTGTGTGGGGGAGGGCATTTTTAGACTTCTGTTTTATTATTATCTCACCTAAATGTTTGTTCCAGTCTATGGTTTGTTCAGTCAGTGTATTTGTTTTTACAATGGTATAGCCTAATTTAGTTGCACAGTATATTACACGCAGCACAAGGAAGTTTTAAACATTTTTTTGTAATATTCATGTAATTTACACGAATACTTACCAAGATGAACATTTTGATATTTTGTGTGCAGGATTTAAAGAAATTATCTGTTCATGTTATGGAGGAAAGCATAGTGGCGTAGGGGGTGTGGCCTCAATAGCCCTGCAGTAAGCAGTGTGCATGTGATTGAGCAATGTGTAGAGTAGAAATTCAACTGAAATTGCATTAAATCAGGTCGTTTTAACCAAGATTATGCGCAAGATTTTTTTATCAAAACATAAGTCCCGTTTCCTGCAATTTTGCAAAAGTTCCAGTTTATTCCCATTAAGTTCCATGGAAAGTTTCCAATCTTGAAAATTCCCAGAATTTTGCAACCCTAATTGCATATTCAGATATTCATACAACAAAATAATCTGGGTGGCCATCAAATTTTAGTGAAAATTATCAAAATCGCTGGCGGTGGCTGGCAACTTTTAAAAAAAATGCTGGCGGGGAAAGAGTTAAAAGCTTAATGCCCAAATCAGACAAAATCTTTGGCCCACTGTGTTTAAAAGGGTAGTTAGTGAGTTTAGGGTTTTTGCAGGGACCATACTTTATTTTTTAAAATAGTTATTAAAAGCGCATTAACTGTGAAAGTGCCTGTCTCAGGAGGTTGTTGTCGCGCACCGAACAGAAGCGAAAACTCCAACAAGCAAAAGTATACTTGGGGTTTGAGACACAGCTTATAGAATACCCAAGATGTGTCACTCGTATAGTTTTGAATGGGGGGAAATGCAACGCTCAATATGGCTGCTCTATTGATGGAAGCCCCGCCATCTGAATAAAAGAGCCAACTGCTTATTGGTAAAGTAATTGCATCGCTGCAGCTGCCGTTAGAAGTTCCACTTGCTATAGAAACCGCGTTCTGAGACGCGCACTTAGGACTGCGCATTTGAACAAAAGAACGCTATTTGAGCAAAATAAACATTTTGGAGAATTTGATGTTTCCCCATTCAAAGAGATAGGAACTGCACTTGCATGCCCAAGAGGCGTTTCAAAGATGACCACCGAGTGACATGACTTGTCTTAAAAGGACTTTGCTTCAGGCGCGCACAATAAATGGTCCCAAATATACACAAAAGAATGTTTTTTAAAAAATGCGTCTTGGCGAGGATTTACGTAAAGACTAAATATGTATAATAATTTAAATACGTGACGATTCAAATCGGTTGAGATGCTAAACAAATCGCGATTCATTTAGGGGTAGGAGTTTATATGAATGCATGTCTGAGGGAACTTACTGTCTTTAGAAAAGTTTAGATAGTATTTTTTCTTTTCATCTTGCCTCTGTATAATGCATATTAAAGTTCATAAGTGCAGCGCTGCTTTGTTTACAGCGGAAACCAGGAAACGCTTTAAGCGCCACCTGCTGGCAGAGAGGGAATCTGCGTTTCATTCAGCTCTGCTGTTTCATGCAGATATTTTTATTTATACCATTTTTGACCAATTTCGAAATTATACAATCTAATTTAGATTAAGAACTGCTCATGGTGCATGTATGCAGCATCTTTGTTTGGATCAAAGGGGGGGGATTAAAATGCAGTGGTTGCCTCTTAATTTAAAGGAAAGAGCACAGACAAAGCCTTATTTTGTTTATATGAAGAATTTATTTATTTGTGTTACTTATTTATTTGATGGGGTCGTTTTAAAAATTTCAATTTAGTTTTGTTATTTACATTATATTTGTTTTGTCATTTAGCAGACGCTTTTATCCAAAGCGACTTACAAATGAGGACAATGGATGCAATCAAAATCAACAAGAGAGCAATAATATGCAAGTGTTATATTATTATAGTGTTATATTTCAAGTTCACAAAGAAACGTACAGTAGTTTGTCCAAACAATAATAAAAGGACACATTTAATTTATAATTTGTCTTAAATCTCATTTTGTAAAAAAAAAAAAAAAAAAAAAAGTAATCGAGAATGAAGAGTGAGTTGAGTGAATCGTTACATCCCTATGTGTCAGTATATTAGATCCATGCATTCGGTTTCAAAGAGGCAGCAGCCTAATAAACCTACTGCTGTCTGTGTCATTAATGTTAATCAAACAAAAAAAGAGAGAAAATCACTCACTGCTCTTGACTGAATCCCTTTATAACTTTAATAAGAATCAATGTATATTTAATTCATACAGTGATGCAGTGTTTTAAAGATTAATTTTTGTTTTAAAGTTTTTAAAGACACTTTTGACAACTGATTGTTTAGTTTTTTTTAATTGTGCAAATAGATTCATAGTAGTCATAGGCTTGTTCCAGTCTGGATATTCTCAATAGTATATCTCAAAAATGGGAAGATCGCGATTCAGATCGTGGATCATAATTGTATTTTATAAAATCATGATATGATATTTTGGGAAGATCGCCTACCCCTACCATGCACTGATCTACATTTTTAATGCTTGATTCCAATTGCCAATTTTTTACAAGCAAACGACATTTTGAAAAATAATTACAATTCAGTTTGTGTGCAAGTCCACAACAGAGATTGGCTGAAATACAACTGCATCTCTAGTAAAGAGGTTGCATGCTGCATTCATCAAATCAATTACTTGACACTGCAAATACGCAAATAAGAACATTAACCCGGGGTTTAGGAATGTACAGTGTGAAAAATCAGTGTATGAATTAGGCATGGGCCGGTATGAGATTTTGACGGTATGATAACCTTAAAAAGGATAGCGTTTGAGGTTTTGTGTTTTTTTTTATGTAATTGGGTTTATATGTTTTTTTTTTTTCTGGTAAATAGGTTTGGTGTTTTATATGGTTTAGTTTAAGGTAATTTTTTTTTTTTGGTATAATTGTTTTTAAAAAATATCACGGTATCACGGTGTTGTCGTTACAGCTCTAAAATGTGTTACTTTTAAATGACTGGGTTAAAAAAAAAAAAAAAAACTTTTCAGCGGAGCACAGTATATTTTGTTTTTGAGCAACATACAGAATATTAGGAACAATAGAATTTGTTTATTTTTTCTTTGATTTGTTTCCTAAAAAGAAAAAATATATATTTTCCTACCATTAGTCCTGGCAACCAAAACTGTTGATTCCCAGCAGAGCATGTGAGCGGAGTGGTTATATTTCCTTAAGAGCGCAGAGCGCCATTCTGAATATTCCGCTCCGCTCGCTCAAAACGCTCAGCGCCGCTCGCCCAACCCAGAATGCCGTTTGGTGATTTGCTTGTTCGAGATCGAGAATCTGTAGAGATCGAAAATAGTAGAGCAGTTATGGAGTTCAGATATTGTTTCAACGAAGTTGCAAGCCTTATACATAAATGTAAAGTAAAAAATCTAAGTTAAGAATGAGCAGGGAGAAGAAACTGAGAAGGAGTGCGGAGAGAGTTAGTAAAGATTCATATTGGAATATGAAGCGGCACATTGCCAGAAAGCACAAGGATGTGCTACCCAAACATGGTGCAGCAAAAGGTGAGCTAATTACATACCATAATAAATGAATAAACAAACAGGTAGGCTAAGGTTATATTCGATTGTACGGAGCCCCGATCATGACATGAAGACAATCACGGCCAACGAATTTAGAAAAGGCTAGTTCTCTTTTATGCTAGGACTACATTAAGGCCACGAATTAAGTATTTGTTCTCTTTTTTAGGCTTAGCTGCCACGAATTCATTCTTTCGTTAATTCGTTCGTTCCCTATAGTAGGCCTAAATCGTGGAACAAATTATTATATTTCATTATTAAAATCATTATTGCTTTAACTTAATAAATAATAATAAATTAAAAAAATAATAAAAACCTGCTGACGTCGTAGAAACGAAATGTTAATTCGAATTATATTCGGAGCTCCGTAGTTATTAAAATATCTCAGTTAAACTGGAGATCCTAACTAACACACAGCTGGTAATAGGCCTAATAAATACGGAACTGACAGAGTACAGAAGCTATAGACTACACCACTTGGTTTTGGAAAACCAGTGTGGATCCCTCCAGCAAAATCTTCCGCATCTCCGTTGGTCTCCAGCGCTGAGCGATGTTTAGGGGCACAGCGACTGCTGAAGTCTGACACTTTGTCCAAGCTAATGTTTCTTAAAATAAATTCTAAAATCCAGTAAACATCAAAAGACGTTTTAATATACCACAGTTCCCCGCAGTTATGGTTTACTTTAACTTGACACTAGAAAGTGTGTTACTTTCATTGACGTCAGTTCATAAACCAAGCGTTCTTTAAGTGCATTTTATCTTGCGTGTGCTTTTCACAGGCTTTATAATCCATGTGTATTTTGTAAAGATCTACACACATTTCATCTCGTGTGTGTGTGTGTGCGTTTGTTTTAATGAGCCTGTTTTGAATGTTATATTGCAGAACAACTGCTGCTATTTTCACGGAAATAAAGTTAACGATAATCAAATACACTTTTTCAGTTTTTGTATTTTAGGTAGGTTTGTTAAGGTTAGATTCATATATTTAATAAATTGTAATTAATACATTACAATTAATAAAATTAAGAAGAATGTAAGAATTTCGTTCTGAAACATGATAATTGCTATTTCTCAGCATGCTTAATTTTAGACAATAATCCAAGAATTTCGTTACAAACAGTAAACAATTAGGCCTACTAGAGAAATTTTATGTCGGAGAGGGATCTGAGCGGGAATTGGTTTACGATGAGCGTGAGCGGAATATTAACGGAACGCTTGCTTGTGCGGTTAGAGCGACTAAGCGGAGCGCACGTCCATAGAGCGGAAAACATAGCGGAGCATCACACCGCTCCGCTTCGCTCACATGCTCTGATTACCAGCAATCTTCAAAATATCATCTTTTATGTTCAACATAAGAAAGAAACCTATACAGGTTTGGAACGACATGAGGGGGAGTAAATGACAGAAATTTTCATTTTGGGTGAATAATCCCTTTAAGTTCGGCATCTACACACACACACACACACACACACACCACTGACGCTTGTAGGAATCTCTCTACACTGGGCACCAAATGCGAGATTACTAACTTTCAGGTCTGTTTGAGGAGGACATTACAAAGGGACATAACTGCAGGAACGGTTTATAAAGGATAATTATTAGTGGTTTTGAAACTGTGAAATTTTCAAATCGCGGTATAGCTTGAAACTGGTAGCCTGTGATTTTACTCGAATTTACCGACTTGTCTCCGGATACCGGAGGCAAGGCTTTGAGAGTCCGTTCTATGGTCCAGATGGAAACATTATATATATAAAAAAAAAATAAATAAATAATAAAAATAAATAGTTTGGGCCAAGTGTCATTTACTTTTCACCAGGTTAAAATAATATCTCATGCTTTATGCTTGATTTATTTGTAACACATTGACCTCAAAACCTTTTCAGCTTTCTCTTTCTGAAAATTGTATGGTGTAGCGATATGATGACAGCACCCAGAATACTATCAAACACTCCAACGCAGCTCCATTCTTCGCGAAAGATGGATAAAAAGGCGCACAGCAAACAAAAACCTCGAAAAATTATATGCGACCCACCAAATGCTGGCCGAATCCCAGAGATGCCGATTCGCACGCGACTAATATTATCACAGGACCTGGTGTTTGGCGAAATATGGTAGGTCTTTTGCGGGGGAATTTTTTACTTTACAAATTACAGACATGGCCGATTTGCACAGGATTAAGATCACAGACAACCTCAGCAATTATTACAAATGACTGGAGGACACCAGATAATACTAATCCCATGCGAATAAGGTTTAAGTTAACTTCGGGAAGTGGAGTTCACCAAAAGCTTCGAGAGATAGGAAATATTGCAAAAAAATAGTTTTACGTTTTTTTTTTTGTTTTGTTTGACCAGTATTCCCCACATGCACTTTCATAGTGTGGAAACAGAGAAACATGCACACTCTGCAAAAACATTAATTTTGTAATGGGGATAAAAGACAATCAAACCGATCTGAACATCAAAAGGAAGGTAAAAAGTGTTCATTATTGGTTGGTTAAAAAAAACAACTTTACCCCTTAGGTGACCTTGGAAACAAATTGGCTGCCTTGCCAACTCCTTGAACAAAAGTTGTCCATGGCAGAACATTTGGAAACCGATTCGAGGAGCATTTACTTAGTTGGTTAGAGGTGCTTGGAAACATAATAATACAACTTGCGGATGTGGCATTGTTTGTAGACTCACACACACACAGGTCTCTCTGATACACACACCTTCGCAACAGCGGAAAATGCATGCAGCCTCAGTGGTCACAAGAAGAAACTGTGGACGCGTGGGGCCAATGGCAACAATGAATGACAAATACTGGATTAACCTGCCACCACCACAGACCCATGAAAACAATGGCTTCTGTCTGAGCAGAATAAGGCCATGGGAAGAAGGGGTTGAAGCTCTCATAATCCTTGCTGGAAACCCGCAGTCATTAATCTGATTAATGTATACAAGACTGCAAAGCGTCTACAATATTTCAACTCCAAAAATGCCCATTAAACCAGGCATACTTTTTCTAACAAGGGCATTCTTTCCAACAGGATCTGACTTCTTTGCAACTGGCAAAAAACATTGTTAGGGGAACAAAAACAGCAAGGCCAGATTATTCTCATGAGGGAAATCATGCAACACAAATGACCACTAAAAGAGATGCACAAAAATTCACACACATATATATATATATATATGGAAATACAGAGTAACATTTGCAAAACCAGAGAGAAACAAGCTTAAAATTAGGAACTTACCACAAGCAAAGGAGAATGTTAGAAATTAGAGGTGCTTTGCCCAAGAAAACGGCCTCTTCGTTGGCCCTGTGAGAGGAAGATGATGTTAGGTTTTTGTCAGGTTTTAGTAAGCCAGAGAAGATATACTGTAAGCAACAAAAAGAGTCTCCTGGTCCTCTTACGTTGGCAGTACGGTAAAGAAAGCAGCAGGTTAATATAAACCCAGGCACTCAAAAGGTGGCACATTCTGAGATGGAGAGTGAAATGCCACACATAGAAGACCTGTAGAAGCAATCACGAGGACACTGGAAACACTTCGACTATGTGCTACTGGCCCCAAACCTGACCTAGCGCAAGTCAACACCTCGCTCAAGGAATGTCCCGGGTTCAATAGAAGTTAAGCTCTATGATTACAACATAAAATATTTCATCAAAAAAAAAAATTGTAATGCACTTACAATAAACAAGTTGAACAACACGTCATTACCAAAAAGAGACTGTTTATGCAGAGGAAAACCCACCCACACATAACCAGATGTTCATCCATCTAGAATAGCAATCCCACCACTCTGGAGGTCAACTTTGGAGGTCAAACTTCATAGCTTAAATAACACATTTTTTGCACTGAGGGATTAATACAAATGCTTCACCAATAATACTGAAAGCTAACTAAATATTTTTGATGGTGAACATCAACGTCACAAATGCAATCCATAAAACATTCTATTTAGACACTGAGAAATAAATATAAAAAAATTAAAATCCAACACATTTAGAAACATTGACATTTATATTGTCAACGTCTACACTGAAACAATGGGTATCATATTTAAATATGAATTCTGCGTGTCTCTGTGTTAATGAGAATGGCGCAGACGCGCGATTTTGTGTAGTACTCGTACTGAAACGCTCGTGACGCTTCTGGTGATATTAACCTCTGCCGTCTCACTAATGAGGACATAAATACATGAACAACATCTCCAGAACTGCTCAGAGTCACTTCATCAGCATTTGACCGTTTCATTTCAGTAAAACTATCATCATGTCATACACACACAGAAACGTAATGGTATTCACGGCAACCCGTCAAAATAAAAGTTTGGTTTAACTTGAGGGCATTGTGGCAGAAATATATTACTATTGTTCAGTAGAATGTACGTAACAGACTGCTACTACTACTACTAAAATTATTAAAACCTTATTTTTAAGGAATAAGCATTCAATATTTCTTCAATGTTTTAATTGTAATATTAAATGACCTTTATTTTCCCCCAAAATTAATTTGTTTAATTTTCAAAGATTGTTTTATTTTAAAAGATAGATTAAATTAATGTTTTATGCCTTAAAACAAAATGTAAATACACAACACAGAATTTTTGAGCAAAAAAATCATGTAAGAATAAATAAAGTTAAAATTAATGTTTTATGCTTTCAAATTAGACATGCTAAAACAGAATTTGGTAACAATAAAACATAAGGTTGGGAAAAATAAAACATTTCATAGGGCCCTAAACATGTAATATTTGTTAAACTTTTAATAAATTGATGTTAAATTGTTTAAGTTTCATGATTTTAATTAATTAGACATGCTTTTTGATTAATAAAATGTAACTTAACCATTAAAAAGGAGTCTAGGAGAAAAAAAAAACGGAATCTAACCCCCCCCCCCGTAGCTTGTAGTTAGATTATTTGTTCTTATTTTCATTTGACAACATAGTTTTTTCCCTAAGCATAGCACATACCAAACCGTACCGAAACCCTAAAACCGTGATACAAACCGAACCGTGAGTAAGTTGAACCTTTGCACCCCTGATGGAATGGACATCACCCATGACATACGGCACATTCCTGCGTGCTGTCAGGTTCAGACACACTGCTCTAATTAGACACCAAGCACACGACCGTTCACCACATCAGGCCCTCCCCTGCCTCCAAACACTCCTACACAACTAAACAAGGCTCCACTCGCCCCAGACACCTGGTTTAGTTCTAGTATATTTTCAGTATTCTTCAAAATGTAGCATGAAGTGATTTGACTACAAAGCGGATTTTGAAGCACTAGCAAACATGAAAAGGCCCACTGTTACAGCTCATGGCACATATCCAGGGCAGCAGGACTGAACTGACAGAAGCAGTGGATTATTTTACAGGGAACCATGGCCTAATTTCATAAATGGATGACTGACAAAAGCAGACCGACGGAAGTCAATGCTGTGCCTTAAGCCCATTTCAGAAAGTCTGTGAGAAGACTTAATGTTTATGAAAAAGATCAACAGATGTCAGAAGAATGACTGTCTAATACAGATGAAATCTCAACAGCAGAGGAGCTGGCAGGCCATATAATGTCCATATTCACAATATTTGGCACATTTTCTAAATCATTTAAAGTTAACATTTATAATAAAATGCTTACTAGCCTATGTATTGGCAATACAGTGTTGGGAAATACGACCTACCAGATTGTAACTTCATTTAGAAACTACCAATTTTTAATAGAATTTTCAAAAGTAACAAATATAGTTTTGCATCAATTATTAATTTATAAATGTGACCCTGGACCACAAAAACCATATCCATCTATCTTATATTAAGTAGCACAGGTATGCAGCTTAGTCAACATTTGAAGTGGATCAAAAAAGTTCATCAAAGTTGTCCTAAGACAAGAACTCATTTTGGTTTGAGGTTTTAGGACAACTTCGATGAAAGGTTTTGATCCATTTCAAATGTTGACTACTAAAATTATTATTATTATTATTCTTTTATGCCAAAAATCATTAGGATATTAAGTAAAGATCATGTTCTATGAAGATATTTTGTAAATTTCCTACTGTAAATATATCAAAACTTAATTTTTGCTTAGTAATATGCATTGCAAAGAACTTCATTTGGACAACTTTAAAGGCAATTTTCTCAATATTTTTTTGCACCCTCAGATTCCAGATTTTCAAATAGTTGTAGCTCAGCCAAATATTGTCCTATCCTAACAAACCATACATCAACGGAAGGCTTATTTATTCAGCTTTCAGATGATGTATAACTCTCAATTTCTAAAAATGGACCCTTATGACTGGTTTTGTGGTCCAGTGTCAAATTATGGAGGAGTAGCACCACATGACATTTTACAACCTAAAGGAGAAATTATTTTACTGACCTTGACTCACAATATTTTAAAGTCCTCTCCATGTAATTATGTAAAAAAAAAAAAATTTTTGTGAAATTGTAATTGCATAACATTCCTTTATAAGCATAATGCAAATTATCAGAAAGTCTATTTAGACCAAAATGACACCACCAGTTTGAAAGATCAGCCACATGTGTTAATTTTTCACTTAAAACCCCACATTTTCCTTCTTCCCCACACATCTTCCCAGGAACACTGATCCGTCAAAGAATCCTGAATTGGGCACCAGCTCAATATAGCCCTGCTCTCAAAGGCTCAGTGCACTCTGGGTCCTTGTGTAGGCATGAAGAAAACAAAGGCAGTTTTGTTCTCCACCCAGCGTCCTCCAGCACTATGCACAACAACAGAGATAGTTTCCTACATTTGCCCCAGTGAGTTTAGTCTAAGCTCAGTGAGCATCCATGAAAGGTCTCCATGATTGAATATAGCAATGCAATAAAATACAATACAAAAATACCTAGGCATAAGACTTCATGGGAAGTTCACAACAAAGCAAGCTGAATCGGATCGCCTGAGCTCTCACGGATCTGCAATTTAACTCTCTTCGCTTAAAAGTGCGGAACCCCAATTACTAAAGAGCATGAAGCCCTTGGCCCGGCATTCACAACAACTCACAGTCTAATCTCGGATTTAACTTTTACATTTTGTGTCCAAAGCAACTTAAAGTGATTTTAGAGTTATACAATGATCATGCTTCACTGAACCCACAATATTTGCTCTAGCAGTCTAATCATTAGGCCCTCCTCCATCTGAGATACAATATGATACATTTTGCTGCAAAAGGAGATGTACCTGAATGTTAAATTGCAAAAACACTATTTTATGCAGGTAGGAAAACAGGATTACATTATGTTCTTATATAGGCCATTCCCATTCATCTGCAATCTAGAGCAAGAAGACAAAACAAATGATTTCTCCTGAACCTTGATCCTGTTTGACACTGCCAGCACAAACAGTGGTGCAAAGTTTTATATCAATAAAAGGTTATACATTTAGAATATAATCGCATTTGTGTGTTTCTTCAACTTTTGAAGTCCCATGGGTTGATTTTTGCTAAAACTAACAGATTTAATATAGATAATATATAATATAAATATATATATCTATATCTATATATACAATAAAATATTATTATTATGAAGGTCACCAGGAAATTTTTACCATGTCTTCATTATCTTTAGCCACTTTTCAATGTAGAGGGGTCTTTTACCTTGCTGCCAGACCCATACTCACATATACTTACGAAATTTAAACTGTAATGATCCTCAACAATTAGTGAAACAAATGATTTTTATATTTATGAAAATTATTTGTATCAACTGAATTTTGCCGTATAATAGCATCATTTCCAAAACAACCAACAATTTTGCCCTGGTATTCTTCTACTAGTGCAAAACTATGATACTAAATTATACTAATAATGGTCTTTTTAGTACTAATGTAACTAATGTAATTTAGCTCAAGATGCATTGATGTGAAGAGCATAGACTCTATATTAAATATGACTAGGCCTGTCGAAATAATCAATATATCGACTTATCGCGCAATATATGTATATGACCTCAATAATTTTTGGTGACGCCATATATCGCCCATTATATTTACTTAACATTTAATTAATTTTTTAAATTACTTTTTTTTTTTTTTATATATATATCAACATTTAGTCCCAGTTTTGTACATTTCACTTGCGCCGGTCTTCTTTTGCAGCTTCCTTGTACATGCCGTGGTGTAGTCATTGAGGTTCTAGTTTCAAATTGAAAAAATGCTCTACAAAAAAAGTTTCATCTGAGAGATGACCTTGGGCCTTTGTGCATACGGACATCTGACTGCTAAGTAGTTATTGTGTTTTTCAGCAATAGTGTGCATCTTTAATTTACAGAGAAAAGAAGGTCAGGTAAAAATCTGTAGATGGAAAAATCTCCGTAAAAGTTCTTTGTGCATTTTTCTTTTTCTACTTGTTACTTTGCACTTTTTGTCGAAATTTTTTATTCAGGTTTTTTAAGGTGTCTAATTTGTGATACTTAATTTCCATGATCTAAATATTCTTACAAATTAAAAGTTTGTTGTCATTTGGAAGTGTGTTGCCTTCTTGCATTATTATGCTTTTATACTATGATTATATATTCAGTGGCATAAAATGGTCTTTAAAATGACAATAATATCGCTTATCGCTATTATATCTGGGGCAATATATCGCACAACAAACAGTTGTTATCGGGACAGTAACCAAACAGTTGTTGGTAGCCATTGACTTCCATAGTATAGAGGAAAAAAAATACTATGGAAGTCAATGGCAACCACCAACTCTTAGATTTTTTTTAAAAAAGAAAAAAACATTTTTTTATATTATTTAACTGCGTAAAATGCTATCCCAAAAAAAGATCACATAATATTACTGGATACAATACATAAATTAAAATGTGGTGGAAATGACACAGTGGGGAAAATTACTTTTACTAAATAAATAAATCTCCAGTGTATGTCCAC
This sequence comes from Sinocyclocheilus anophthalmus, assembly GCA_018155175.1. Classification (NCBI taxonomy): domain Eukaryota; kingdom Metazoa; phylum Chordata; class Actinopteri; order Cypriniformes; family Cyprinidae; genus Sinocyclocheilus; species Sinocyclocheilus anophthalmus. Next base: position 153,079 of record JADLZN010012088.1, on the reverse strand, counting down.
GGTTGTGGACTAACTTAAGTGAGTTTTACGAGTTTATTTAGCAAAAACCAACAGGCCCAATGCATACAGCTAATATCAGCAGTCTGCAGACATTAAAGGTAAGCTGGTAATCAAACAGTTGGAGGTTGCCATTGACTTCCATAGCAGGAATAAAAAAATACTATGGAAGTCAATGGCAACCACCAACTGTTTGGTTATCCACATTCTTCAAAATATCTTCTTTTGTGTTCAACATAAGAAAGCAACTCATACAGGTTTGGAACGACATGAGGGTGAGTAAATGATGACAGAATTTTCATTTTTAGGTGAACTATGCCTTTAACTCCTTTCTTCAAACAGCAAAGGGTGAAGCCTCATCACATTTCAAGGGATTTGTATGACCGTAGTGTCAAAGGAAACGGGTGTTAACAACAAGCTTATTCCTAAATACGTTACAAAACTTGTTTATTCCCTTTATCGTGTTTTGGCTCTATATTCTACAATGCTCTGGACAAATGAACCCCTTCACACACATAGGCTACTTGAGGCAAAAATGTGTGCACTTAATCACCAGAGAGAGATGCACATAGCCGACTCTAATATCGAAATCTACTTACTCGTCGTTTTGCTCTTATTCAGGCGAAACCAGTTGAGCAGTCGATGTCCCGCGTCGTCGTCAAACTCTCCCGGAGTTCCTCGGTGCGATGTGAAGCGGTTTATCTCCAGCGCATTCGCATGCAGACCGCGTTCAGAGCGAGAAAAGCGCCATGTGAAGAAAAGTTGACACCGCTCAGACACCTTCCCTTTCTGCCATGACAACCGAGCAGCGAAATAATATCTCCCATAAACATTTACCAGCAGGCAGGAGCATGGAGAAACACTTTCAACAGGTTGTTTTTAGAAAGCAGGCCCATCGTCGACTGAAACTCATAGCGATTATTCCAGCAACAGCAGCAGGCCTGTATGAGCAGTCTTCGCGGATGAAATTAGATGCTGGGGCTCCGCATTATGCCCATTGATCCAATTACACGGGTTAACCCTTTCAGGTTCAAACAGCTAACGGCGGAATATTGTAGTACTTGTACTTGTAGCATTTTCTGACCTGAGTGAATACTGCTCTCATTACAATGTGAAAATTAAAGTACTAAAGATAAATATGAGGGGTTTACACTGACCTAATAATGCTCATATATATTTATATATTATATCTTATAGTATACTAATATACTATAAACTAAATTATATACTTGTAATAGAGATATTCTCTATTATAGATCAGTTGGGTGTTACAGGCACTTAGTAATAATAAGAGCAACAGCTCCCTCTGTAGGCCGAGAAGATGATATGCTCTCGTTTCATTCATTTCTTACGGTGGCCGAGAAGTGCAAACAAATCACAATTCTGAAAACAAATAACAAATTACAAACGCAAATGCAAGTCTAAACAACAAAATAACAATTCAGAAAACACAAATTAACAAGTCAGAAAACACAATGACAATTTCGAAAACAAAATAACAAGTCAGGAAACACAACGACAAATCAGACAAACCGGAAGAGGTAGGTATAGTTTGAGACAGTGCCATTGGTTTGGGATTACTCACCGCTGACTGGACGAGACATCTGTCAATCAACGTATACAGGAAGAACCAGCTGAAGAACAGCAGAGTCGTGGTAGGAAGTTCTGAGATGGTATTAAAGTAGCTTAGTTTAAATGTTTTGTATGAATTGCCTTTACTATGGAATAAAAAATACGGAGTGTTTATTTATATTTAGTTAAAATCGCCTGTAAAACATCAGCTCCAGTGATGCAGATGGATAAGCGCGTGTCATTGGCTTTTTGACGCGATCGACCCGGGTTCGGTCCCGTCTTCTGCTGAACTTTTTTTTTCTCCCTTTTCAAATCTCGTATCACATCGTAAGGTCGGGTAGGGTTAGGGTAGGTGTAGGGAGGGCTTTATTGTACCAATAAGGTGGCATCTATTTAATAATTTAATTTTAAATTATAATTTACACTCAATACGTTATTATTGCATACTGTTTTATCATGTACTACAATACTGAAGTGCAGATAATTGTCACTATTTGCAACAAGTAGTATAAATAGCAGAAAATCCTGCTATTTTAACATAGTGAAAATAGAATCTATCACTATCTGCACTTAGTGTAAATAGAATCCATTGCTAATTCGAGATTTGAAAAGTCTGGATGGGGTGAAAAAGTTCGGCAAAAGACGGGATCAAACCCGGGTCGATCGCGTCCAAAAGCCAACTTCAAGCGCTTATCCGTCTGCGCCACTGGAGCTGAGGATTTACAGCCACTTTTAACTAAATGTAAATAGACACCCCATATTTTTTATTCCATAGTAAGGGCAATTCATAAAATACATTTAAACGGAGCTACTTTAATACCATCTCCGAACTTTCTACCGACTCTGCTGTTCTTCGGCTGGTCCTTCCCTTTATTGATTGACAGATGTCTCGTTTAGTCAGCGGTGAGCAATCCCAAACCAATGGCGCTGTCTCAAACTATACCTAGCTCTTCCGGTTTGTCTGATTTGTTGTTGTGTTTTCTGACTTGTTATTTTGTTTTCGAATTTGTCATTGTGCTTTCTGACTTGTTATTTTGTTTTCAGATTTGTCTGTGTTTTCTGACTTGTTATTTTGTTTTCAGATTTGTCTGTGTTTTCTGACTTGTTAATTTGTTTGTCTGATTTGTCTTTGTGTTTTCTGACTTATTTTGTTTTCTGACTTGTTATAATGTTTTTTGTAATTTGTTATTTTGTTTTCAGAATTGTGATTGGTTTAGCACTTCTCGGCCACCGTACATTTCTCATCAGAACCATCTTCTCTTCAGCTTCACCTTTTTGATAGAAGCTCAAAGCGAAATGCAAACGTGTATAGAGACAAACCATAAAGTTTAAAAAGCTATTGAACATTCACGTTTCTTTTTTTGCCGTGTACAGTCCGTTAAATACACAGCAGGTCATTTTGTCACACTATATGGGGGTAAGTTGACACAATAGAACCTGCCATTTAAACAGCCTATTATTTTTCAGATTAATTTAAATATGAAATCTAATATAAAACACGAAACAGCAAAAATGTAAAAGGTACAAAATGTGTCATATAAAACCATTGTTTATTATTAATAATTAAACACACGACAACCTGACCTGATCTGGCTTTTTTGAAGGAAAAAAACGTAATATGCTAATGACGCAAATGTGACATTTACTACTGTAATAATAATAACAATAATAATAATAGGCCTAATAATAACGTTTTATAAATGACAATACACTTGATAGCTTACTAAAATCAATAGGATATTTCATAAATCACATATAGCAACAAATGTAAAATATACCAGCTAACCAAATTACATACATTAAATTGATTTTAAATTTTGAAATAAGTATGTTTTAAATATGTTATCAGTCAAATAAGTATGTTGTTTATGGCCGTGTTATTTCCTAACATTTAAAACAAATCCATCAGGAGGTGCTACACACATTAAAGCTCGTAGAGTGGCCTGTCGCCAATAAAAGTCTGTAACGTTTGTGCTTCTTCATTTATTGCCTCCAGTTATTTAGAGCAGTTTAGCACAAACATAGAAGTGCTGCTGGAAACGAGAGAAAATGGATATGAGATTAATTGGAGGTCAAAGTTTTTTAATTAATCATCCTAGTGTAGTTTATCACAGTGGCACTGCAAGAACTATTTTGTTCATATGCATGCTTGAATGTTAGTTAAGTTAGATGTCAATTAAATTAATTAAGTTATGTGTTTATTTAAATTGCTGTTCTTATTTTAGGAATGATATAATTAAATTAACTGCAGTGTTGAGTGTAACAGAGCATGTCTAGCCTATTTGTATTATTATAATAATAATAATATTATTATTATTATTCTTTATTATTATTGAGACTCTCACGTGCATTACATTTAAAAGATCCATGAACACTATCAGAATTTGTAAAGACAGAATCATATTTCTTTAGTCATAATCAGATAATCATATTCAATTCATTTGTGACACTATAATATTAGAGAAGCACTTGTAGTGTGAGCAGACTTGAGCGGTAATATAACTTCTAACAAGAACGTTGGGCAATTTTATTACAAAATATCTCAGTTTTTCTTTGTTTGTCCTTTTCTCTATTCATTAAAATAAATAAATTGGGAATCTTCTTGCATTTAATAATAAATTAATACTTTCCCCCTGTGCCCGAAATAGCCTATCTGCATTTTCATCTAGGTAGTTTTTTGTAATGTCCCTTTATCCAAATAACAGGTCCTTAATAAAATGTATTTTTTGCCAGAAAACAAAGGTGTTGTTGTCACCAGTGTTTGGGGAAAGTTACTTTTAAAAGTAAAACATTACAATATTTTTGTAAAAAACAACTAATAATTTTTTAAAAAACTATTTCGTTACTTAACTTGTTTTTCTGGAAAGTATGCAGACATTACTTTTGCGTTACTTTTTGTCACCTAGCTATATTAGCTTTGCGTATAATTTTAATAACAACAAACTCCAATTAATTTGCAAACCTTTTTTCAATATACAAAAAGAGTGAAAAAATGAATAAGCTTTTCACCTGAGGACGTGCTCCCCTGCACCTCATTTCCAATTTCTCCCAACACGGGGACAGGAGAGCTGTCAGTGAATAAATGGGAAAACACAAAGTAATTGGCGTTACTTTACTAGTTAGCCTACTTGTAAAAAAAGTAATCCGATCACGTTATTTGCGTTACTTGTAATGCGTTACTCCCCCCCAACACTGCTTGTCACGTTGATTTGTCTCACTTATCATTTTATCCCATCCTGTTAGACACATTTTTAGAAATTGTGCAGAAATTATTTTATCAAAATGTCATAAAATGGTGATTCGATGATTTCATGTTAACTATCAATTTCTCACTGAGAAATGGCTAACTTTAATTCTTTATTTGTGTCCTGTTTGGTTCCATCCTGTTAAGCATCCTGTTCATTTTCTCCCCACTGTGTAAATAATCAAGCTATATTTAATGAAGCTTAAAGGGGTCATATGATGCTTTTTTAAAGATCATTATTTTGTGTATTTGGTGTAACAGAATATGCTGGCATGCTTTAATGTTCAAAAAACACATTATTTTTCAAATACTGTACATTATTGTAGGTCCTCTATGCCCCGCCTCTCTCAAACGCTTTGTTTTCTACAAAGTCCCTCCTTCCGACAAGCGCAGTCTGCTCTGATTGGCCAGCTGACCCAGTGCATTGTGATTGGCCGAACACCGCAAGCACTCGTTGGAAATGTAACGCCCCTTACCATAATCGCGAGCTTCATCTTTCAAAATAAATGTAAAGACAGAACCAAAAAGGGGAACAGAGTCACGTGACAGACACAGTGATGAAGCTGGTATGTTTGCAGTACACAAGCCACGGTTAAGACAGGTGACTTTACTGTGATGTGACCCTGTCTCTCTCTCTCTCTCGCACACACACACACACACACACACGATGCGCAAAACTCCGCATTTGAACAGTCAATAGCAAATACTTAAACTAATAACAAAACAGTAGCTGATTCAGAAGCGCCAGATTGTCATAGCAAAGTCAGAATTACCTCCTCTCCTAGGTTCACGAAACCGTCGTCCATAAAATGCATTGCTGTTCTGTTGTAAGTAATCTTAAAGATTCCTAAATGCATCTACTTTCGGAAGGCCAAATAAAGTGCTTTTGCTTTCGCCTAGAAACACACAGTGTCTCCCTGACATGCTGCTTCAACACTAACTGCGGTTACTGAAACCACGTCTTCTTTCTTTGTGTGCACATTTGGGCGGCATTATGCAAATATTTCCACAGTGAGGTAGATATGTGGGGGCGTGTTAGAACAGCCGTTTTAGGGGGGCCTTGGCAGAGGCTTAACTTTGATAAAGAATATCTCTTTGGTTTTGAGACTTTAGTCTTTGCAACTTCAGGGATCTTATCTATGCACAATCAGCTTGTAACACTCCAAAGAGAAAGGAAAACTTGAAATCGCATCATATGACCCCTTTAAGAACTTGCTTGAACAGCATATTTCTGACAAAATATGGTCTGGTATGCGTAGCAGGAATTACCCTAGCGATCAAGGGACTTTTGTTTTGAAATCTCCTTAGAGCCCGAGAGCGGAAGTCATTGGCGACAGCGAAAGGTTCACGTTACTTGCAGGAACACTGAAGAAAGGAGGAAAAGCGGGTAGCGGATATCAACACTGATTTTATTCAGAAAAGGTGTCCTATAATCTGCAGACGCTGGTATCTCAGTATTCATCTCCTCTCTGAAGCCTCTGGCGAAGTTCGTCGTGGAAGTGAGTGAAAGAAAGAAATAAAGCTGCTATAGCTAACGAGCTAAAGGTGTTTGTCAAGCTGTTAGCTCCATTAGTTCATATTGGTTAGCTGACTGGTAATCCTGGCTATAATTAACGGTAATCTTGATTGATCGATTGATTGAAGCTGTGAGCTGTATTCAGTGTTTGAACAATAACTGCGCTTCCCGACTCGCCCTGTGGCTCATATTAGCGACAGAAATGAATAACTTGATGGCTCTGCTCGCTGTTTAGATGTGATATGGCATGGATATATGTGCAGCTCGATTGATAATCAACAAAGCAGTTCGATATATTGGTGCTCTAGACAGCTGGCAGGTGATTTGTGAAATATCGTGTTCCTCCTTCATGTTAAGAGCTGAAAACAATGAACATTGAGGTTTCTGGCCCGCAGCAGGAGGAAAGCTCATTCATTGTCGTGAGAAGGCTTTTATTTGTTTATTTATTTACTGTGTGTTTTTATTTACGTGTATTTTCTTGTATGACATATATGCATACAGGTGTTGTTATTTTCTACTTTTATTTATTTGTATTTGTGTTAATGATTTTTTTGAAGGCTATTGTCTTCACTGGGGGACCCATTAGAGAATCCATTACACACTCATCAGAGGTCTGAGACTCTCTTTGGTGAAAGATACGAGCTTAAAGGGCTAGTTCACCCAAAAATGAAAATTCTATATCGGTATGATTTTCATTTAATTGTTTTGTATGTAGAGTTGTGGCTGTCACTCTCGAACATAAGCACCTGCTGACACCTTTTTGTTTCTCACTGAAGAAAGAAAGAAACAGGCATGCACGGGTGGATCAACATGAGACTGAGATTGAGTACATTTATGACAGAATTTTCATTTTTGGTGAGCTGTGACTTTAATAATTTCATTTAAATATCAGTGGCTGTGTGTAACCATTCACTTCATTCATTGAACATTGGTTTGTAGGTCTTGTTAAGGAATGTTAAATGTATGTGCTAATACAATTCTAATTCTTTTGTATTATCAGATGACATTTATTCTTTCCTAAATCTGTACATTTAGTTTGTAACAGGTGGTGTTTGTTGTTTGACTACTGTCATGTTTTATGCAGATTTTCAGTATTTAGGAAATGAATCCTTATGGCTAGTTTATGTTAGCAAGTGAATGGCTGGAAAAAGTCTTGTTTATGTCAATGCTGATGACTTTAATGATACCTACACTGTAAAAAAAATTCTGTAGTTTTTACAAAATAATTTTTGCAGCTGTGGTTGCCAGAATCATTTTGTAAAAAAATACAGAAAAACCGTAAACACATTTACGGCCAAAAACCTCTTATATGAAACAGTATATACAGTATAAAACTGTAATTTATAAACAAGAAAATTTGAATGTAAACCAGTAAATTCAAGAATGCACACTGCTATTAAAATCTGTTTTTGTACTGACAACCACCATAATAATGCAGGTGGTAAAAGAGAAAGCCACATGAAGAATCAAAGCTCATCACAAGTAGCTTCGCCACAAGCAGAAGTATATACTAATATATAGAAAGTGCACAGAGTCATTCATGCAAACACAAAACACCATCATGTTAATCATGATACTTAAATAATGCAATAAACTTTCATTAAACAACAGAAGATGCAACACAAAGCTCAAATATACATAACTAATAACAAAAAAGTTTTAAAAAACATGATTATTTAAACAAAATACTTGTCATGCAGGGAATTCTGGGAATATCAGTTTACAGTTTTTGACTGTAAATTATACATTGATTTGTTATTTTTACTTCTAAAAACTGTAAAATTAACAGCATTTTACTGTAAAATTACATGAAATGACTGTTAGATATTTTACAGTTTTTCCCTGTATATAGTACGGGAACTTACTGTTAACCTATTAAAAAAAAAAGTTTTTTTTCCCGTAGCGTTTTTACTAAATTTTACAGTTAAAATTACACTTATTTTTTACAGTGTATATACATATAATAATCATTCAAATTCTGTGGGAATAGGGAAGTCCACACCACAACTATAATGTTAATGACACAGATGAACAGTATGGCTGTTGTCACTTTCAGAAGGTTTTTTTTTTCTAGCAGTTGAACAATAAAACATTGACCGTCAATCAGAACCCACATTGACTATAAGAGGCCTGTTCACATCAAAAATGATAACTGTAACAATATCTATATTACTATCTGTTTATGAACTATCTGTTTTTTATTATAAGCGCCTGCTCCAGTTATGTTGTGTGCCGTTTTAAATGCTTGAGCAGTTGAGTGGATCCTGATTCTGAAAATGATTCCAACAATATAGTTGTCTTTGTCAACCAATAAAGACCAATAAAGTCTTTGTCGATATTGAAGGGTTTCGCGATCACCCCCAAAGCACAGAGTGTGCTGTCTTACTCAGGGGTTCAGGGAAGCATTTCCTCACTGCTTGTGTCACAATAGGAATCCCCCCCTGATGCCTGGCTTCCTCCTGAGCTAATCTCTTTTCAAAAGGTTAATGATTTGAGATGAGACGTCTAATGGATATAGCATATTGCATTAGTGCTGCATCACCGATAATCACAAGTAATGATGCCATGGCCATTAGAAATACGTCAAAACATATGCATTTGTGGGCTTATATTTAGTATAATTTCTACCACTATTGTTTAGCATGGCTGTGATGCGGTTAACATGAGGAACAATAGATCTGTGTGTGATATAGGTCAGTTAGAAGCACTTCAGTCTTTTTTCTTTAGGGTTTATTCATCAAAATAAACATCTCTTATTCTTCTAATGGAACTAAGGGTGCTCTGATTGATCGGCTACCGATCACTATCGGCCGATAATCACGTTGGGATGATGATCTCTAAAAAGGCCGATCTCAAAAAAACGATCTCAAGCTGATGACGCTGCCATGAGAGGTTTGGCACGACTTCACAAACAGCTTGAGTGAATTACCACGCGCTCTCTCTCTCTCTCTCTCTCTCAAAAATACGCAAATGGCTTCAAATCACCACACATCGCATCTGTCTATAAGCGCTGTACAGTTGACACAGGAATGGTCACTTGCACAATCGAGGTAGTGTCAATTCGTTACTAAAGTTTAAATTGCATTACTTTTTAATTCTTGCCAGTGTTTAACCATTCAGCGCCCGCACGCTCTCCTGGAGACTGTGTCCATTGTGCTCCCTACTCCCTGAGCAGGGGAATCCGTTGAAGTTTACTTCACTTCGGAATATTCATTTACAGATTTGCGCGGCTGCCTGCAGCATCTTCACACACAAACGAAACTTACTAGAGAAGCGTGAAGTGGGACATAATTTACCTCTGTAAATAAATACAATTTAAATTCACGTCTCGCAAACTTTAATGCCCTTTGAATGGAACATGTACGCTCCCTTCAAAATGGAATCATGGAGGAATATCCGGTAATTTCCACTTCGCAGGGCACTTACAGTCATATATAACAAACTTATGAAGCAATAAGAGAAACACACAATGAATTACACACCTATAAAAAATTGTCCTGGCTATTCCAAACATTATCATTGCAGATCGCATGTGTTGCAAGTGCTGTCATCAAAAGACGTGAAATAAAAACCGCCCATCCATAAAAAAAAAGTGTCTCACATGACTCTGGGGGTGAACAAAGGCTTTCTGTAGTGAATCGATGCGTTTTTGTATGAAAAATAACCATATTTAAAACATAATAATCAAGTTAATCTAGCTTGCACTCACTGTTGTAAAACGGAAGCCCCCAAAAAAGTTTTCTGGTTCTGCATGACGTATGAGGTCGGCTTTGCGCTTGCGCCGCTCAGAAGTGACGAATGCGGAAGCGCAGGTGAGAGATCAAAACAAAACAATGGTCACTTATTATAAGTACAAAACGAGGATTTGTGAAGAATGTCAGAGGATTTTGATATAAGCCAAGAGGAGACTGGTTTTCCTTTGCTAAAGTAAGGACAATTAGCTTCCTTTGCTCCTGCTAACGAACGTTGGTTTTCACGAGACTCACTGGCGCATGCGCAACACTGACCTCATACGTCATCCGCCCAGAACTGCTTCCGTGTACAACTGTTGGTCCAAGCTACATTAAAGTGATTATTACGTTTTGAATATGGATATTTTTCTTACAAAAATGCATTGATTCGCTACAGAAGGCCTTTGTTCACCCCCCGGAGCCGTGTGAGACACTTTTTTAAATTTTATGGATGGGTGCTTTTTATTTCACTTCTTTTGGACTGAAGCACTGCAACACCTGCTGACTGCAATGATAGAGCTTGAAAGAGCCAGGACAATTTATAATATAACTCCGACTGGATTCGTCTAAAAGAAGTAAGTCATATACACCTAGGATGCCTCGGGGGTGAGTAAAACACAACCTAATTTTCATTTTTGGGTGAACTACCGTTTAACTTCCAGGAGGTCTTGCGGTTTTGTTGTCATGTTTTGTGTTGGGGTTTTATGTGGCCACAGCTGCCCTTGATTGTGCCTGATTGCTTGTGAGCGATAAATTAGCGTCACACTCTCATTAGTCACTTCAGATTTTTTGCTTTTTAAGTTTGTAAGTGACGCATATCTGTCATCCGTGAACATACCTTCATGTGCACATTTATAAAACAACAGCATTATGTGCTCTGCCTGCATGCTGGATAGTCCCTCATGCATTGCAAATTAGAAACCTAATATTGATGCACCAACAATATTTATTTTATGTTGTTTAAAATTAAAGCCAAAAAACAGAAACAAATTTTGGGCAATTAAAAATTCTGTAAATGGGTACTAATTTGACTCCGTATGCTTTTCATGCAGCTTTAGCATCTTTTTGTTCGCAGTGAAGCGTGTCCACACTGCTGACATGTTTACCTGTCGTAGCTTATCCATTTGTGTGCACAAAATAGATAACGCAGTCAAAATGCATCATTGTAGAAGCAATAATTAAACATGACTCTTTCGATCAATAATATCAGACATCCAAAACTATTTTTGCTATAACTGAAAATAATTTTTTGCCGTTTTGGTCTAATATTTTTTGGTTGCTGAGCTAATACTGTGAGATTGTTACTTGTTTCATATAATTTTTCTTAAAACATTTCCCACATATTAATTTTAAAAGCAACATTGAAAACTATACCAAAGGTCGTCCTATTTTCTTTCTTAATACACATTTATACACACCTATAGTAGACTATTCATCTGTGTTGAAAATATTTTTCATATTTATTATTTTTATTGAAATGTAATGCCTCAAAATTCGACAGATGTCATGATAATTAGTCAAATTATTACAGTCCAAGTTAATTACAAATATTGCAATTTGTTATTGTCACAATGTAGGTCAGATTTGTTATACTAAGAAAAGGTCAGATATTGGCACCTATCTTTAGCATCATACATTTACTCACACAGTCGGCCAAATGTGATTTTGGCTAATTGTGTAATTAGAAAGGAAATTGGCAGATTTTTATCTGTAGCTAACCGATTATTCCACCCTTGGATGAAGCCTGTTTTTGATACAATACCCACTGATAAAATGTGATTTTTTTTTACTGTGGCGCTATGGATTTGCCAGAGGTGAACAGTGGTGCAGGAACCATTGGGCTGAATGTTTATTTGAATTGAATTTTGGCATTGCCATTCACAGTGAAATATTTCAGCTTTTGTGAACTTGTTTTAGTAAGAAAACATTGGTGCTTTCACAATGTTTTACGTGATTTAATGAAGAAGTAATGTACTTATTACACACACTGTTATTGTTTCAGAGGTGTAATGGTGCTTAAAACATACTCAGATCAAATGTTTTCTTCCCTCAGTGTGCTGGCAGCAGTGACTGGCTTAGCGGCAGCGGTGCCAACAGCAGTCGTCCCATGAGTTTTATTTTGGCCTGAGCTGTCTGCTTTGGGCTCTGGCCTGGTTCATCTGGATCTCGCAGTCATGGATCACCCCAGAGAGAAGGAGGGCGAGAGGCCGGTGAGGAGCAGTAAAGTGGCCCAGGGACGCAGTGGGCACTCACGGCCCTCCAGCTCCTCCACGTCCTCTGGGGTCCTTATGGTTGGACCGAACTTCAGAGTTGGCAAGAAGATCGGCTGTGGCAACTTTGGAGAGCTGAAGCTCGGTAAGAGAAGCCATTAGTGTCTTAATTTTTCACAAAAGTCTCAATGGAGCAACTTGGGGTGAAGTTCTTCGCTCAAAGGTGCCAAGCAGGAGTGAATCTCAGGAGGTCTGGAGTTCCTGGGTCACCATCATTTGTCAATCCATTGGGGAATGTTGACTTGAGTCATGTGAAAGTTCCTTAAAGGCAAAGTGTGTAATTTTGCACTGCTAGTGGCAACAAATTGTATTGAAAAAATAATGTTTTCAAAGAGGTTTTCTTAGAACACACCTCCCTGATCTATTAGTTGAACAAACTGATTGGTTGTGGAACAGATGAAAAAATTGCACACTTCACCTTTTAAGGCATTGGCCAATGCCTTAAAAGGTGAAGTGTGCAATTTAATAATCAATTAATAATCCAAAAACAAATTAAGTTCATTTTTTGTTTTGTTTTTCTTGCCGACTCCAGGCCTAATGCACAACGACAGCACTTTTTGTTTTTTTTGTACAGAATGTTGCAGAAATAACAGAATGGAAGAAATGCCACTACAGCTAAGGAAAGCTGTATAATCAATCTATCAGCTACCATTTTGGTTATCTAATGGCCAATTATGTAATCAAAAATTGCTATATAATTGAGTATATATACATATATATAATATAAATGACAAGAAATTGGGAGATTTTGGAACTGACACAAAAGGGAACTACCACTTCTGTTAATCAAGCAATCGGACAGTCACCACTGATACAGTAATCACATAATTGCTCTAGTGTGGGTAGAGTGTTGCTCATGACACACATTGAATTACCTATCTAATTGATTTGATCTAATTCGATTTTCCTATATAATGCCAAATTTACACTGCGAAGGTGGAGCAGAAGTGCTTCTGAAGTGGCATTAGGTGTCTACATACTGTTTAATGCTGCTCAGAGATGGCATAAATGCATTTACACAGCAATTGCAACTACAGGGTAGAATGAGTGGTTTAATATTTAGTCTAGCTTTTATGTGGCTTTGTGTCTTTTACACTGAATTTTGAGCAGGCACAGAGCAGCATTAACTCAGCTATGTATAGATGATTTCCAATAAAGAAATCCAATAATTGAAAATAGAAGTATAGGCCAAAATGTCTGTATTATTGCATTCATGTTTAATCAGTCTAATTTCAGTTGGTCAGATGGTCACCCATTTTCTGTTTTGCTTTTTAGGAAAGAATCTCTATACAAATGAGTATGTTGCAATAAAGTTGGTAAGTACATTGTTTATTATTTTCTACCAAGTGATTATAACAACAGAAGTTGATGTTCTGTTAACGTTGTAACTAGGGGTGCTCCGATTGATCTGCTACCTCCGATTGATCGGATCACTATCAGCCGATAATCACGTTGAGATGATTGATCAGCGGTCTCTAAAAAGGCAGATCTCAAAAAAACGATCTCAAGCTGATGACGCTGCCATGAGAGGTTTGGTATAACATGCAGCGGCACCGTCTCTGTCCGGCGCGGGTGAAATAATTATAATGCTATATTTCTTCATTAAATAACTTCTAAAGTAATTTGAAAACTCTGTGTGAGATGTAACTTCAGCTTGAGTGAATCACCGCGCTCTCTCTCTTTCTCTCTCAAAAATACGCAAATGACTTCAAATCACCACACATCGCGTCTGTCTATAAGCGCGCTTCAGTTGCTGCCACAGTTTGACCAGGAATTGCCTTGCACAATCAAGAGGTAGTGTCACATCGTTACTAAAGTTTATAAATTGCATTACTTTTTAATTCTTGCCAGTGTTTAACCATGCCTGCTCTCCTGAAGACTGTGTGCTCATGCACACTCGCAGCGCAATACATAATGCCAGGTCACATACCAGTTTGCGGTGCGTATTTTTTCCGCGCTCATGTTAACGGATTAAAGCGTTCACTGCACACGGTTGCGGTCCGGCAGTGCAGAGATCGCTTCCACACCGAGTCTATTGCTGCGCTGCAAGCGCTGAATTAAAGTAACAGCGCATTGTTTTCAGTATAAACGTGGATTGACACGAAAATGTAGCAATTACACCATAAATGCATATTATTAAAGTCTACTGTGTTTTACAGTCAACACATATGGCTTTTTGGCTATGTTTAAAGGAAAAGAGCACTTTTAGATAAACAGGCAATAATAGATGGCACTCGTGGAAGTAGAAAAACAAAGTTCTTTATGAATGCAGGATTGCTTGTAATAAAGATTTAAATGCAAAAGGAAAGGCAGTAGAGCTGAGTATTTCTGTCAATGGTAAGTTTGTGATGACGTAAGAAAAGTAGTTTAAATGTTTTGCCGCTTGCTTGCTTAATATATAAATCTAGAAGTAAATGCAAAAGTAAAAAGCATTAAATAATGTGTTGCTTATATTTATTGTGTTTAAACATGTCTGTGAAAGATTGTATTACTGTAATGTGTAAAAAAAAAAGAATGGCAATGTTGAAAAAGCATTTTCAGGGACAATGTTTGTATTTGAAATAAAAATAATGGATAAATGTTGTGTTTGCTGTAAACAGCCACAGATCAGTTGCAGACTCCTGTGTGAAAGCACAGTCCGTGCTGCTCCCCCTCTCACAAGAGTCAACTAAGAGGGGAATTCCCCCATTTTCAAAAATGAAATTCAGGCCCTGAATAAATGTCTAAAAATCCTGATTGGAGTATCACTATATATGATCAATATCACTCGAGTACGAGAGTGATATTACGTTTATACAACAGTTCGACAGAACATGTGTAATTAAACAAGAAACTTCAGTTAGGTTATTAGTGAGAAATAATGAGGTTATAAGAGAGAAACAATGCGGCAAGACGTGCACCAAAATGAGAGAGAGAGAGAGAGAGAGAGAGACCGTGAAGCTTGACGTTTCTTCTTATATATTAACTAACGTACTCTACGATTAGCTCGGTGAATAATAATTTTTTTTTAAAACATAGACCCGGCTAGAACAAGCGGAGTGTTACAAAATTGTGAAAGGGCGTTCCTGTCTCAAATCAGATTTGAGAACCAGAACTAACTGTTGAATAAATAGTGATAAATAATAAAAAGAAGGCTTTAAAAAGATCGGTATCGGCAGATACTGCTTTCTGTGATCGGTGATCGGCCTCAAAAATCCTGATCGGAGCACCCCTAGTTGTAACCATCTGAGCATGTCTGTAGACCTGGAGTCAAACTGAAGTTTGGATTGTTAAAGAAAGCAACTCCAACTGACGTGTTTTAGAGATTTTAGGAACCTGAATCTACAGGAATGTTAAAGCTGATAACTTGAATATGTCCCTCAGACACGTGAAAATAAATGTGTATAGCTGACTGGAAAATGTATATAATTGTAAATGAATTTAATGCGAACAAATAAGAGTTTTAATTTAATCTTTTTTTTTCTGCCACTCCTAAAGGAACCTGTGAAATCGAGGGCCCCACAGCTACATTTGGAGTACCGGTTCTACAAAACATTAGGCAGTTCAGGTAAGATTATAATCAGCACCAGCACTGCTGTACCCTGCATTTATTTCCTTTGTTTACTTGGATAATATTCATTTCATGTGTTGTTTCATATTTTTGCATTCAATCAGAGTGTTTGCTCATTTGATCTCATCTACCTTTAGCCTTAATCTTCATATCCACGTGCATGACTTTGTTTAAACTGCGCTTAGGCTTTGTGACAGGGATTTACCGTTATTTTTCTTACTTTGAAGCCTGCAGTTCCCGAGCAGGTTTTGTAAGGATGTTTCCTTTGTGTTGGATTGATGATTGTTTCCCCCTCTGGAGTATCTGACATGTTGAATCATAGCTTCAGTTTTGATCTTACAGAACAGTTTGTTTTACTACTGAGAGCTATGTGTGTGTGTGGTTGTGTGGGTGTGTGTGTGTGTTGGGTATATGTTGTGTGATATAATATATAGATATATCTATATAATATATATAATATATATATGGATAAACACAGAAATGAAAAATCTACTCGCTTGCTACAAAATTCATGTTTTGCCTCACCTACCAGTGGTTGATGAATAGAGAAAACTTGTCAGCAGTGATCAGAATCATGTTAAAATATCTGACAAAGAAATTCTACAGAGGTTTTTCATTGTATTTTTGTCTCAGTGAAATGCCACCTCACAGAAATGTCAAACCCATTGTGATGTTGTTCCTTATAATTTTCATACCTTTTGTAGGCCATTTGTACTTTATTTATAGTACAGTGTGTTTGTGCAAGTGCTTGTCCAGTGTAGAATTGTTATTGTTCTGTTTTAATAATTTCATATTATTCTTAACCAGTGTGTTTGTGCAAGTGCTTGTCCAGTGTAGAATTGTTATTGTTCGGCTTTAATTTCATATTATTCTTAACCTCTAAATCTGTTTATTCATGCTGTAAATCAGCAAGGACTAATAATTGTTAGCTTTTTTTTATCAGGACACCGTATTGAGGCAAGACTCAAACTAGTGGTAAAACACATGTCTGCTCATGCAGTGGCTGCTGGGTTTGATCACTTCAGACTGCACTTTGATTCAGGACGTGGCGGCTCGGGCGTCACAGAGCAGCGTGGTGATGGTGTTGCCCTGGTGACAAAACGCAGATGCTCTCTATTCAATGTCTGGTGGATGACAGGCCAGGGGGTGTGGCCTCAGACTCTCTATTCTTGAGATTCACACACAGTCATTCCTCAGTCAACATCTTCAGACTGAGTGTATCAGCATAAGAAATTTTAGCAGCAGCTGCGTCAGCAAGATGGTTCCTTGTCATGTATAGCCAATTTTTTGTGTGTTTGCGTTCAATAGACAGCTAGCTAGATAGAAATTCTATTATCATCTTAGGAAGAATTCAGATTAGAATGAATAGATCTGGGTGTCAGTCATTTCACTGGGTTCATGCTAACAAGGACATTTTGGTGTCATTTCTAGAGCTTTTTAAAGCACACATTTTGGGCCATGGTGCATATTGTTGAATGAAATTAAGATTTCAGTGAACAGAATTTAGTAAAAATATTATTAGTAAAATGTGCCCGTAAAATGCTAATCACTGATTGAATATTGTTCTTATGCTGCATGGCATGACTGAATTTTGACATTGTGATGTGTTTTTATCTGCCGTTTTTCTTTATAGAAATGTAAGTATGCAGTGACAGGATACGGATGGCAGTGTCTGAAGTTTTAATCAAGGCAAATGTTCTCGGTGCATTGCTGCACAGTCAACCAAACTGAGAAAAGCCACAGTGACCAGCCAGTACAAACTAGGGCTGGGTATCGATTCAGATGTCCCGATTCGATTTGATTTCGATTCGCAAGCTCTTGATTCGATTCAGTTCTCGATTTTTTTATTACATTCAGTGAATATAGTTTTAATACAAATGCTATTGATATTTCTAAAAAATTCACAGTAAACATCAGTTTACAAATGGTGAATTAATAAAAAGAAAATAAGAACCACATGCCTGTATTTTAAACCTATTCTTTTTTTGTCCTTTTTTGAACAATAATAGGGCCCTATAAAATGTTTTTCTTAATTTTTCTGGTAATCAAATGATGACATAAAACATGAGTTTCATTTCTCCTTTAATCAAATGAAAATTAAACCCTTTATTTTTTTGCAAACAAAGTGCTGCACAACAGAGGTTTACTGTTCAAATTAAAAAGAAAACCGATGTGATTATTCCTTTAAAAATAAAGATTTATTAATATTTATTAGCAGTAGTAGCATTGATACTTAAGACTGCTAAATAGTAATATATTCTGACAGTTTCTTAACATTAAACTAAACTTTTATTTTGAAGGGTTGCCGTGAATACATTTACAGTTCTATGTATGTGATATGACGCTAGTTTTACTCAAATGAAACGGTAAAATGCTAATGAAGTGCTATTAGAGCAGCTGGAGATGATATTCGTGTGTTCATATCGTCATATAGTCTGCAGAGGCTGAAAACACCGCGAGCGTCATCCGCTCTTTAGTATGTGTAAACAAAACTAAATTAAATGTCCCATTAATTCATTGCGGAAATCATGGCACCTTATGCGTGATATCAAATGCTTCCGCAGATTTATAGTATTACTATAGCACTTCACCTGAGCATTGTGAATCACGCGTATGGCCATTATAAGCGCTGAATGAATGACAGGCTTGGGAAATCGCGCAAGGTAAATAAGGGTGACAATCTAGTGGAGAAGACTAATGATAAGACTCACGTTAATCAGATCTTATTTTAAATGTGCTGAAATAAATCCCGGAAAAGATCGATTCGCGGCTTTTGAGAATCGATATCGAATCGACGTCATTTTAAAAAACGATTAATCGAAAAATCGATTAATTACAGCCCTAATTACAACTGATTACATTAGTGTATGTGAACAGAACTGATACTCACTTACACTGTGAACTCTGTGTCCTGATTCAATACGTAAATTAAACATTAGACTAGTGGCATTAATTCACCTAATGTAGGTGTTCTTGGGGTCGCTTCAAAAACTGCAAAATGCGGGCAGTGCAATGGGGGGGGGGGTTCTCATCTTGAGACACATTTGTTATTTTTAAGTTGAAATTATTTTAACTTGAGCACAATGTTTTTAGAACAGCGAGTCATGCACAAGATGTTTCAGAAGACATGAGATGATCTCATCGGTCAGACACATCTGTCTGGCACTTGTTTGCATAGAAAAACAGTGGAAAAGTAGTGCAGTGGAATGGAAAATCGTGTTTTGTGTGAATGGCACCTTGCTGTTTTTCTGCATGTTAATTTAAGGTTGAGAGCTGCTACACAGTTTAAAGGAGTAGTTCACTTCCAGAATGAAAATTCTGTCATCATTTAGTCGCCCTCCACTTGTTCCAAACCTATATGAGTTTCTTTCATCTGTTGTGCACCAAAGAAGATATATTGAAAAATGTTAGTATCCGAACAGTTGATGAGCACCATTGACTTCTTCCTTAGGAAAAAAAAATTACTATGGAAGCATTGTGTGTGTGAACGGCCCCTAATGGCTGCTAAAAACTCAGCTCTGCCATCACAAGAATAGATTACTTTTTAATAAAATGTTAAAATAGAAAATGGGTGAATTGTAATAATTTTGCACTATTACTGTTTTACAAATAAATGCAGCCTTAGTGAGCATAAGAAACTTTTCAAAAATCTTAATAATCCCAAACATTTAAACAGAAGTGGCAGGAACATCCCGGAATACAGTTTGTTATTATTTTTTAAAATTAGATGGTTTTTATATTAAATATGGAAAACTTTTAATATTATAAAAGATTTAAAAAAAAATGTCATACTGATTTGGCAGTAAGTAAATGAAGAATGAACAATAGTAATATAAGTGACAATAGATTTTTCATTTTCAACTATCACCAGGTATTCATAAAGTTTGGAATCTGATGTCACAAAAAAAACCCCGCTTTGTATAGGAAACATTTGCCCTTCTTACATTTGAAGTAGATGTCAAGCGGATGTGTTTGTAATGATATATGTAGTTCAGGGGTGTGTTGGACCAGAGGAGACAGGAAAAGGGTGGCAGCAGCAGCATCTGATCAATAATTCAGCACGCTGCACAGCTAGCGTCTATACAAGCATCTCAGTAAAGCTGTGTGTAAGCCTACATGTCTGCCGTTCTGCTGGTTTAAGCAGGGATGTCTGTGGAAATGCTTTGAGTCTTTCTGTGTATAAGTCTTCTTCCTGTGTCGTATCTGGGACGGTATGCGGCCTGTGCGTCTCTGTACATGTCCCACAGCAGGGTTTGTGTCTCAGTGATGAATCAGCACTTCAGGAAAGGTGGCACTCTGCACAAGCGTTTCCAGGATGTTCACTTAGCGCTGTTATCGTATGACGTCTGAAAAGCAGTCCGCTGATTAAACTGCCTGGCATCCGAGCTTGTGTAACTCTACACCGGTGCCTTGCTCAGCTCCTTGAGCACCACACTGGAGTAATACCGAATCAGCAGGGTCCCACATGAACTTTGAAGCCCTGACCCCTCACAGGGGCTGCTGGGATACAATATGCAGACTCTGTTTCTTAGAGCTAGCTTTTAAAGCATACCGTGTTCATATCCAAACTGTATGACTACAACTTAATTTTAATGTTACGATTAAAAAGGAATTTAATAGGAGTATATTGCTTTTTGTATTTTTCATGGCGGGAAAATAACCTGCAATGTAAGATTTAGTTTTATATATATAGTTATATATATATATATTATAGTGTATATGTTATATACAGTGGGTACGGAAAGTATTCAGACCCCCTTACATTTTTCACTCTTTGTATATTGCAGCCATTTGCTAAAATCATTAAAGTTAATTTTTTTTCTCATTAATGTACACACAGCACCCAATATTGACAGAAAAACACAGAATGGTGACATTTTGCAGATTTATTAAAAAGAAAAACTGAAATATCACATGGTCATAAGTATTCAGACCCTTGCTGTGACACTCATATATTTAACTAAGGTGCTGTCCATTTCTTCTGATCATCCTTGAGATGGTTCTACACCTTCATTTGAGTCCAGCTGTGTTTGATTATAATGATTGGACTTGATTAGGAAAGCCACACACCTGTCTATATAAGACCTTACAGCTCACAGTGCATGTCAGAGCAAATGAGAATCATGAGGTCAAAGGAACTGCCTGAAGAGCTCAGAGACAGAATTGTGGCAAGGCACAGATCTGCCCAAGGTTACAAAAAAATTTCTGCTGCACCTAAGGTTCCCAAGAGCACAGTGGCCTCAATTCCTTAAATGGAAGACGTTTGGGACGACCAGAACCCTTCCTAGAGCTGGCCGTCCGGCAAAAACTGAGCTATCGGGGGAGAAGAGAATTTGTGAGAGAGGTAAAGAAGAACCCAAAGATCAATGTGGCTGAGCTCCAGAGATGCAGTCGGGAGATGGGAGAAAGTTGTAGAAAGTCAACCATCACTGCAGCCCTCCACCAGTCGGGGCTTTATGGCAGAGTGGCCCGACGGAAGCCTCTCCTCAGTGCAAAGACACATGAAAGCCCGCATGGAGTTGTGAGATGTGAGAAATAAGAATTCTTGGTCAGATGAGACAATATAGAACCTTTTGGCAACGTTAATTATAAGAGGTAGTGTGTGAGAAAACAGGTGCACTGCCTCAATCACGGTCTAATTACAGTCCAAACACGTTGAAGCATGGTGGTTGGCAGCATTAATGCTTTTTGGGGGTGTTGGTTTTCATGGACCCAGGACTGAATGGTTGCATCGAGGGAAAGATGAATGCGGCCAAGTACAGGGATATCCTGGACGAAAACCTTCTCCAGAGTGCTCAGGACCTCAGACTGGGCCGAAGGTTTACCTTCCAACAAGACAATGACCCTAAGCACACAGCTAAATAACGAAGGAGTGGCTTCACAACAAATCTGTGACTGTTCTTGAATGGCCCAGCCAGAGCCCTGACTTAAAC
Source organism: Sinocyclocheilus anophthalmus (assembly GCA_018155175.1). Classification (NCBI taxonomy): domain Eukaryota; kingdom Metazoa; phylum Chordata; class Actinopteri; order Cypriniformes; family Cyprinidae; genus Sinocyclocheilus; species Sinocyclocheilus anophthalmus. Next base: position 131,266 of record JADLZN010012088.1, on the reverse strand, counting down.
CCCAATTGAGCATCTCTGGAGAGACCTAAAAATGGCTGTCCACCAACGTTGACCATCAACCTGACAGAACTGGAGAGGATCTGTAAGGAGGAATGGCAGAGGATCCCCAATCCAGGTGTGAAAAACTTGTTGCATCTTTCCCAAAAAGACTCATGGCTGTATTAGATCAAAAGGGTGCTTCTACTAAATACTGAGCAAAGGGTCTGAATACTTAGGACCATGTGATATTTCAGTTTTTCTTTTTTAATAAATCTGCAAAAATGTCAACAATTCTGTGTTTTTCTGTCAATATGGGGTGTTGTGTGTACATTAATGAGGAAAAAAAAATAACTGAAATGATTTTAGCAAATGGCTTGCAATAGAACAAAGAGTGAAAAATGTAAGGGGGTATGAATACTTTCCGTACCCACTGTATATGTATGTGTGTAGATTTTAGGGATGGGCATTCAAGCAAAAAATAATTAGAGATCGACTGACATCGATTTTTCCGATATTTAAGCATTTTACCATAATCGAATATCGGTTTTGTAATATCGGATTCACAGATAAACGCTGCCATCTTGTGGGTGTTTTGAGAATTGCGCACAGGATCGCTATTGCAGTGCGTCTGTGGGGAGACGAGACCACAAACAACGGCATGCAGGTACTTGATTTGCTGTAGTTAGTAAACTTTATTTAACATAACAGCCATTTATGCACAAATTAGATGCATTACATAAAAGCCTGATATGCAGTTTATGCAGCTTGTCTCGAAGAAATAGAGACGAACTCACGAAGTCACGTAAGATAATCCGTCAAGTCCTCTCCCAATAAAGACGTAACTTTGCCTGAATTAAATAATATACATCCATGAATGAGCGGATGTTGGAAATAAAAGCGCTGAATTTAATTCTCTCTCTGTTGTATATTTGCTCATCATTAGTCTTGTGAAGTCGCTTTCATATTGCTGTTCTCTCACCAGGTTGATGTGATTGATGCTCAGGAAATGCTCCAGCACGGCCACCGCATGTGACTTTTAACAAGATTCACTTGTTTAAAATAGGAGTCGACCAATATGTGTTTTTCAAGGCCGATACCGATTATTACAGGTCAAGTAGACTGATAACCGATATTTTTAACCGATATACTGTATATGTCTGGTGTAAAAATTAAAATTAATGTCAAAATTAAGAATAACAAGGGCTCTGACAAAAACTGCCTTCCCTGGTGTTGGTTGTGTAGTACTCCCACACTGCACTTCTTACTCTTGTCTTCCTCTGTGTATCCATCTACAATAAGGGTAATATAAAGAGATAGTTAAAAGTGGGGCCACTGTATGCTTCACGATTACGCCTATGAATACTGTACTACAGCTAAACAGCTTGGGCAAATGTAAGTATTTGGCTTCAATAATTTACATGTTAGAACTATATGTGTAATAGCATAACCTCTCATAATTCCTCATTAATTTTTTTTCTGATGGCTAAAACATAACCTACAATAGTAGAGGTGTCTATTCAATTCATCATCTAATGCACATCAATGGATTAACTTTTTTTTAAAATTATTATTATATAATAAGTGTAAATAATTTAATTGTCTTCATAGCTATATGTAGAAGTTGTTAAGAAGACTGCAAATATTTTCATGAAACTATAACACTAATAGCCTTTTACAGGCACTCATAGTTCAATAGCCTATTGAAATGTCTTGGCCTATGTGACACTAGAAATTTCAGTTGTTTTAATTTGCAGTACAGTGCAAATTAAGGCACAAATCAATTTAATTGATCTTTTAATCAAATTAGATTTATTTTTTGGCAAACAAAAGGTTTACTATTAAAATTAAAACATGGAAGAAATAGCGTATTGTGTGATTTATTCTTTTAAACAAAAGTTGTAATAATTGTTGTAGTAGTAGTATTATGTATATCATACTGCACCACAGTAATATATTTCTGCTAATTTCATTAAGCTAACCCGAATTTATAATTTGACGGGTTGCCATGAGGAACTTTTAAGTTTCTGTAGCCTATGTACAGTGTGTAAGTGTTTCCCATACATTGATTTATTTGTGGCACCCGCCATAATATCAGAACTGACCGCCACAAATAGATTTTCCAAAAGGCTTTGACTTCGTTGAATAAACATGAGCACTGCACGTTTCAAAACTGAACCGGTGCGGGTGTTTTTTTTAGTATCACTGTATTCTGAAGAACCAGAATGTCTTCAGAAGATTTTCGATGTTCATTTTTATTTCTTATTGCAGCTTGATTACAGCCGTTACCGGGGAAACCTCGATTTCTACCGCTCCAACAGCGCCTCCTGCTGCCAGAGAATGAATTTGCATATATATGCCGCCACAAACTAGTGTAAGTCTGTGGGAAACACTGCAGTTTTACTCAAATGAAACTGTCAAATGATCATGAAGTGACTCTCAGAGTCAGAGCAGTTCTGGAGATGTTGTTCATGTATTTACAGTCGTGGTCAGAATTATTGGCACCCTTGGTAAATATGATCAAAGAAGGCTGTGAAAATAAATCTGCATTAATCATTTTAATCTTTTATTTAAAAAATTCAAATAAATCTTTCATTGGAGAATAAGAATTTAAAATGGGGGGAAATATCATTATGACAAATGTTTTTCTCTAATACACATTGGACACAATTAACGGCACCCTTTTATTCAATGCTTTTTGAAACCTCCATTTGGCATAATAACAGCTCTGAGTTAAGTTTTCTCCTATAATGCCTGATGAGGTTAGAAAGCACCTGACGAGATCAGAGACAATTCCTTCATCCAGAATCTCTCCAGACCCTTCAGATTCCCAGCTCCATGTTGCTGCTTCTCCTCCTCAGTTCACCACACTCATTGTCTATAGGGTTTCAGGTCAGGGAACTGGAATGGCCATAGCAAAAGCTTGGTTTTGTGCCCAGTGACCCATTTTTGTGTTGTTTTTAAGGTTTGTTTTTTTTGGATTATTGTCCGGTTGGAAGATCCAAACATGGCCCATTATAAGATTTCTAACAGAGTCAGTCACTTTTTGATTTTTTATCTGTTGGTATTTGATAGAATCAAATATGCCATGTATCTAAACAAGATGTCCAGGACCTCCAGCAGAAATATAGGCACACAACATTAAAAATACAGCAGTATATGTCATTATACACATGGGGTACTTTTTATATCTGTGTGCACCAAACCCATCTTGAGTATTTGTTGCTAAAAAGCTAATTTTTTTAGTTACATCTGACCGTAGAAGCCAGTCCCATTTGAAGTTCCAGTCGTGTCTGACAACAGAATATGCTGGGGATTGTTTACGCATGAGAGCATTATCTTTTCTTGTTTTTGTTTGTTCTTCTTGAAACCCTCCCCAACAACATGTGGTGTAGGTGCTGTTTAATTTTGAAAGTTGTCTGACCTTGAGATACACCAGTTTACTGCAATTCTCCAGCTGGTCCTTGTTAGGGGTGCTCCGATCAGGATTTTTGAGGCCGATCACCGATCGACTATCACAGAAAGCAGTATCTGCCGATCCGTTCACCGATACCGATCTTTTTAAAGCCACCTTTTAATCATTTATAACCATTTAAAGTGATACTCCAATCAGGATTTTTAGACATTTATTCAGGGCCTGAATTTTATTTTTGAAAATGGGGGGAATTCCCCTCTTAGGTGACTCTTGTGAGAGGGGAAGCAGCACAGACTGTGCTTTCACACAGGAGTCCGCTACTGATTCGTGGCTGTTTACCACAAACACAACATTTATCCATTATTTTGATTTCAAATTCAAACATTGTCACTGAAAAAGCTTTTTCAGCATTGCAATTCTTTTTATACACAGTACAGTAATACAATCATTCACAGACATGTTTAAACACAATAAATTTAAGCAACACATTATTCAATGCATTTAAATTTTGCATTTACTTCTAGATTTATAAATTAAGTTGCTCAAACAAGTGTCAAAACATTTAAACTGCTTTTCTTAAAGGTTAGATTTATTAATTTTTAAAATAAAAGATCAAAATGATAACAATGTAGATTTATTTTCACAGCCGCCTTTGATCATTATTTACCAAGGGTGCCAATAATTCTGACCACGACTGTATGTCCTCATGTAGTGAGACAACAGAAGCTGAAATCACCATGAGCGTCGCACACTTTGTATGTGTAGAAAACAAAACCGCGCATCTGTGCCATTTACATACACAGAGACACGCAGAACACGCAGGATTAATATTTAAATAGTATTTTTACGGCTTAATATTCACAGACACTAGTCACATATCGCGGATATTTAAGTTGTACATGACCTACTTTGATTAATTCATCCAGACTTTGACCAAATTCCATGACATTCACATCATACAATAAATTGCTATATATGACGCTTCCGTTATCTTCACATTTTCTGCAACGCGGGAAAATCAAATAATATGAGGTGTTTGTTGCCAACTTGCAGTGTAACGTTGTGGATGTGATTATTGCAAATTAAGCCAAAACGTATGCTGCTGCCTTACCTTTGCGAGAAAAACTGGTGCTATATCACTGAAGCAGTGCAGTTAGCAAGGCCGTTTGGGACGCGCGAGTAAATTCTGCATTGATTGGCTCGGACTCGTGACTCCATACAAATCGATGGGCTGTGGGCGGAGATGCTTAGGCCACAGTGTGTTGTGTCTGACAGGGGCCCTGTCCCTAATGCACCCTAAACCCTTCGGTTCTTCCTCTGAGCCCGGCACTTTTGTGATTGTCACGCCGCTTCTGACTGTAGGGTAGGAAGTTTGCTGTGGAGCTCGCCCCAGTGCAGGCTCAGCAGAAGTGAGGATCGAGGGGGCATAACGGCCGCAAAGGGGGCGCTCACGAGCACTAGGGCATGGGATCGTTAGGTTTAAGTATAATACTCTTATCAATACTGCTTACGGTTCGGAAGGTAACGGTATTCTTTATCGTACTTTTTGTTTATATATATATACTGTATATATATGACAAATTAAGAGCTGATTTAACATTGCTTTATATTCTGAAATGTAAGATGAATATTTAATGAAATTATATACATCAGTTTGTAAATGCACCAGTGTGCAGGCATTTTTAGTGTTTTATACATAAGACACAGTAAGAACATGAACAAAGAAACAAAGTAAACAAACTGACAAATACAATAAAACAAATACACAAATTAAATGAAATAAACAGTGCTGTCATTTTTCCATGAAGTTCTACTAACATTAATGTTCAGGTAAGTAATAGCCTACAAAAAAAAAATCTAAAAGTAATCAAATGTAAATTAACACTGCATAGTTTTCATTGTATGTACTGATAGATTAATGCTTATTAAAGCTAACGTTATTCAGATAAGAGCAGATGCATTTTGATGGCACAAGCGCCAGTCGTCACTTTAAGGACAATATATTGACACACACGGAAGTTCTCCCAGTGTTCTCCTCCTATTAAAGGGGGGTCCTATTATGCTCTTTTACAAAGTCTTGATTTTGTTTTGGGGGTGTACTAGAACAAGCACTCATACTAGGTTGTTCGAAAAACACATTATTTTTCACATAATTTACATTATTACAATACCTTTCTCCCCAGGCTGGCACAAACGGCTCGATTAGTTCCGGCTTTGATGAAGGTCCGCCTTCCGAAAAACAAAAGGTGTTGTGATTGGTTAGCTGTCCCAATGCGCTGTGATTGGCGAACAGCTTAGACAGTGCTTCATTACTGCCCCGACCCTTGCTCCGTCTTTCAACAAAAGCCTTTTGGTGAATCCGGCACTGTACTCCCTCATGTTGTGGAAGCGGTCCTCAGTAAAATGCGCAGCACACAATAGCAAATTGGGGTTATAATGCTCAGGAACAGAGTTAAAAAATAAATTGCAACCACTGTTTCCTGACATCATCCGCTTTCGGAAGCCCAAACAAAGACGTTTGGGCACGGAGGTGAAAAAAACAGAATTTCAGGTGGCAGCGCACCGGACAAGAAGCGCAGCGTCGCGCCACATCTTCATCTTCACATCATCAAATACATTATTTTTTATGAGTGTAGGCACACCGGCGTCTGTCCGCCGGGCCCAGCTACGTCGTGTTGTACTTGTAAGAATTGTTCTAGACCAGCGGTTCTCAATTCCAGTCCTCGCGTACCCCGCTCTGCATGTTTTGCACGTCTCTCTTTGTTAACACACCTGATTCAGATCATCTCGTTAGAAGTGAGCTCCGTGCATGAACTGTGTTCCGATTGACATGCTCCCTACACAGTGTCCATTGCTCCCTACTCCCTGAGCAGGGGAAATCCGTTGAAGTTTACTTCACTTCGGAATATTCATTTACAGATTTGTGCTGCGCGGCTGCCTGCCGCATCTTCACACACAAAAGAAACTTACTAGAAAAGCATGAAGTGGGACATAATATACCTCTGTAAATAAATACAATTTAAATTCATGTCTCGCACACTTAAATGCCCTTTGTATGGAACATATACGCTCCCTTCAAACTGGAATTATGGCGGAATATCCGGTAATGTCCACTTCGCAGGGCACTTACAGTCAAATATAACAAACGTATGAAGCAATAAGAGAAACACACAAAATGTGCAGAGCGGGGGTACGCAAGGACTGGAAAGGAAATGAGTAACCGCTGTTTCTGACATGCTCTAAAAATGTGAAGGATAACAGCAGCAGCATTTCTTCTTCGTCGTCTCGTCTGATGCGCTCACTCAACCAAGCGTTCTAACCACAACCTCGCCCCTCCCCACCCCCCAACCATTCGAATTTCTGTAGGCGGGAATTATTTGTAATGAAATTCTAATGAGCCGCTTTGTGATATCACAAAGCCCGGAAACCAAACGCTGTAGTCCAAACGAGCCGTTTGCTGTAGTTCTTGAAAATTGATTTTTTAAAAACTAAATATCTCCCTTTGGAGTGGACTTTGAGATTTGTAACTTTCTAGATCTTTTTAATGCCCAAACATACACACTACACACTGACTAAAATAAAAAAAGTGAAACCAGGGCAACAAACGAGCAGTGCATTACAAATAGTCCAGTCTTAGAGGTCATGAATGCATTTGTGAACTAGTTATCGCAGAAGAAACAGGTAAAATGTTTAGTTTAATTGAGGCAAGGTTTCTAAGATGAAAGAAAATGCTTTTTTGTAAACATGGGAAAATATGATTTTCAAATAAGACAAGTTGCTATCTAATATAACAAAATGATTATAAAAAATAAAAAAAATCAAGGAAATTTCTCTGGCATTTCTTTCTTTTTGCTGTATTGAAAACGTACCGAACCGTGACACTACTGTATCGTATAGAACCGAACTGTGAATTTTGTGTACTGTTATACACCCCTAATATATATAGTACGATACAGTAGTGTCACGATTTGGTACGTTTTCAATANGCTTTGTTTACAGTGGTAACCAATAGAACGCTATATAGCCGCTGTTCCATAAGTGCCACCTGAGAGTGAATTTGTGTTCTCATTCAGCTCGTCTGCTGGATTTGTTTCATGTAGGTGTGTTTTATATAGCATAATTTCACAAAGCTAAAGTCAGACCATTCTGTTTTGTGTCTTCAGATTTTGAAATTATACAATCTAGTTTAAATCAGAAACTGCTCATGTATGCATTATCTTTGTTTGCATCGTGATTAAAATGGATTGGTAAAATGCATTGGTCATTTTAAGTGGCTACAGTTAGTATCAGCTTGTTCGTGTAGTCATGTTTGAATTCTATCTTATCTCTTGCTTTAAAAAAATTAAATATTAGCAAATTGGTATCGGAATCAGCCCATTTGATTGTAAAAAAAAAAAAGAATTGGACATGGGAAAAAAAATGAAGATTGTTGCATCACTACTGACTTTTGACAGTGTGAACATTGATGTTTTTCCCAACGTTCTATCCAGTGGTGACCTTTAAGAGGAGCATTTAATTGATTCAGTAACTTGTTAAATAAAAAGTTTGGATTATTGTCAAAATTAGGCTATTAGTATTTCTGTACAAAGTTGATACTGAATTTTTAAAAATGTAACAATACCGGTCTTTCTGCAGTAGTGGTAGTAAAAAGTACAGATTCAATTCAGTACAAAAATGTAAAAATTTTAACCAGCGCATCAGTAAACTATAAACAAAGTTTATTAATACACATTTGAGGATGCAAAGTTGATGAAGTCCAATTGCCTCTAAATATTCATGTACAAAATTATTAAACGTTATTTAAACGTTAATTACATTTTGTAGAGAATCTTTTCTTGTTTTAACATCATATATATTTGCACAATATAATCTTTAAATTGTAACTTGATTTTTATGCAACGAATATGTATTAAATGCTTGCGGAAAACTATAAATCTTAATTTCAGACAAATATAAATATAAAACTGATCTGCTAGCCTGTTGCCAACAGAGCAACAGCAAATCCTTTTTACGAATCTCTGTAAAATGATTAACAGTCCTTATCCAGTAATCCGGTTATCCACGAACGATTGCAAAGTAGGGCTGAACGATTAATTGCATTTGCGATAATATCGCGATATGAAAAAACGATCGCAGAGGCTGCGATTACACTCGGTCACGTGACACGTGAGTGTGTTCGACTTAAAGATCGATCGGTGTATGACATCAAAGTACGGCTAGAGAAAGCATACGGAGACGTCGGCTCTCTTATAGCTCTCGCAGTACTTTGATGACACGCACCGATTGGTATAAGCAGCGCTGCTTGAAGTCGAGCACATCTAGCAGTCTTCAGGGAAGGCTTCAGTTGGCACGGTTAAGAGGTGCCACGCACGGTTTGGGGAACCCCTCCAAAAAAACTTGTATTTTACCCCCTGGAACGTGATTTTTACCAGTGGACCCCCCTCGAAATGCAATTGTGCTAGTTTTGAGTAGCAATTGAGGGCCATCAGCAGAATAAGAAAAGAAATAAAACAGTAAACAGCCAAAAGACGTAACTTAGAATGGAAGATGGATCGGTTTGTGAAAGGGAAGAGAAAAGCCATAGATCCCAGGCAGGTGCTGGTCATTCAAAAACTAAATGCAGAAAATATTACGAGGCATATCTTGCTCTCGGCTTCACACACCGTGTCTATTTACGGACGAACACGTCGCGCTCCGAACAGCTCTACTGTACACTGGAGCGACAAAGCGACCGTTGAAATCATTTTAACTATTGTCGAGTCATAAATGACAAGGCATCCGTTTAATATCGGGGCTTTGTCATGTCACGCCAGATTTTTTTTATTGCTTTAAAAGGGGGCACCCAAAAAAGTTTGAGAACACGGGCTAAGTTTACATTAGGTTAAAAAGGCAATCCCCATGTTTAACTATGTTTATTACAGTGACTTTGAATTACCTTAAGTTGTGTGGTAAAGCAACAGATTTGTTTTTCTATTTCTGCAATCTACTTCAGTTTGTGTGATCTGTTACTGACTTTCATATTAATGTTTAAACCAGGCTTATTTGTCAGTGATTTATGTTGTCATAATTATTACATGCTTACAAGGTTGGAAGTTGAACAAATCAGTCAATATACTGTGATTGTAGTTGTTAAATAAAAATGTCATTCATATCAATTTATGCATCACCTAATTTCATCGTAACATATAGGCCTGGCCTACAGAAAAGAACATTTATGTTTAATCTATCTAATATTGTGTTGGTCATACTATACAATGATTTATAGCTTGTCTTTATTGAATAATACAGAACATAAAGTGCTTTAATTGCATATTAAATCGCAATCGCAATTCGCAATCGCAATCGCAAAAAAAAGCCTCAATTATTGCTCAAGGTGTGCAAAACCTGAATTTAATGTGGCCAATTGGCATTTATGTGCAATCTCATGATCCTGTTATGCGTTCAGTACAAATTAATGGTTGAAAATCAGTTCAAACATTATGAAGTTTTGTGCATCTTTGCAGAATGATTTGAGAAAACGTCATGATGTCCCAATAAATCGAATTCCCCCTCTAGCCATAGTACAAAGATCATCTCACAGGCGTAGCCTCAGTGGAGGAGGTGCTGTACGTGTCTGCAGGGTCTGCTGGGCCCACCCGCTGAGCCTAGCTCATGCTTTATGGATGGGGGGGAATGGGGTGATGGGGACTGGAGAGTCGTGGCCTCATCTTTGTGATTCTCACCTTCCTCTTGCTGCACAGCATGTTTGGATGGTTAAGTCTAGATATAATGCTTGGTTTATGATGGTGTGTGATGAGATAATATTAGTGCATTATTTAATTCAGTCTCTATTTGTTCTTGGCTGTAGTGGTTTTTCTGTTGTTAGGAATCCAGTAGAACCCATAATGCACAAACACAGCCTTGTATATGCAATAATGAAATCTATTTACATAACAGAATTTGTCAGTTGGCTTGATATCTTCCCTAGAGATTCCAATCTTACTTTGAGCTTAAGCTCAGGTATGTCTGTTTGTGACCCTTATGTTGTCATCCAGGAACACATTGCACCAAATTGAGATGTCATTCACTCTTTATCAGTCATAATTCTTGAAACCTTTATTTTTGTGAAATGCAGCATTTCCACTGGTTATGTTTCCTATACACAGTGTTCTGGAGATTGTTTTAGTAATGTCTGATTCAAGAACCTTTATGTTCTTTTGAGTTCTCGAATTAGCAGCTTGTTTATTGAATTGTTCTGGAGTGTGTTTTCCAAAAGCAGTGTTAAGAAACTTTAATCGCAAGGTTCAACGATTTGGTGTTTCCTGATAAAATACTTTCAAACAAACATTCGCAAACAGCATCGTAAAGTTGTTTGCTTGAACCGACAGGCCTTGGAACAGTCACCGACAGCCAGTTTAATTTTACCTTTCTTTTTGTTTTCATTTTGAAAAGCCTGTTGTCTTTGCTGTTTACCTCACGTTACTCGTGGAGGCTTTCTTTTTTAATTATATATATATTTTTATCTATTTGATTCCTCAGTGTTTGCTAAACATTCTGTAATTTATTAGTCGATATATAATGCGTCATGTGGTGTATGCCATACCTCGTCTTACTGATTTATTGTTGTGCTTTTCAATTAAGAATAACAATGAATCCATCTTTCAAGCATTTGTTTTAGTCTTAAAAAGTGAAAGGTGTATAGATGTAAGCACAACAGACAATTATAAAGTGAAAGCGACCAGTGGGAAGAATGAGTCTATACAGAGGCACGGACGAAAGGCGGAATGCGGTGACGAAACGGAAAAAGTCGCAATGGAGAGGAGAGAGCAAAAACACCGGTCACGAATTAGTAGTACAAAACGAGTATTTGTAAAGAAAAAATGTTGGAGGATCTGACATAAGAGGAGACTGGTTTTCCTTTTCTGTAAACAAAACTTGATTCTCAAGAGACTAGCATATTCTCACCGGAGCTACGTGCTACGTCATCCGCTGGAACGCCACTCTCTCATGAATGCGCGTACAATGGTTAGCATACTATAGATATTAAATATGGATATTTTGCTTACACAAACACAACGCATCGCTTCAGAGGCCTTTATTAACCCCCCAGAGCGTGTGGAGTAGGGTGGACGGTGAGGAAATTTCCCAACGGTTAATCGACGTTGTGACAACATCGGTAAATACCGGCATAAACCGTGGGGCGGGCGTTCCCCCTTTCCTCGCTTTTGACAATGGGCTGTAAAAAGCGGCTGCGCATTTACTTTCACTTTCAATTAGCGGCATTCGGTGTCAATTGCTGAATGGCAAACAACAAAAACAAAGTCAAAACTAGTTTAGCGTTATATATATATAAATTAGACTGTTATTAACAAAAACACAATAAAAAATACACCATGCTATACGGGCAGGCTATTGCCTCTAATATTAAAATTAACAAATAACTTGGCATAAAGTTTAAATGTCACAAAACTGGAAAAAACAAAGTAAACGTATAATTATAAATAAGGAACGTAGAAAGTTTATTAGCAAAACGATTAAGAAAGCTTGGAGGCACGGCATACATTTTGATGTCAAATAAAATAAATAAATTTTAAATAAAGTAAAAATCAGCAAACACCGAGGAACCAATTAAATAAGAAACTAATGTTTAAAAAAAAAAACTTCCAAAATCACCAGATAAACGGCAAAATCAATAGGCTTTACAAAATCCAAAATATTGCCAAACAGGAGCTTTTGCATCTCATTTCGAAACTAAACCATCCGCGATCGTCTGGTCTGTCTCACCTCACCTCACTCTTCATGTCAGTCAGCTCGACTCACTCTCCTCACTGGAGAAATAAAATCTGATCTGTGATGCGACTGTCGTTCAACTGCATTGAGCAGCCGCGTTCAGTTTTAATTGTAGTGTCTGTTCTCTTACTGAACTATAAAAAATCAAAAAGACGGTGGGGGTCGGTGACGCGGTGGGCAAGTGACGTAACCGGTGTTTCGGCTTAACAACAGTATCACCGTCTATGTGGCAAACCAGGGTGGAGCACTTTTATGATGGAGGATGCACTTGATTGAACTTCTATTGGACTATTTGATAGCAACCAGCCATTAACTAAAGCCTTGGAAGAGCCAGACATTTTTTTATATAACTCGGGTGGATGTCTGAAAAGAAGAAAAGTCATATACACCTAGAAATGGAGGAGGGGGAGTAAGTAAATCATGGGGTAATTTCGTTTTTGGGAACTAGCCCTTTAATTATTCCAATCTAATTCAGAATGCTGCCATGATAATACTCGGTTCACTATGGCAGATTATAAATATATATAAATATTAGATGAAAAACCAAAAAAACGAATTCAAATTTAAAATGAAATGCTAAAAATGTAGTTGCTGAATTTTTATATAAAATAATAAATGCTGAAACTGAAAAAACTTTTATTAAAGGGGTCATATGATGCGTTTTAAAATTTTCCTTTCTCTTTGGAGCGTTACAAACTGATTGTGCATAGATAAGATCCCTGAAGTTGCAAAGACTAAGTCTCAAAACCAAAAGAGATATCTTTATCAAAGTTAAGACTCTGCCAAACCCCCCTAAAACGGCTCGTTCTAACAAACCCCCACATATCTACCTCACTATGTAGAAATATTTGCATAATGCTGCCCAAATGTTCACGCAAAGAAGGCGTGGTTTCAGTAACCGCAGTTAGTGTTGATGCAGCATGTCAGGGAGACGCTGTGTGTTTCTAGGAGAAAACAAAAGCACTTTATTTGGTCTTCCGAAAATAGATGCATTTAGGAATCATTAAGATCACTTACAACAGAACAACAATGCATTTCATGGACGACCGTTTGGTGAACCTAGGAGAGGAGGTAATCCTGACTTTGCTATGACAATCTGGCACATCTGAATCAGCTACTGTTTTGTTAGTAGATTAAGTATTTGCTATTTGCTGTTAAAATGCAGAGTTTGCGCGTCGGTGTGGTGTGTGCGGAGAGAGAGAGAGAGGGCGGTGTGTGTGTGTGAGAGCAAGAGAGCGAGCGGTGTGTGTGTGTGTGCGCATGCGCAAGCGAGCAAGAGAGAGAGACACAGTGGAGTCAGCGTCTTAACAGTGGCTTGGGTAGTGCAAAACACATATTCATCACTGTGCTGTCACGAGACTTGTTCCTTTCGAGAGAGGCGGGGCATTAGAGGACTTACAATATGTCCAGTATTGAAAAATAGGTGTTTTTTGAACATTAAAGTAGGTCAACATATTCTGTTACCACCAAATAAACAAAATAAATGATCTTTAAAAAAGCAGCAATGACCCCTTTAAGAAATCTGAAACTCTGCATTTATATTTCAGCAACGAGGGCGGTTAAATTGCGTTTGTGAGTAACTAAACTCGGCTTCATGTTGTAGACAGAGAACCGTTTAGGTGAAATAGAATTAATAACCCATTTATACACTCTAGGTGAGGTATCCACTTTTTTTGTGGATTTCTGAAAATTCAGAATAGGAATAGAAGTTACCATCCTTTTTTAACAAATCTAAAACAAAAATTACACTTTTGTCAAACCAGTTTTTAATAAAGACATTCTGATTAAGAATTGATTAGTTAATCTCTCGAGTCTTTCGAATCATTCGTTCTATTGTCACGTGCGTGACAGCATTGGATAGAGAAACTAGTTAATTTACAGCTTCCTTACAAACGGGTGCATAGTATTATTATTATCATATTATTATCATCATTATTATAATTATTATTTACTCTTTACAGTTACGTGATGCGTTTCTGGTCTCAATTTGTAGCTTTTTACTTCTTACAGTTTCTAAATGTGTGAATTTCTGTCATGGTGGTTATTTTCCATAACACTGAATGTTATAACAAAGGAGATAAAGAGTTGGTTATTATTATTTAGTCTCTTTCCGGCTCAGACTGCGTTGGTTAAAGCTTATGGGGCTGTCACGTGATGAACGATCGACTCGAAAAACCCGAAGACTCGAGAGATGAACATTGTTCAATTCTCTTTCCGGCTCAGACTGCGTAGGGTATGCTTATGGGTCTGTCACGTGATGAATGAATGACTCGGAAAACCCGAAGACTCGAAACAGGTGAAATACTTGACTAATTCCAGTACAGAACCAATAGGATGTTGCGCATGCGCGACTGAAAGAATCACTCCCCGAGACGACTCGTTCCTCCCGAGTCACATTAAAGACTCATTCAAAATGAACGAATCGTTCAAGAACAACCCAACACTACAACACGAGTCTGTCTGTGCATGAAGGCTGTTTCCGAAGGATGCACACCGACATGCCCAGAAATGATTATATGAGAAGTTCTGCTTTCAGCAGCATCGCTCAGCTCACTGTCATGAAGGATGTTCACGGCAACCAGTGGATTTATATGTTCCGAAGATCATCACTCTGAGCTTTCCTTGTTATGCCAGATGAAATGACCTTTCACTTTTTTTTTTTCTCAAAAAGTGCAAACGTGCAACATGTGGTAGGCCTTTATGAATTAAATTAAATTAAATATTGTGTGTTTGAATTGGCCAGTGGTTCCCAAACTTTTTCTATCGGGCCCCCCTTTTGTAGAGAAAAATATTTTCAAGTCTCTTATGCTCACCAAGTCTGCAATTTTTAAATGTAAAAACAGTACACACTGTAATATTGGGAAGATTGTCAATTTAAATGAATCGATTTGAATGATTTAATCATAAGGATACCATATTACTGTGAGTCAAAGCTGATTTTTCAGCATCATTACTCTAGTCTTCATTGTCACATGTTCCTTCAGAAATCATTCTATTATGCTGCTTTTCTGCTCAGTAACCAATTCTGATTATTATCAATGTTGTAAACATTTGTGCAGCTTAATATTTTTTTGTGGAAACCATTTTTGAAGGATTCTCTGATGAATATTTTGAAATAAAACACTGGTCAGAGTGCTGGAGTTCGTCAGAAATAGAACGTGGCATCAGTTTACTGTCATGAATTTGTTGTTGCGCCGCATCCACAGCAGAGAACATCACATTCACTGGGTTCTATTTGCTTTTGTCAGATTGCAGACATACAGATTGTCTGGTGTAGACATGTAGTTTTGGTATTTGTGAATCTTAAGTATATTCATATCCGTTGTTCACTGACGAGCTGCGCAAAACCCCGTTCATATTTGAAGATTTTTTTTTTTTGCGCAGCTCGTCAGTGAACAACGGCTCTGTAGTTAATGCTGCTCAATGTGAAAGCACGCACGTGATGGAGATTTACCGCTGATTACAGAACCGGCTTTCTGACAAGATGCGCATTAAATATCGCATGCGATTTATCATGCAGCGATTCATAACGGCGTGATGTTTACGTCCTTTCACAAACTTGTAACTTTCATGCTTGGAGCAGAACCATGCATCGTTAATTTATATTTCTACATGGCTTACTGCAATGCAACTCTGACTCTTCAATCGTGCCATCTAGTGGTCTGTTATGATACAACCACAACTGATAACGGAGCGCTCAAGCGGGTGCTGCAAGTCATATTGAGGTCATTAAAATGTCAAATTAATATTTTGCGCTCAATTATTTACTAATCAGGTAAGTGGCCACATGTTAAGCGGGAAAATTATGCAGTGTAGTCTTTATCACCCTGCAGAGGTTTATTTTGCAAAATAATCTGCTCACTGTACACTATAATCCCTCAGCCTTGGTCTGTTACGATGCTCTATGTGTTTGATTACTAATACCTGTGTACGGCGTTGCACACAGAGGACAAAAACGTTCAGCCTCGACTCTTTGTCGTCATTTGTGTTAAAATTTGCAAAGCGTTCCAAATTGAACAAAACAATATAAATGCAAAATTTGAATTCATGAATATATAATGGTATCCGTGGTATATCAAAATCCATATCATGGAACATTATAATTCCGGTAGTCACTTTCATACCGGTATAGCGCCCACCCCTACCGTAAAGGTAAATGGAATATTCTTTAATGTAAGTTTGGAGCACAGGCGGTGACGAGGGTGTTAGTGCTGATTACTCATCTTCTGCTGCACCACTCCAAAGTGATGGTGTGATCAGTGTTCCTCTCTCTCTCTCTCTCTCTCTCTCTCTCTCTCCTCTCTCACTACTCTCTCTCTCTCTATCTCTCACATGCCTGGGCATGCAGCTCTTATCAATGAGGAGAGAAGTGACATCACTGGTCCAGAGATCATGGTCCATCCCATCTGTTCTGATTAACGTGTTATGATCACACACACAAGCATTAATATTCAAACTCCATTTGTAATGCTCTTATGAAGATCTGTTGAACGTCAGGGCTTAGGCTGGGCGCTATGACGGTATATACTGTATGACCAGTGGCAGCCGGTAGTGATTATATATGCAATGTGATTTGAAACAAAATGAATGAAATGAATAATAAAATGTCAGCTTAGTTGATTTTAGCGAAACCGGATTAGTTTTATGGCCAGTGTAAACACGGTGTGACTGTTATGTTTTTACGATTGCCAAGCAAGGTTGAAACTTGCCACATTAATGTAGAATTTAACTGAGATGTGGTGACAGTAGCTGCTTTTTCACTATCGGGCCAGTGCGAGCCAGGGCTACCAGCAAGCTGGGCAGGCCAATAGCCCTGGACCTCAAGCCATGAGGCCAAAATCAAGCTGCGTTTCCACTGTTGGACCAGCGCTACTCTAAAATCCGCCCTTAACACACCTCTCTGAAGCAAACGTCACATTACCCCACAATTTCACCAGCAAGGGGAAAATTAAAGGAGACTAACTATATCGCAACACGAACTTGACAGAAGCTGACGTTTGGTCCTTACATGAAGACTTAAAGACTTCAGCATCTATATTTTATATGCCAATGATTTACGATAAAAAATAGTAATCTGTTAATTTGTGTCAGCATGTTGAATTAAACTAATATTTATCATTATTTCACATAAAAAGAGAACACACATACTTGTTCAGCTGCAGATGTTCCATTTAAATGTGATGACAGGAATGCACAAAACAACTCCATTAGGGCTTTTAAGTCAAAATGCGTACACTGATAACACGATAGAAAATATTGATAAACCCTCGTATGTTTACGGCAACTCTCTTCAGAAAGAATGAGCATTTATATTATTTTCCACAATGCATGTAATCTGAGGAGGTTTGAGCGCTATTTACCATCTCACTATACTGTTTTCCTTTCGGCCAGAGCAACAGAGGGAGTTCACAGACAGAAAACGTCTCCGGTTGCTGTCCTAACCTCAGTTCCCTAAGAGCGGTCCTGCAAAGCCATTCACCTTCTCCGAAATTCCTGAAACCTTATAGGATAACGCCAGTAAAATAAACTGGCCAATTGTCACTAATCATGCTTATTATGCAAATCGCATGCAAATACTGACAAGCCTGCCGGGGCAGTATATAATGTGGTGAGAACGCCAATTGCCTCAGAATCTAAGACTTACACTTACACTTACACTACTGATCGAGCAGCAATCACGGCAACCTTCGCAATGTCTCGTTCCTGATCTCAGGGAACCGAGGTTACGACAGTAAAAGGAGACGTTCTCTTTCGAGCATTCACTCTACATTGCAAATCATTCGCAGTGGGAACAGTATACAGTCCTGCCATGAGAGTGGTGATGATCAGCCCGAACCGAGGGCTAAGACTACACCGAGCATAGTGTAGAACAACACACAATTCCAAACCAATGGCGATGCCACTAGGAAAGACTGCAGCTGATAGGCAGGGCTAGACCAATGAACGTCTTAACTCAGATATACCAAATTAGCATATCTGACTAGAATAAACGAGCGGCTGCACTGAATACAGGGCAGACACAACAACAGTAAGCAAGGTAGCTCAGTGCAACGTAACGAAAGCACATATAAAAATGTACATAAGTCTGCACAGTATCAACTAGGGCTGGGTAAAAAATATCAATATCGATATTAATCGATTCTCATTTTTACGGAACGATATTGATTCTTAAATCCCAAGAATCGATTAGTCTAGCCTGTTTTCAGTTAATGGACGGAACATTGAAGGGCACTTCCCATCCAATATATCGCAATAAGCATTGTGCTTTGGTACTTTTAATATGAAACAAAGTCTCAGATTTCAAATTCTGTCCATTGTATTGCAGTATTCAAACAATAAATGCCATTTTGGCGCTGTTTAATGTAGAGTGGCAGATCGTTCAGTAAAAACGGCAGCGTGAGGCGCGCGTGAACTGATCATCTCCTCCACATTAATGCCAGTTTCAGCAAAAAATAAACAACTAAACATCCGAAGATAAGTTCGGATGAAAGAGTATAACTTTGCAATCCATATCCTGTCTCAAGTAATCTCTCAATCAGTGTTTCAACCACGCCAAGAAATCAAAATAACAGCTTGTAAACAATGTCACATAACATCACATTTACCTCAGAAAAAAAAACATATTCGGTGACCATAAACTCATTACTCAGCCAAAACTGTAGAGAGGGGCATTTTGTTAAATATATGCACCATATAACATATTCTTTATAAATTTGACTGTTCTTTAATGTTTAATTTATTTTTGAATAAATCCATCAAGTTTTTATGTCAGCCACCATTATGTTTATATTTTACAAATTGAAGTAGAAATTATTATGTAATTGTAACTATTATTTAAAAAACTTAATTAAGTGTAATTTTAACAAATCAGTAAATTTTAATAGGGCGTAACGAATTAATTGCATTTGCGATATCGCGAAATGAAAAATTTGTGACAGGCGAGAGTGAAGAGGTGTGTTCGACTTGAAGATCGATCGGTGTGTGACATCAAAGTACTGCGAGAGCGATTCAAAAGCGTAAGGAGCTGTCTGCTCTCTATAGCTCTCGCAGTACTTTGATGTCACACACCCATCGGTCTAAGCAGCGCTGCTTCAAGTCGAGCGCGGGCCATCAGCAGGAAAAGAAATAAGTAAACAGCCAAAGGATGTAACTTAGAATGGGAGATGGATCGGTTTGTGAAAGCGAAGAGAAAAGCCATAGATCCCAGGCAGGTGCTGGTCATTCAAAAGCTAAATGCAGAAAATATGACGAGGCATATCTTGCTCTCGGCTTCACTCACCGTGTCTATACCGGACGCTACACATCACTGATTATAATGGTTCTACTATATTATCGCCACTAGCGTCCGGTGTAGACACGGTGTTTATGTCGTTGGTGAGGAGGAAAGCCTGCGTGTTCTATGCCTTAGCAGACAGCAAGAAACCCACACAAAATAAATAAATAACAGAGAGAGAACAATAATAATAACAGTTATTCTCTCTATGCTATTTTTCAATGTTTCAAGTGATGCAGGTGTTTTTTCCCTGTAGGTTTTTTATATTAAAAAAAGCATAAATTTTTCATAATGTTTAGTGAAATTATTTAGTAGTCTGAGGGGGGCGCAACCAAAAAAGTTTGAGAAGCACTGGTCTAAAGTTAACAGACGGTTTAAAAAGTGCAGTGCACATGTTTACACGTTTATTACAGTGACTTTGAATTACCTAAAGTAGTGTGGTAAAGCAAAAGGTTTGTTTTTATATTTCTGCAATCTACTTTAGTTGTGTGATTTGTTACTGACTTTCATAATGTTTACACCAGGCTTATTTAAACATAATTATTACATGCTTACAAGGTTGGAAGTTCAACAAATCAGTCAATATACTGTGATTTGTAGTTGTTAAATAAAAATGTAATTCATATCAATTCATGCATCAACTAATTTCATCGTAACATATAGGCCTGGCCTACAGAAAAGAACATTTATGTTTAATCTATCTAATAGTGTGTTGGTCATACTATACAATGATTTATAGCTTGTCTTTGTTGAATAATACAGAACATAAAGAGCTTTAAAAAAATAATTGCATATTAAATCACAATCGCAATATTGGTAAAAAAAAAATTGCTATTAGATTATTTTCCAAAATCGTTCAACCCTAATTTCTTCCAAAATTTAGTAATGTAGTACCAACTGAGTAGATGCAGTCTAAAGAGAATATAGTCGCCATCCACCGAGAGCACATGCAGATGTGCTAACCTAAGCAAGGGCAAGAAGCAGAGCAGTTTTGAGGGAGAGATCCCTCATAGCAACAGATGCCAGGGTCTCGAACGGGGGTAGAAAGAGCTTTCAGAACTGACACTAGGTCCTATAGCAGCACCGATGATGGGCATGGGGAATGTAATCTCCTTGCGAAACAAAACAATAATGGCCACATAAACCTTTAGCATTGACGGTAGACTCCCATTATTCAGCCTGTGCTGCAGAAAATGTAAAACTTCCAATACGGGACAGCCGGGTCGATATTTCTATCACAGCACCATCTCTCAAACACTCCCCATTTAAAATCGTACAGATACCTAATAGAAGGTGCGCGAGACTCAGTGAGAAATGTCAGGTGTCAAGGGGACCCCCCCCAACACGGGGAGGCAGGCTTCTTAGCCCCTCTAGGACCCCTGAGGTATCCACGCATGACGGCTCCACAGCTACAGGCTGGAGTGCCATATCGAGCCGTTCGCTTGAGACAACAGGTCCTTCCTGAGGGGGATTCGCCAAGGGGGAGCCACCAGCATCTCCCTGAGGTCCAGAAACCAAGGTTGATTCGGCCAGTTCGGGGCAATGAGGATCACAACGCTCTTTCTTCCCTGATTTTGCATAACACCAGAGGCAAAATTTTCACTGGAGGGAAAGCATAAAGTCTGACTCTCGGCCAGCATGATGTCAGAGCGTCCTCCAATGAGTGTGAGAGCAAAAAAAACAGCGGTCAGTGTGTGTTATCGCTCATCTCGCTTGGGCACAACAAAATAGCGGCTGTAAAGCCTCGTCCCCATAAGGCCATGAGCGATGCTCCTCCGAGTCCTCAAATGCATGCTGGCAAGTCAGCGCAATGGACTCGGAGAACAGCGGCTCAGCGTGGGCCAGGCCCAGGCAAGCGATGCAGTGCTTGTGCGGGTCTGGTGGGTGGATGGGGCCCGCGCAAATTCGGCAAAATGTAGCCATCGGATGCGGTGAAAAAGCTGTCATATATCTGGTGCATATTCGACTATGGAACCGTAAATGAGAAGATTCTGATTCAATTGATGCTCTCACCACATTATATACTACACGCAGGCTTGTCAGTATTTGCCTGCGATTTGCATAATTAGCAACAATTTGCCAGTTTAAAACGCGACTGGCCCTGACACGCACTATCATGCTCGCAGTGGAAACGCGGCTAGTGTCACAGGTTTCCAAGTGTGAGGATACAGATTATTTTACTGTGGTTTCAAATGTGGCTTATGCTGTCATATTTATGATATAGTACTTTAAGATTTTTTTCTAGCTTTTAGGTTAGCTTTTCTATATAATGAGATTTTTCCACTACTGATTCCAGCATGAATCATTTGTGCACCAAAAAAAAAAACACAGATGAAAAAATTAGTTTTTTAATTTTTGTAAGTATTTAAGTCACTGGATTCGTAAATAAACTTTCCTGCATGGTTATGCAATATATAAAATATTTCAGGGTTGAATTTATACCAAAAAGATAACTATATCACCACAACTTCTGGTGACGGTTTTAAATATGTACTGTTTATTATACTGTTAACTGTACATATTTTAAATAATGTCAGGTTGAGTAGGGCTGGGCAATAGATTGATTAGTGCACTACATATACAATACATACAACACAAACATTAATTTCATACACTTTTATGTTTTGTAGTAGGCCAGGTCCACCCTGTTTTTGATGTTGTGACTGCGACTTGAGTATGATTGAGAAATAATGTTTAATAATAGCATATTTTTAACCCCTGTAGCAAAAATGCAAATGGAAATGAAAGCTGCATTCGTTTGTCAGATCAAAATCTTTTGGACTGTCCTTTTCAGTAAATCAATTCAGAACATTGTTTTTTTATTTGTTTGCATCATCACTCAAAATTATTCCGTCCCCATGTTACATCATTTTAAAATGCTTTTGTACAAAAATAAAAAAAAACATTGTACTTGTTTCACTTTTTATTGTTACGTTGGTGCATACAAATCAAAATAACTCATTTTGGGAAAACATGCCTTGTGTCTTTAACTACATTTGTACTGCGTTATCCTGCTTGGTTTAAGCTTGTTGCAAATTCATAAATATCAAGATGCCTAATATAGTCTAATATCTAAAATATGTTTAAGTCGTAATGTTGAGTAAGTAGTTTGCCGTTTGATTGGCGGAGCCCTTTCAGTACAGTTTCTCTGAATGGTTTTTATTTGCTGCGTTTGATGTCAACAGATTACATTAACTGATTCAGCTGTAATGATTTCTTCTGTTTGCACTAGAGATCATCCCTTTTAATCTTATCCGCTCATATACAAAAGAGAGCTAGGGAAGTCTTTCATGTGGGTACACATTCATGGACATCACAGCAGTTCAGGTCATGTTACAGCGACTGGGCTGACAGACAGGAAGAACAAATATCACAGCAAAGATTCCTGTCTCACAATGTTGGTTTGCTGTAGGTGCATTTCGCACAAAAGGCTCATGGTAATTCTGATTTAATTTGCAATGGAGGGTTTGTATTTGTCCCGATGGCGCCACTTTGTTTTTGACACCACCCCCTGTCTTCTCAGCATATCAGGGTTGGCTGAAGGGAGCTGACAGGAAGTCTGAGCTGTGGCCAGGCGTATCCCACGCACACAGGCAAATAAAATGAGCAGATAATACCATCTGCCCGTAATCGCATACTGCCCCCATCTGCAAACGTGACTGACCACACTCTTCCCTTCAACCTGATCACCGGTCACACCTTGTCCTCCAGTCTCTTGTTTTGCTGCTGTTCCAGTGGTGCTTGCTGTGAATGTTTGTGCATGAGCACTTACAGCAAAGTGGGCAATTTGTTAATCACGCTGTCCTGACTGCTGTGTGTGTTGCGGAGGAGTGGTGCTGGTGAGGGCAGGATGTTCTGGTGGGAGATAGAGTTCCTCTGTCTCTCCATCCTCAAGCGCAGCTTTGTGAATGACATAACACCGCCCATGGCACTTATGTAATCCACGTCCATCCTATTTGTCTCCTCTCAGTCTCTCTCTGTTCTTTAGGCTAGATGGAGGCTCATGTAATGCCAAGGGATTTGTGAACTTAAATGATGTTCTTGCAACATGAGTGAGCTCAGTCTACTTAAATGCAAAATTAAGTTTTAGTAGTGATCATACTTTTAATAGTGGCATTACTATGGTGCAGTGATGTTTTTTTTTATCCAGAAAGGATTAGTCACAATAGTTGACTAACAAGAAAATATCTTCTCATGTAGTGATGTCAACTGAAATTATTCAGCCAAAACAAAACAAAAAAAGTCCCTGTAAAGTCAATTCTGAGAATTGTTTCTAAACGCATAATAAATGTTACAAATGTATTGCTGAAACTAATTACAAAGACTGTGAATTCTGTAGTACTAAATAGTGGAGTTAGACCGTTAAACAGTTTTTCACCAATTCTGTATTCAGGATTTTTTGGGCGGGGCTAAAACAGTGGCTCGATGACACACTGGAGCCACCGATCATGGCCCCTCCCCTAACACTATAATAACTGTCGATGACGCACTGGAGCAAATATGTATGGGCAAATATGTATTGCTTTGTAAATGCAATTAAGCTGCTAGGAGCATCCATTCAGGCTGTAGGGAATTTGACAGTTAAGAGGCGGCAGCTTTCCCGCGAGTAGGCGTGGTTTCAACACAGACAGTGGACACGCCCCCAGCATTTGAGAGCAGAGGATACCGCCCATTTTTTAGAGATTTTGATAACTTATTTTATGTACTTAGCAGATTTTTTATCATTCAAATTTGGCTGAATTGTTAATACATTTTTGTGTGGTGTGACAAACTCGGAACACATACTTTATATTGAGTTTACAGGGACTTTAAGAGAAAATATAGAGAGGGTGGCTCATTGCTGAATGTTTACTTTTTTTAGTTTCAGTTTTCAATTTTAGTTGATCACCTGAGCACACAATATCCTAAACAACACAGAGTATGATTACCCAGTTACCCAAATTTAATTATGAAACTTTATTTTTGGAATTAATTTAAATTTTTAGTTCATTTTTAGTTGAGCTACTCATCCCAATAGTTCATAATAGCCCAACATGGTCACGAAATTGTCTAACAAGAAAATATTTAAAGTATTTAATTCCTCACTTATTATGCAAACTCATGAGTAGGGTTGGGTATCTTTTGGGTTTTTTACGATACCGGTGCCAAATCAAAACTTTTAAAACCGATACCGTGCCTAACATTTTCGGACCTATTACCCTTAAGAAAAAATAGTACCCAAAATAGGATGGATTGGCCATTATTGAGCACTATAAACACATTTAATGTCTGTTTCATTCATACTAGACGCCAGAGGGCGCCCTCGCGTAGAAACTCCACATGTGCATCACAGAAGGAATAGATATATGGACAAAGGCATTGCTATTGCTGTAACTGAGTAAACAGAAGATATAAACGTTTTGAATGATAAAACAAAGACAATAAACACTTGACTGCGACAATGTATAGTTTATCTGTTATTCAAGCCATCTTTGGTATTTTCATCATAATTAAGTATATTTATAATCCATTGCTAATTAACATAGCCTTTTTACCATTTGCTTTTTTCAGTATAGAACCTATTTTCTGACTCATTCTGTGACTAGAAGCCACATCAGATCACAAAAGGAAGCAGTTGTGGAGTAAAAATGTTAGTGTTCTTTTTTGTTGGACAACAGGTTTAGAAACACTTCTTATTGCAAGTCATTACAAGGGAAGTTTAGCTTTAGCCGTTTTAATTTAAGAGTGTTTAGCTTAGCTAGCTAACGATATCTTCCTGCTGCCATCAGCGCAAGTGTAATTGCTGCATTCACACGCTCCTCGGATGCTCTCATTTCCCGAGTTGTACTTTTAAGTCGGAATGTGAAAACAACATGGACACTCGTGGTAATACAAATATGTGTTGGATTTGTATTATTAGAGCTTTCCGACTTGCGTTCGGGAATTTTCTCAGTCGGGATATAATTTTTCACGTGCGGTGCTGGTGATCCTTACCTCCGTTTCGGGGAACCAGAGAACAAATATTTCAATTGAGCGCTCAAATATTTAAGTAGCACCGAAATCTGCGTTCTGATTTGGTTCTAGTACATACCGGTTACATATGTTTCGGTACCCAACCCTACTCATGAGGGAGAGTTCACAACATGAAAGACAAGTGACTGGCAGATTAACATGCTACTTTATTTCTCTCCAATACGGTATGAAATTAAATGAAACAAAATGGGGATGAAATAAAATATTTTGAGCATAGTAAAGTAGGTGAATTGGGACGGCAATAGTTTGAGATATACCATGGTACTGAATAATTTACCAGACTTATACACAATGGTTTTTGCAATATCCATGGTGGTTCGAAGAATGGTATTATCATAGTACATTAGGGATGCTCCGATCGATCGACCGGAAATCGGTATCGGCCGATAACCACATTTTATGACTCGATTGGTACTCACTAAGCTTGGCCAATCTCACAAACCGATCGCAATTTGATGACGTCAACACTTGACGATGTACATGATGCGTGGGGACGTAAATGATGTGGCGCCGCAGTCATGTCATCGTCGGTGTGGAAATGCTATGACGTTTCGAGAAACAATGAAAAATTTGCTATTTGTCGTGTATGTTTTGCATGATGATATGATGAATGGATGGTTAATTTTTAACAGCAGATTCAGTGGCGTTAGAGCTGATCTGCGCCTCACTGCACACGTCTGCGGCGCGTCATCACGGCTCCACGGCCACCGGATCTGATCGCGGCTGCTCTAATGCTTGTGTTTATAAGGATCAGCTGCGACATGTTTCTGAAGCAGCTCTTCGCTCTGCTTTGCTAAAAATAGTCTTTTGTGAGTTGTCACAGCGTGGAGGACGGAACAAAACCTTGTCGGAGCCGTAAGGGATAATGGTAACATAACATGCTGATCGTGGGCTGCTTTTAAATGCAAGTTTATTTATAAAACTAAATATCTTCTTTGGCCATATTAGCCTACTCAATAGCATTAACACAGGCTTTACTCCTTTCAAACTTTATCTGGAATGTCACCGTTTCTGTCACTGCAACTTCCTGATCAGGCGAACGAACACACACACACACACACAAAATCGTCTGCCTCATGAAAAAAATTTAAATCATTGATTTATTTTATCCACCCACCCGCAAATAATCAGAATGCATTTTTTATTACCTGACCCGCGGGTTATCCGCAGCGCCTGTGTATATAGGAAAAACAAATATGTTTTCTGCGTAAATCAGACGGACTTACTGAAAATGCAAATTCATTCTCTGCCAGCAGGAGGTGCTTTAAAGCGGGAGAAACCGAGGTTTCCCCGGTAACGGCTCACAAACACTGCTTTATCAGGCGTATAACATGCAAGATGAAATGAAAATTACATCAAAAATTTTCTAAAGATAGTCTTCCTTCAGAAATATAGTGATGTAAAAACACCCGCACCTCGTTTTGATTTGTAAATGTACAGTACAAGCTCATTTTTATTCAACCAAGCCTTTTGGAAAATCGTCAGTTTTGATATTGTGGTGAGCGCCACAAATAAATAAACATCCCTCAGCACAACCACCTGAGCCCAACTTCAGCCTACTCATCACCTTAACTTTAACTGCGTTTGTAGCCGGCGCCATAGCCAGGCTGATAAACAAACACAGACCGGAAGTTAACTTTCGGGCCAGGCGCGTGCGCCCAATGAAACTGTCTATATAAAGCTTGAAGCATCGGAATCGGTATCGGCTGATCACCATGACAAGAAATCAGTACTCCATATCGGTTGCAAAAATCCTGATCGGAGCATCCCTATAGTACATCTTCAAAAACAATTGAATGCCATGTTCTTTGTAATAGATATGACTTAGATATAACTATACTTTACATTAATAAAGATGCATAAATTACTGGCCACGAGGGGGGAACATCTTTACTCTGACGTCCTTTTGACATGCTTTCCTTATACCTTCTATTTAACAACTCTTGTACACCCATCATTTCCTAATAAAAAACAAACAAAAAAAAAAAAAAAAAAAAATTAAATCACGCTGGCAGAACCCAGCCAAATGAAGGTCACACTCTTGTCTCTTCCTCTAGAAAGTCCAGTACAGTTCTCTTTTGTTTGTGGTTAATGTGTAGCTGTATCGTGTTGAACTCTGATACACCTCCAGGGCAGCCTTGGCATCGGGACTTGAATCTCTTGAGTTTGGCTGGGAACAGCTTGGCTACTGATCAACTACCTCAGGCATGATAAATCCAGCTCAATGGACTCTCCCAGTCTTTGTCTTTGATTCTCCGGCTGAACTGGGGTTTGTTTAAGTGTGCAGTGTGGCAGAAGTGAGCTGCGTCACTGCAGGCTGGTGTATGTGAACTGGAGGCAGTAGAGTCACATGGTTTCTCCTCTCCAGTCAGACATCCGTGTTTGAGCGGGCGTAGGTGGCCCTGCTCTCAAACGGGCTGCTGGCAGATGGCGTTTTGTTGGAGCACTGAGGACTCCAAAGTGGGACTGACTGGGAGAACTACACTGCACCTGGTTTAATCAAACCTAGGCCTCCCTTTTGTTTTTCTGCAATGACTGCAGTACACCATTCCATTAAAATACATGGTTTATGGTGTTTTGGACTGATACCAAGCCCTGAAACCTTGGCATTAATTCTAAATTGCCACAAAAACTTAATTTTGCTTCAAAATTATAATTCCAAAATCAGAATTTCTCATATTTTTGTCTATTTATCCATTTATTTATTTACATTTAGATTGTGAAGTCTCCCTGTTTTTAGTTTTTTTTTTTTTCAAAATGTTTTCAATTCTAGATGAGTTATTTCTTTTGAGCAACAGCACAATGTTGCCAAATTTGCACAATGCTGGTGCCATACCTTTTTTAAAATTGAAATCCTGTTTTTTTTTCAGTATATATTGTATATTGCACATCTCTTAGTATAACGTATAGAATCAGCCTTAAAATCACTGTTATTGGTTGCTGAAAGCATTATTAAATTAGCCAAAATATATAATAAACGGGCAAGGGAAGTAAGCTTTTGTGAATGACAGCTGTTGAAATTCTGTCGACATCTGTGGACTTGGATTCAATGCAGCTTTAGTCATGATGACTTCTTCTCAAATCGCTTTTTATGACTGGTGACCTGAAGCTCACAGTTTTGACGTTTTTCATATAATATGCCACTTTTTGAGCGATTACATGCCTATATGTATTACTATATGAATTTCCTCCCACTCTTTAAATTCCCACTCACATGTTCCAGCTGCATCTAGCAGTGGAGTGCCGATAGAAAGCTTGTGAAAGTGTTAATCAGCAGAGATAGATAGAAACCAACAACTGAATATGTGTTATGTGCAGTCTGAACACAAGATGAGTCATCGGCAGGCCAACAGTGCGCTCTATTCTCAGGGGTGTTACACCACCACCACACAATGAGCAGTGTAGGCTTTGACTAAAACTACCCACATCACCCTTAGAAGATGCATACAGTTTAGAGGCACATGTATATGCTTTAGCTATTAAATAAAGAGTGCAGATTTTTTTTTTCGTTTGTAGGCCAAACCACAAGTTAGTATTACTCTGGTTCAGTCAACAAAAACGTAATAGGATTTTTCTATTAGCTTTTGGATCACTGCAAAAAATAAGGTCTGTGACTAGCAAAAGATTGATTGATCAAGTTTTGTTCACGATAATCTTCACTAACTAATCCAACTTATGAATTCGGGGGGGGTGTGGGGTGTGTTGTGTTTTGGGCGGGGTGAAGTCTAATACAGTAGGCAAAGTAAAAAGCTAAACGTAGGCGTTATGGTCACATGAGTTAATGAGTCTTTATTTAAATAACATTTTCCCTGAAAATTTGAGTTAGAATAGTTTGCAAGAGCATGATTTATAAGCACAATGGGGCTGTGAAAGCGGACTAGTGAGTAGATGAGTTTTCCTGTTTATGTGACGATGCTTAGTCAGGTTAGACGCCCTATTGACTTTTAACAGGGATAAAAATTAGGCTTTGAGGGATAGATTTGCAGTCTTACAATGGCACACACTGTATAAAGGTCCTAGATCACATAATTTTTGACAACTCACAATTACTTAAAAACCTTTGAGCCTTGTGTTACTTAATTTTTCTTTCTTTTTTTTCCTCCCAGAAAGATGTTGGTCAGCTGATAGTCTATTATACTACTAGTAGTAGTAGTAGTAGTAGTACTTTTAAACAGCTGTACCATCCACTGAACGTGCTGTATTTCAGTCCCTCACAGCCACATTTCATTCCTGCCGAAAATTAAATATGCCGCTGCCCTGACTAAGGTCTGTGTCCCCAGCGAACACTGCAGTCCCACTTAGCCACTTGTTAGCAACCGCCTTTTTGAGAGTAAAAATTTTTTTTTTATGTTGTAGAATAAAACATGAAAATCTTGAGCTTGTGTGAACCCCACAGACAGTATTTCAGGCATTTAACCAAAAACCCATTAAAATATATATATTAATTTGGGGATGAATGGAACCGAGTGAAGTGCTAAAATGCTAACTTTTTCGGGTTTTGGCCTACAAAAATACATCATCCCTGCTGCACTCTTGACTTACATGGGAATCAGCCACCTTATTCTGGTTTCTTGGCATAATTCATGTGTGATTGCAAGCATTCAAAATGACTTGCAGCAAATCCAGCTTCATTTACATATTCTCCCATTTGCATAGTTCTCACAGTGCTGGCATCTAGTGGTTGGAGGAATAAGTTGCTTTAATCCATAATCAGCTGGGGCCAGCTTTTTATAATCATAATTTCATTAAAAATACACACTTAACCATTAAAGAGAGAATGTTATGACAAGTGTAGTTAATTTTTCTGTAATTTTTTTGTTTTTCGTTTTAAAAAAAAAAAAAAAAAAACAAGTAAGGGTCTGCCTCAGGTCTTCTATTTTGGGCCCTGTGGGAAATACAATGCCATGGTTCTGGAGCTGCTCGGCCCCAGTCTTGAGGATCTCTTTGACCTGTGTGACCGAACATTCTCCCTCAAGACTGTCCTGATGATCGCCATTCAGTTGGTGAGTGCACAGGCCTGCTGTAGTTTTAAGAGCAGTGTGGCACCTGGGTGGGAAGTGCTTGCATGTCGTTGGACTGATGCTTTGCAATCTAAGTGTGTAATGTGAGTCTTGTGTTCAATTTCCCTAGATTTCCCGTATGGAGTATGTGCATTCTAAAAACCTCATCTATAGAGACGTGAAGCCAGAGAACTTCCTCATCGGTCGACAAGGAAACAAGAAGGAGCACATCATTCACATCATAGACTTTGGCCTTGCGAAAGAATACATTGACCCAGAAACCAAAAAACACATTCCTTACCGGGAGCACAAGAGCCTTACCGGCACAGCTCGATACATGTCTATTAATACACACTTAGGGAAAGGTAAGTGTTAGATACCTCCCTAGTCTGATCCTAAAATGGACTTAACATTAAATTTAGCATGTCACTATCCTCACGCTTTATGTGGCTTCTTGATTGGCTGTTTAATAGGGTTGGGAATCATGAACCAGTTCTTTTAAAGAACATGATATTCATGTTTGGTTTCTTTAATGTTTCATTGAATCTATAGCACCTCAGTTGTGAGCATGTTGTCTAAACTTGAATGTTATATGAGAGGGAAAATGGGCTGCACAAGATGATACAGTGAAAAGAAATAAACAGACCACCTGGACAGTGCTGTCCTTTTTAAGGACTAACTTTTTAAGATTAGTCTAAGCAGTTTATGCAACCCGCCCCAGGACGTCACTCCAAACTGGATGAAAACCGGACTGGATGAACAAAAATGGTTCTGTAGATGAATGGACGTCTTCTGGGTTTGAAAGGAGATATGGATATTTATTGTTTTGGTCAATTATTTTGTCAAATCATGGAATAATGAATTTTATTAATATTATCAATGATCAATATATTAATAGTTAAGAGTTAAGTAAATCAAATCTGAACCAGATTTGTTATTGTGTACATGTTACCATTTTATTTACTACCTTTTTTTTTTTTGCAGAGCAAAGTCGGAGGGATGACCTTGAGGCCTTGGGTCACATGTTCATGTATTTCCTCCGGGGTAGTCTCCCTTGGCAGGGACTAAAAGTATGTTGAACTAGCATGTTCAAGCCATTAAAAACTGTTACCAATTTAGTTCTTGAAAATTAGACGTTGTTTTGTGCTTTGCAGGCTGACACGCTGAAAGAACGTTACCAAAAGATTGGGGACACAAAGCGTAACACTCCCATTGAGGTTCTCTGTGAAAACTTTCCTGGTGAGACCCCCATCATGTGCTTCACTTGTAATCAGCTAATCGTAAAGTCAACATAAAATCAGAATGGACACCATTTACACTTTTCATACACATTCCTGGTCTTATGCGCGATTCAGAAGTGCACAGTAATACTAAAGGAAATATCATGTTTCTTTATAATAGGGATGTGCAAGACTAGTAGACTAAACGATACGGCTGCTGCTTCAAATTACTGTCATGTTAATGATACTTTTTAAAAATAATATATTGTTTATATATATATATCTGGAGTGCAAAAAAGAAAAAAAATCATTTTATATTGCCTTAGAGCTTGAATGCAGTCGTTTTCTCAGTGTAACTCACGGCAGGTTCAGAGAAACGTCCACTTGGAAGATGAGCAAGTTCAAGTAGTATTTTTACTTAAAAGAGAATGGAAAAGTTTTGGTCGGACTGTGTGAAACTGGCATGGAATTATTAAGCTTGCTTATGTGCTTGTAATGAGGGACACTGCAGGTATGAAATTTTATCCTGGTTTAAAAGGGAAAAATTATGAATGCTTACTTGACAACAACAGATCCTATACTTAACACTACACTTAAACATGGTACATGCCATGCTTTACTTGTAATTTTGCTACTGTCATGTGTATACTTTATAA
This sequence comes from Sinocyclocheilus anophthalmus, assembly GCA_018155175.1. NCBI lineage: Eukaryota > Metazoa > Chordata > Actinopteri > Cypriniformes > Cyprinidae > Sinocyclocheilus > Sinocyclocheilus anophthalmus. The sequence continues at coordinate 98,945 of JADLZN010012088.1, read as the reverse complement.
TAGGCTTATATGTTTGTACTTATTGGTCACTGCCTATTAAATCAGTTGAATTTAATAAATAACCACCCACTGGCCACTTTGTTTAGGTATGCTGTTCATCTTCTGTCACTCCTTTCAGCTAAGAACAGGAAACTGAGGCTACAATTCACACAGGTTCACCAAAATTGGACAATAGAAGATTGAAAAAAGGTTGTCTGGTCTGATAAGTCTCGATTTCTGCTGCGACATTCAGATGGTAGGGTCAGAATTTGTCAGAAACAACATGAAAGCATGCATCCATCCGGCCTTGAATCAACGGTTCAGGCTGCTGCTGGTTGTGTAATGGTGTGGGGGAAATTTTCTTGGCACACTTTGAGCCCCTTAGCACCAATTGAGCATCGCTAAAATGCCACAGCTTACCTGAGTATTGTTGTCCATCCCTTTATGGCCACAGTGTACCCATCTTGTGATGGCTACTTCCAGCAGGATAACGCACCATGTCACAAAGCTCAAATCATCTCAAACTGGTTTCTTGAACATGACGATGAGTTCACTTTACTCAAATGGCCTCCAAAGTCACCAGATCTCAATCCAAAAGAGCACCATTGGGATGTGGTGGAACGGGAGATTCACATGAGATACATCATGTACTTTCACTTCAGGTTTAATGTAGCCTACAATAATCATAATGGAAGGCAAGCACATTGCATGTGTGTATATACAGTATATATATATATTATGGCATATTTTTCAGCTGCATTCAGTATAGGATTTGACTATTTGATAGATATCTATTATAAATAGATTGCATATACAGACTTCTGGGAGTTTGTTAGACTAGTCGACTAGCACAAGAATTGACATGATAATAATAGCTGTCTGACTTTTACATTTGTTGACATGGATAGATTTAGATTATATTTTTTAAAATTAACATTTTAATGACATTTTTATTTATTGAACAAACATATTTTATCAAAATAACAGACTTTGCTGTAGTGATTTTGAACAAGCATTAACTTTAATATTATATGAAACCGATTACTTTAGATAAAGTATTTGTATCAATACTGAGTGCCTTTTGCCCCATGCTAAAGAACCTTTTACTCCAAGTGTGGCCATCTATTAAATGTGTAAGATATTTAAACAACAAAAACGACTTTATGATTTGTTTTCCCACAAAATGTGGTGCTATATTAATGTTCAATAACAAAAATACAGTGGACAAACGTAATGGGACACGCCTCTTAATTATTGAATTCAGATATATGAAATCAAAACCTAGCTATGCAGTCAGCGTTTACAAACATTTGTGAGGGGGGAAAAAAAGGGTCATCTTCCCATCACCAAGTACAATGTCAAGTGTCAGATGGAGTTGTGTAAAGCATGGCGCCACTGGGCTCTGGAGCAGTGAAAACGTGTTCTGTGGAGTTGACTTTTGACTGTCCTCTGGGGGTTTGTTAGACTAGTCGACTAGTTAGTTACAAAATTTCAGTCATTGCACACAGCCCTACTTTGTAATCCTTTATACAAATGCAGGAACTTTTTCAGCTACCATGTGGACAACAGCACATCACATTGCAGAAGTAAAATGGATTGTTGAAGCCTGTCATATGTTGACTTTATGACCAGAGTTTCCTTTGCTCTTATTTATTGATTAATGTCATTTTAACCTTTTCCTCATTTGTGTTTTCAGAGGAGATGGCCACCTATCTACGCTACGTCCGGCGGTTGGATTTCTTTGAGAAGCCAGATTACGAATACTTGCGGACCTTGTTTACGGAGTTGTTTGAACGAAAAGGATATACCTTTGATTACACTTATGACTGGGTTGGCAGACAGATTGTGAGTCAACGTCATCTTCATAAAGAATTTATGCATTCCACTCACACTAACTCTCTTCTAGCACCCTCACTACATAGGTCATAACCATAATTTAACCTGCCTTGAAATGGTTTTCATGGGTAGCAACTCTGCGTACAACATAAATCGTACCCTCAGTTGACTCCAATAAAGTGATGTTAGCATGTTGCTAAGCTAACAATGCAATACTTTAAGCATAAACTACATGTACCACTTTTAATCAATATTTTTCAGGATTGAATGTACATTGTAATGCCTAGAGAATAGGAGTGGGAATCACAGGGTACCTCACGATACGATACATGGCTCACGATACCGATAATATCACAGTACAGCAATTCTGCGATAATCGATATATTGCTAGACAATCCTATAATGATGCATCATGATATCTGTCTAACTATGAAAACAAAATACCTGTGAAAAGGTAAAGTGCAAGTTTTCTCTCTTTATTCAATCCAAACTTAATGAAATTCTGTCCTCATTTACTCCCCCTCAGTTGTTTTAACGAATGATTTCTTTCTTCTGTTGAATGGTAAAGTTATTTGAAGAATGTGATAACCGACGTTGCTAGTCCCCAGTGACTTCATAGTATTTTTTTCTGTCAAGGTAATGGGGACCATCAATATGTTTGTTACTCAAAAATCATTCAGATTCAGCACAAGAAGATTTCATACAGGCACGCATCCTCAGGCACTCGACTGTGTTACTTGGCTCTTCAAGACTAACCAACTGTTTTATATGTAAACCTTGTTTTTTGACAGTATTAGCAATCAACGCGAAAGTTCACGTAGTCCATAATCAGGTGCTGTTGTCAGTCGTTTTAGTGTGTGCCTCAGAAAAATCGTACGTCAGAACAGCCGGCAATTAAATGTTTTACCGTGCAGGCTTTAAAGGGGTCATATGATGTGATTTGCAATTTTTCCTTTCTCTTTGGAGTGTTTTAAGCTCTTGGTGCATAAAGAAGATCTAAAAGTTGCAAAGACTAAAGTCTCAAATCCAAAAGAGATATTCTTTAAGAGTCAACCACCCTACCTAAAACGGCTCGTTCTAACACGCCCCACATATCTACGTCACTATGTGGGAATATTTGCATAATTCGCCCAAATGTGCACGCAAAGAAAGGGGGCGTAACTTTTATTCTCGCTGTAGTATTGTTTCGGCCGCCATGTCGTGAAGGCGCTGTGTTTCGTTGTAAAAGCGAAACTACTTAGTTTAGCCTTCCAAAAATGGACATGACTAGAAAACAGTGGTTAAGTTGTATTTACAACACAAATTTCCAGAACAGTTCAAACCAAATATTAAGATGTGTGCAGCACATTTTACGGAGGACGAGAACTGTTTCCTGGGAGAGTAGACTACAGTGCCGGCTGTTCTGACTCACAGATTTTAAGTAAGTTTTTTTTTATATTTAAAGCGAGTTTTTTTTTTTTATATTTAAAGCGAGTTTTTTTTTTGGGCAGTGTAGAGTAGGGCTTGTTTGTTTGTCATTTCTCCGATCACAAATGCAGACCATGGTTTTATTTTTACGTTGCAACCAACGCTAAAAAGACAGTATAATCCATTATAATCCCACAATTATGTCCCCACTGGATGCAACGGATGCCTTGTTTATAATGGGTTTTCATGTTTTTTTTTTCTCGTCGCTCCGGCCGGACACGGTATCAACAGTATGGTAAGGGGCGTAACGTTTCTGTCACATGCTTGAGGTATTCGCCCAATCATAACGCACTGGATAGCTGGCCAGTCAGAGCACACCTCGCTTTTCAGAACAATTAGTTTTGTAAAAATCGATGCGTTTCAGAAAGGGCGGGGCATAGAGGATAAACAATAATTTACAGTATGTGGAAAATGTGTTTTTTGACCCTTAAACCGCATAAACACATTTCATACACCAAATACATCAAATAATGTTCCTTTTAGCAACATCATATGACCCCTTCAGCACATGCAATAGAATGCAGTTCTTCATATTGTGGTCTCTTTGTCGATTTTTGTTTGTCCCCGTCAATAGTATAAAACCGAGGGGTACAGACTTTGACTTAAACGGGGCTGGGGCGTTCTATTATATTTACTCACTCTGCCGGCTTGCATCCGGTTAAAAACCTCTCTTTTTCGTAGGCTATTTAACTTATGTTCACATTTCCCTCATTCATGTGTTGAGCGCCACCTCGAGGAGCCATGAAGTAGCGACGCTGGTAGCATGGAAATCTATTTAGTGTGCCTTATTTTATTAATTAAAATATCGATATTTGGCGCCAGCATATCGATTCTCGTATTGCACAGAGAAGGACAACGATATATTGCCATAAAGATATTTCGTCCCACCCCTATTAGAGAATAAGTAAAAAGTGGCACAAATTACCCATCTCTGCAAGACAGTGTAGTTGCTGCCTATATTTGCTCAGACACAGAGCTAGCTCACCTTACACTGATGTTCTCTGTGTTTTGGTGTCTTTGTCAGCCCACACCGGTGGGGTCGGTCCACGTGGACTCGGGGGCATCTGCCATCACGCGTGAGAGCCATGCACACAGAGACAGACCCTCCCAGCACCAGCCCTTAAGGAATCAGGTAATCTTCTGCTGCTCATTAAGGAAGCTTAAGATTGATGACCCTGTTGTTTCGGTTTCAGTCCACACACCCATTTATTAAAGGTAAATACTATTTACCCTAAACCAAATGGGTGAATCTTACAAAACAAGTCTGGGTCATTTTTCACCTCGGGATCACCACATGCATAAATTGCGTACATTTGAATGAGTTTTGATTTAATTTTAGAGTGAAATAATGGCCTAGACATGTTCATGACATTTGCTCAATAATTCTGAACAGAGCTGATGGAGGTGGAGTTGATTTTAGAGGGTTTCTGCAGCACTACATGTAGCTTTAAACAAAATCATTAGACTCACCCGCTCAGCAGCTGGCTGCTACAGCATGCACTGCTTTAGCATATCATGGCTCAGAGTGCATGCTGGGACTAGAAGTTCATAAAACTATATATTTCTGCGTGTATATATGTCTTGAGACTATTTTTATATTGATTATTTTGCTAGTTTCTGTAAAGTGCATTTTCTGCCTCTCTCTTACATTTGCAAGAGCAAATTCGCTTTGCACATTTCACAAACTTGCCCTGTTTCAAACTCATCTGCTAAAGCAAAAGTTTAATTTTGGCTCAGAAAAGATTTTCGCAGAAGTTTTTGAATTTTGAATTAGTGCATGCAGTTCAAGGATTTGTCAACCAAAAATCATATTTTTCCTTTTTGTTGGTTTTGCAAAGACAGGGTGAGGGTGAGATAATGAAGTGATGGCTGCTTTAATTTTTGGCTAAATTGTTCTTTTAAGACGTCTTGACATCGTATATTTATGATCTTTCCAGTGATTTGAATTCAGTGTAAATCTGTATTATTATGATTCTTGTGAGGGAAGAGGAGTGCAGATATATTTAGAAATCCTTGGCTGAAAGACACAAGGGTCCTGTAAACTGCCTCATCATCAGTTTGGTGGAGGTTCTGGTGTTTAGTGAGTCTGTTTAGAGGGCACGGCAACACTAATTGGGGCACATCTTAAATTAAACCAATGCATTTCTATAGACTTGCCTATAAGTTATGGGGTTCAACAGGTCTTAAGGTGCACCGGGTTAAAAGGTGTTTAATGCAGAAATTTGGCTGATCATTGACAGCAGCGCAAAGTTGGTTGTGCTAATTTGATCTAAGTTTTAATGTGTTTTAAAATGTTATATATTTGTTGCAAAGGAGAATCAATAAAATTATGAAATATATTTTGAAACAAAGTTGAAACTTGTTAATGATTTTCAGTTTTGTTCAAGGTAATTAAAGGCACAATATGTAAGATTTTTTTTATTAAAATATCCAAAAACCACTAGAACATTGTTATATATTTAGCTGACTTGTGTAAGTTGCATTATCCCAAATGTTTCGAAGAATGTTTAAAGCCAGAGAAATAAGCAATTTTAACTAGTGTCATTGTGTCGCCTGCCAATGACGTCATAACCCCTTTGATTTCCGGTTTTGTTTTGTAGAACATGGAAACACCAAAGACGATTTAATATGTTGTGCGTTTTAATAGAGCGGTGACGACCGCACAGAGTAGCATTATAACAGAACTTTCAAATGTTTCTAATATGATAAAACAGCGCTGCTTTACCCCACATACGCACGACCGGAAGGAGCGGAAGCGCTCGACTATGGCATTATAAAAGCTCCGCTGCTTTCGAGCCGCGTGTCACGCTCGTTCAGCAGCCTCGTTGCGCTTCGACGGCTTTCAGCCTCACCCTGTTTCATTCTACTACGTTAATAAATCATTAAGTCATCCATGAACATGATTTCTGCCAATAGTCCCGTCGGATTGCTTTGGCTGTGGGGATGAAGACGACAACTCCACATCAGTCACGGCGTCATCAAACTACGCCTTTTTGTTTCTTTGTTTGTTTTGAATACGTTTTGAAAACTTACATATTGTGCCTTTAAATCAGTATGGTATTTAAAGGGATAGTTCACCCTAAAAATAAATTGTTCATTTACTCAGACTCATGTTGTTCCAAAACTGTATGAATTTCTTTCATCTGTTGAACACAAAATAAGATATTTTAAGCAATGTGGGTTTCCAAAATGGTTGTTGGTAGCCATGACTCAATAGTGGCGTTGTGGAAATGTTGGGTGAACTATCCATTTAAGGTAAAAATGGATAGTTTGAAGTCATTCACAATAATTGACATGATAATAGCTGGCTAACTTTTCCATTTGTTGACATGAATTGGGTAGATTTAGGTGGTATTTCTTTTTAAATGAATGTTTTAATGACATTTTTATTTATTGTACAAAAATGTATTTTATCAAAATAACAGACTTTGCTGTAGTGATTTTGAACAAGCATTAACTTTAATATTATATGAAACATTACTTTAGATAAAGTATTTGTATCAATACTGAGTGCCTTTACCCCATGCTAAAGAAAAGTGTGGCCATCCATTAAATGTGTACGATATTTAAACAACAAAAAATGTTTTATGATTTGTTTTCCCATAAAATGTGGTGCTTCATTAATGTTCAATAAAAACATACAGTGGACAAAAGTAATGGGACACACCTCTTAATTGAATTCAGATATATGAAATTAAAACCTAGCCATGCAGTCAGCATTTACAAACATTTGTGGGGGGGAAAAAGGGTCATCCTCGCATCACAAAGTACAATGCCAAGTGACAGATGGAGTTGTGTAAAGAACGCCACCACTGGACTCTAGAGCTGTGAAAACATGTTCTGTGGAGTGACGAATCACGGTATGCGGCTGATTTTCAGGGGTTGGACTGGGATGCTTATTTTTAGTGAAGGGAAATCTTAACTCTTCTGCATACCAAAACATTTTGGACTTTTCTATTTTAACATGACTGTTCCCCAGTGCACTACGCAAAGTCCATAAATACATGAGTTTAGTGTGAAAGAACCTGACTGGCCCACACAGAGCGTGGACCTTAGCCCCATCGAACATGTTTGGGATGAACTGGAACAGAGATTGTGAGCCAGGCCTTCTCATCCAACATCAGTGCCTAATTTCACAAATGCTCTACTGGATGAATGGGCAAAATATCCCTCAAAAATACTAAATAATCTTGTGGAAAGCCTTCCTAGAAGAGTGGAAGCTGTTATAGCAAAGGGGACCCAACTCCTTAGTGATGTGTATGTATTTAGAATTCTAAGTCATTAAAGTTTTTTTCTGCACTCATACACTGCGAGTAGTGAAAAGCATATTTTCCTGAAGATGTGCCTTCAACCCTGTTGTACCCTGTGTTTTTTGTCGTGTGTCTAGAACTAGTGTTCCAGATGTACATAGAACTGTCCACAATATATATTTTTTATTTAAATATTCAATTATTTATGTCCATCATCCAGAACACATTAAATTAGGACTCTAAAAAATGTCTGCTTAAACTGAATGGATGAATAAACATAAGTTATTAATTTCAATCCTACCACTAAATGCAAAAGCAATTAAGTGAATTCAGATTTTCCACTATATTTTTCACAATACCCCACTATCGTGTCCACCTCAAAACACTTTCACATTTCACACTAGTGATGCACCAGGGGGTTGTACTAAAGCTGTAATACTGCACATTGCCATTTCAGAAATTGAATTTGGATTTGTGTGTATGTTTCTCGTGTTTCCTGTCTGACTCGGAATGTGTTGAGCTCTCTGTTAATAGCGTCTTGTCCACTTAAATGGCAGAATATGACCCAGCAGGTTGAATTTTATGCAATGCGTAGCTGTGGAATTCTTTAGCTCTCTTAATTATTGAAATTATGCTGTCAGATATTCCAATTCGATCTCAGTGTTGGATGCCTGATTTGCTGCATGTAGTGTCCACTTGGCATTCAGCAGCTTTCAGAAAGTTTTCTCTTCTGTTTGCTTTGTTTTAATGTCTCTTTGTGTTTATTTTGTGGTGTTTGCTTCTTGGTTTGATTGGACGACTGGTCCACAGTCACTAATGCCGTTTCCTGGCTTTGACTGGCTCTTTTTTCTTGTTGATTTCCATTCCTGCATTGTGCTGCATGCCACCTGGCCTCACTCCGCCCGCTCTCGCTCACTCACCACACCTCCCCCTTTCTGCGCCTCCTCCTGCATCTCCTCCATCCACGCAGACGGCCATCTCCGACCGCAGAGGAGCTTGGGAGGTACAGCCCAACCGTCAGACAAACTCCTCCTACCTGACCTCGCACCTGGCAGCGGACAGGCACGGAGGCTCAGTGCAGGTACTGCTTCACCCCTCGCTCGACTCCTCCTCCTGTGTGCGTACGCTGTGTTACGGCCATCTGCAGCAGCACACCCCACCTGCTCTCAGACTTGACTAGAACACTTCCTCTATGGGGTTCCCCTTTTCGGCAATTCTTCTTCTTATTAAAAAAAAAAGTAGTAATGGTGCGCTTCATTCAAAGTTGAATGTTGGATAATCCTTAATATTAATCCTAATAATCCTAATAATCCTAAATATAACTTAATATTTCTGAATTCCAACCATATAGCATTCCATTGTTTAAGTTGGAAGAGCGTTGTCAAGTGGCATTCTATTGGGATTTTCCAAGTAGGAGGTTGGAAATGTGACTTTCATATTCTTTTCCAAGTATGAGGGTGTAAATTCCAACTTTCTGAATTGAATGAAACGCAGCATAAGATGTCACACAGACACTGAGATTATCAGGAAAATATGATGTAACACCTGTTGTGTTCATTTGGTCCAGCTGACATTAGGACCTAGTATCGCCAACTCTCACTATACGGTACACCAAGCACAATGCAGTACATTGTGATGCATGTATTTGATTGAAACGGCGACAAACCTGCAGATTCACCACCTTGCGCTGCTTGCTTCACTTTTATCCAGTAGGTGCCTCAGAAGCAACTCAGAAATGCTGCTGACAGTCTTAGAGCGTAATTAGAAATGGCTTCTTTATTCATTGAACTGTGGGAAATGATATAATATGTAAAGATATATTAGATGACGAAATAATAAACCAAATGTTATTACATTAAGTGTGACTTAAGTGTGAAAATACTTTGGGGCCACTGTACACTAGTGTTAGTTTAGTATCATAAATAATCGTATATATTTTTTGTTAATATTTTTAATTAGGTTTTATTTTTATATTGTTCCGTTTTCACTTTAAGTGTAATAATTACTTTTATTAATTTTGTATTTTTGTCATTTGTATTCGTTTTTGAGTCTATTTTTTGATATATATTTAAGTTTGGTTTATTTCAAGTAAAAAAAAGGTAAACAAAAATGAGAAAATGTTGCCGTATGAAGCTAGCTGAAATTAATAAAATAAACTTTAGGTCATTTTAGATGTTTTATTTTCATTAATTGCTTATCAGGGTCTTTCAGTAAACTAATGTTTTTATGGTTTTAGTTTTAGTTAATGATTATAACCCTGATGTAGACTAAAAGTGAACATTATGGTTAATGATAAGATAAGATATGGTGTAGATGGGCAGTATGAGTAGAGTTTTTTTCCTTTCTGTACATTAGTGGATCTGGTGAGACTCTCAACTCCAATAATACATCATTAGCTTTTATATGATAGCATGGATATCATAATCTGGCTATATTGGTTAATGTTGAAGTCATTCAAAGCATGAGTTTTTGTGTTTGTTTGTTTTTTTATTATTGATTGCAAATTAATTTTTAATGAAGCATTTAAATATTCTAGGTTAAACATTTACATACAATGAGAATACACAGCAATACGATACATGGCCCTATAGATTTCTAATGTAAGTGTATTACTGTGAAAATCATTTATCGTTTTATAAATTTGAAAAGTGAAATTATTTTCAGTGGGAATAAAGTTCATGTTGTATTTAACCAGGAATTTTTGACCAGCCACTAAATCCTCTTTCAGAAGCAAGTATGGTAGTAAATGATACTCCTCAATTACTGCCTTCCAATAGTTACTTGCACAGATACACATAGTAACATAACATTAAATTTCTGTAAGGAATTTCTGTAGAGGAAATTACTTAACTATCTTAATTGAAATAGCCTTGTTACACTGAGGCTACCAATAAGTTGATTTTATTTTAATTCTTTTTTTTTTTTTGCCACAGGTGGTTAGCTCAACTAATGGTGAACTGAATGCAGACGACCCTCTGGCGGCCCACTCAAACGCACCAATCACAGCGCAGGCAGAGGTGGAGGTGGTGGATGAGGCCAAGTATGTGCACATGGCTTCTTACAGGTTTCTGTTGCCGTTGCCTTGTGTCTTATTGACACAAGCTGTCCTTTAGCACTCTGGGTCTTTACATGATTTCACCCCTGCCCTCTCTGAACCATTCCCATCTGCTCCCCCCCTGTATGTTGTGTACCCAATCAAATGGTTATGGACCATTACATTGGAATATATTCAAAGAGAAAACAGTTCTTTTAAATTGTAATAAAACTGTATTTTATAATATTACTCTTTTTACTGTATTTTTAACAAATAAAAGCAGCCTTTGGGAGGATAAGAGACTTCTTTCAAAAACGATGGAAATAGCTTAGTTTGCATTTTAATGATATTTTGGAAGGCAGCTGTTAAAGTTCAGATGCGATTACACTCTTTAGTTTCCTATTCTTCTAAAGCACCTGACGTGCAATTGAGTTTCAGTCATACAAAACATCCTGTCTGATATCATTTTAAACACTTATTCTTGTAGTTCTTTGAAATCTTAAAAAGCCCTCTGTCTTTGATTTATTTGATGCACAGGCTTGAAAGTGGTACAGACGGCAGCGGCCTTTATCAATTAACAGGATTGCACAAACACACAAGGTCGCCATGGTTATTACAGAGTATTAATGCTCACCAGAGCTCTTTCTTCTAATCTCTCTGATCTCCTTCTCCTTTGCATTTCCTTGTTTTCTTGAATTTAGCAACTGTCGACTGCTTTATCATTGTTACGTATAATTATTTAATGATTCAGCCTGTAATGTTGGAACACTGCCACTTGTCTACTTTTCACAGCGTTACATTAAATGGAAAGTTCATCCAAAAACGAGAGTCATCATGCACAATTCTCACAATCATCAGATGGTTATTACAGGGTCTTCACACTATTAGTGTTCAGCTTCTGTTTTATGTCCTATGCTTAGCTCATGACTGTGTCTTCCAACTGGATGCCAAGTCATGAATTGTTTTGCTTTGCATAGAGAGAGAGGAGCAAATGAGATGCTCATTATTTTACTCTTTATTTTTGTTTTTTATTCAATTATTTTTTTATTACATACAGTAAACGTCATTTGTGAGCCTAGGTACAACAATTCTTATTCCATTTTCTGAGAAAGGACACTAGCATTAAAATGACTTGAATAAGATGAAAAATGGCATTATCACTTTTCCAGTGAGATGCATTTAATTTTTAAATAGTTAAAAAAAAATCTTTAAACCACAAATATGGTGTTAAAATTCATGTCACGTGTCTCTGAATCCTGTGAGCTTTAAAATATTACAAGTTTTTAGCTGATATTGGAGTTGAATAACCCAGAATGTAAGAACACTTCATCTAATTTCTATATCTCATGTACATATATTATCATTACTGAGTGGCACATTTAAAATGGTGTTATTAACTTAGCTTTGGTTTAAAATTCTGATTGGAGGAGCTGCATTTGAAGCTGTAAAACAGTCCAAATCTGTTGAATGCTGCATTAATGTGTGAATGTCCAGGTCATAAAATCAGAAATTATATTTTCTTATTTAACTATACTTAAACATATTGCTTAATAAATCATATATTAAATACATTAAAAAGATGCATTTATGTATGTGTATATACATGAAAATAACAAAGTATTGTGCATCATCATGGTAGTATAAACCATTTTTAATTGTCAAAAGTCTTGTGCTAAAAATCAAAACAAATTAAATTTTTTTATATTTAAATGTGACCTGTTTTTTGTTAGATTTCTCTCTAATACATGAATTTGCTTTTTGACAACTTTTAAACCTACTTGGCATGGCATGAGATTTTAACGGTATGATAACCTTAAAGTGGTCCTATTATGCTTTTTCACTTTTTTTTAATTTTAGTTAGTGTGTATGTTTGGGCATAAAAAAGATCTAGAAATTTACAAATCTCAAAGTCCACTCCAAAAGGAGATATTTCGTTTTTAAAAAATCCCTTTTCAAGAACTACAACGAACAGCTCGTTTGGACTACAGCGTTTGTTTTCCGGGCTTTGTGATATCACAAAGCGGCTCATTGGAATATCATTACAAACAATTCCCGCCTACAGAAATTCGAATGGTTGGGGGGTGGGGAGGGGCGAGGTTGTGGTTAGAACGCTTGGTTGAGTGAGTGCATCAGACGAGACGATGAAGAAGTGCTGTTACAGAGTTAGTGCATCAGAGAAAACCAAGAAGAAGAGCTGCTGTGCTGTAGCTTTAAAATTTTCGGCATGTCTAGAACAATTCTTACAAGTACAACACGACATAGCTGGGTGCCGCAGATAGATGCCGAACAGCACCGCCGGTGTGCCTACACTCATAGAAAATAATGTATTTACATTTTAAAGACGTGGCGCAGCGACGCTATGCTTCTCGTCTGGTGCGCGACCGCCTGAAACATCTTTGTTTGGGCTTCCGAAAGCGGATGATGTCAGGTAACAGTGATTGCAATTTATTTTTAACTCTGTTCCTGTGCTATTGTGCTATTGTGTGCTGCACATTTTACTGAGGACAGCTTCCACAACATGAGGGAGTACACACACTTAGCATGAGTAGTTTTTATTTTAAATTAGATTTGTATAATTTAATAATAACCCCAATTGAAACAAAAACAGAATGTTCTGACTAGTTTTGTGAAATTATACTACATGCCTGAACGAAGCAGACGAGCTGAATGAGATGCAGATTCACTCTCTGACAGCAGGTGGCACTTATGGACTAGCAGCGATACAGCGTTTCCTTGGTTACCGCTGTAAACAAAACAGCACTGCGCTTAAACTCTGCTTTAATATGTATTATACAGAGGCGAGATGAAAAGAAAATACGATTTAAAGTTTTCTGAAGACAGTTCCCCTCAGTGATACATTTATATAATCCCCCAATTCAATATTTAGGATTTTCTGCCAATATTTAGCGCATCTTGAAATGTGAGCTTGCTCTGCCTGCTACAGTATTTTCTCCTCTTTGCATTCATCTTCAGCGTCTCTGGCCTCGTTAACGGCTGTTTACAGACTTTGTAATATTTCCACACAAATGACGGTTTGAAACCGTGAAATTTTCAAATCACGGTATACCTTAAAACCGGTAATCCTTGCCTACAACCTATACAATGAACTATATATAAGCCACTCAAGGCTGTGCCTACAGTGACATATATATGTTTTTTTTTAATGCCATGGTTGATGGAGTTTTAGCTGCTTGGCTTAATTTTTACAAAATAGTCATAACAAATTTTTCATTGTGATAGAGACCCAGTGATCAAACTGGAGCATATGTATGTTGTGCCATATTCACTAATAGAGCGGTGGGCTGGTGAGCTGAGGACGACACTACTCTTCTCCAAACCCTTTCTGTTCCTTTTCTTCTCTACCCCTTTTTTCTCACATTCTTTTTTTTTCTGTTGGCCATCTGTTTTAGAATTTTACAAAGAGGGATACAGAAAATACCTATTATGATATAACTTAATAAAAGGCGACCATGAATTGAGCAGATGTTTTAGATCTACACTGTCCCCTGAGTCTGTCTCTCTCTCTTTCTTTCTGTTTGTGTCTTCATGTTGGTTTTTGTCGCCGACATTAGGTTTGTCTCATCGTCTCACCTCTGTGTAATAATCTCTGTCTTTTCTCTTTTCACACTCTTCTGTAGCTGCGTGAAAATGCTCAACCTGTGGTGAGTCCCTCTCTCCAGTCCACATCAAACCCAAGGGGAGTGGACCAGCCTAGACTGTGGCCATATAGATGGTGCCTACACCAAGATCTACTAACATAGATGTAGGCTAATGTAGCTGTTCATGGTCTGTGAGTTTGAAACAGAAAGAGGGAGGTCTGTTTGCTCAAAATGTCTGATTTGAGGGGCTGAAATACCCCTAAAGTTGATTGGAGGTACACTGAGAAATCTTAAATAGCCCAACTTTAGCTTATTTACAGAAACCAAATGATAAAACGAGGATGTGGAGGTTAAACGAACATACGCAGTTCCTTACAGAAGTATGCAGACTCTTAACTAAATCTCAGATTTTGTACCACAACATTATTACATTTATTTGATATGATTGGTTGACACATTCAGAATTCATTCTGATTCAGTTTTTTGCAGTTGCACAGCCATGAAGTTGTTCCAGGTTTATTGACAGCATGTTGTTTCACCCCCCCAATTATTACATATTAATTTCATATTAATAGAAGTTCTAACAGAATACCTTGGCAAATTATTTATTTATTTCATAGGGTAATAAATCCCTAAATCTCTCATTTTACTGAATTACCAATCCTACAATGGCATATTTAATATTATAAGGATATTTTACAGCATTAAACAGTGTCTCATTTTATACCATAGTATTATTATATTTATTTGATGTGATTGGTAGACACATCAAGAATTGATTATGGTTTGATTCTAATTCTGATTCACTTTCTGCATTGTACAGCCAAAAAGTAGTTATGGTTATTGACAGAAATATTGCTTCCACATTCATTTATTATGTATTAGTTATTTATTTATTTATTTATTTATGATTGAAATTTTCCAAGATTGCCATTTTTTTGTCATCCTGAAATGATCTGAACAGTGTTTCAGAGTATTGTAATTATTTATTTATAATTAAATAATTAAATTTTAAATAGTTTTTTAATATAATATATGTTATATTATTATATGATATATAATAAAAAATTTTTTTTTAAGTAGTTATAACTAAAATAGTACCGATAATATAATTTCAATGTAGGATTCAAACCAGACTTGGTTAAGGATCTGCATGTTTTTGCCGGACACTGTATATTGATTATGACTTGTCATTAACAACCACAGTGAACCCAACCAATACAGCCAGAGACCGCCAGTGACTGACCGTCAGATTTACTGGCTGTTTAACAGCAGCATCCTTTAGAAACCTGTTTAGTGAAGTCTATCACTTTTCAATGTGTCAGTCTGGAGCTGTTCTCTTCCACTGCATGTGCCTTGTTTTTCCTGACCCATTCTGTCGTGTTGTTGCTGTTTAACATTCTGTTGTTGATGCTTTTAATGAAACCTAAATGTCTTTAAGTTTCCTTTTTATTCACTTTGACCAGTTGTTGTCCATTTATATGTTGCATTTAGGTTGGTACGAATACTAATGCATTATTGACAGCGCTGACAATATGTACATTTCTGCTTTAAGATTTACAAAGGCAGCTACATAGTGACGGCGCATGTGTAACTAAAGGGCATATGCTTCATTATTAGGTTGGAAGAATCAGCTAATCGGCTGCTTTCATTGACATCACTAAGGTTAACCTGTGTGTTCGTCCTCAGGTGCTGCTGTTTCTTCAAGAGGAAGAGGAAGAAGAACACTCAACGACACAAATGAAACTCCGGCCTCACCGCTCACCGTTCCTTTGATTGTTTTTAGAGCATTCAAATAAAGACATTTTACTAGACGACAACAGCAAGCCCTCCAACCGAGTAGGGGGCCGATGTATGAAAACGAAGAGGCATGCACACGTTGTCTCTGTGGGGATTCTCATTGTTTTGTTTTGTTTTGTTTTTTTTTTCTTCACATCTTAATTTAAGCAGCGAAGGGCATCATCCTCGGAATGTGTCTCTAGGATCTTCACGCAACCTAAGGATCTCAAAGCAATGGAAACAGCACTGCACTTCCTTTGCTGTTTTGCTTCTTTTTTCGTTCCCCTCGTCGGTGGACGTGCTGGGGAGGAAGTCTCTGAATGTGCCCTCTCGTCCTCTTCCTCCACGATAGGCACAGTTCTAGCCCTTTGTGTGACATAGAGGGAGGGAGTATGACAAAGTCGCCCATGCTGGAGCTCGAACCGCAGACCTTTTCCTCCACCGAGCACCTCCCGGCCCACTTCCACTCCACACGAGACGGTGGCTTTTTTATTTCACTTAACCCTTTTGACATGTCTGTGTATTTGTTGGCTGATTGTTGGTTCTCATGCTGCCAGGAAGTGGTCAAAGCCTTAGAATATGACTTGCAGATTTCTTCGTCACATCTATCGGAGTGATTTAACGTACATGGGCAAAGCGCAAAACAAATAACTGTCGTAATGATGCTAGCTGGCCTTTACACGTGAACTTTGTGAAAGTGTGACTTAAGCAGCTGTTTCCAGTGGTAACGATGGGTCGGCGCTCGTCATGCGCGTCTCCGTTCCACTGCTTAGTATTTAAGCTGCTTGTTCTAAAGCACTCCTCCCACTTCAACCCACCAGCCAGTCATGCTGCTTTCTCCTCTTACGATATCGTACCGCTTTGACGTACAGCTGGCTGCTTTTCTATTGGCTGAGGTGGCCAGTAAGACTTTCCTTCTGCGCTTTTGTATCTTTCTGTCCATATATAGTCACTTATTATTCCCACAACCAGTTCCTAATAGATGTTTTTTATGCCTGAAAACTGCTAATTGTTCAGGATGAGAATAACCGTTTCATGTGCCAGAGTGGCTTGGAAAACACCTCAATGTGTTCATATTAAGCGAAAGATGCCACAAATAATGTAATAATGGCCATTCAGCAGGCAATTCCTTGTTTTAGTAGTTGTCATAAGGTGGAACCTGGGAGGACGCAGACTGACGGTAGTAACTGCCACTGCGAAACATCTCGATTTAATGCCTTAACATTACTCAGCAGACAACTTCTGCAATAGGACATTATGAAATTCCTCCCATGCCTTCATACTCTCTTTAGGAACTTTGCTTGAGAGGGTCCGGATCAACCAAATCTAAGACGAATTGGATTATGTGGCAGAAAACGCTGGAAGACCCGTTGAAATGGCCTGTTTGTAAACGCTCTCTGGGTTGTTATAGTGGCCATACGTATATTCTGAGATGGGGCAGCCCTTGACCTCTTGCATGGATGAGGCGGTCCTTTCCTGAGCGCAATCCTTAAGGCAGGAATTACGTAAAATGGGGTTAAATGTGAAACGATTACTGTAGTTCTGTCGTCGTCGTTTTTTTTGAGGGGTTTGGTTTTTTTCACTTCAGGAAATTGCTAATCTCAGTCGTGATGTTGCCTTGCTCATTTTTTGGTTTCACCGTTCACCTGTTCACAGCATTAAAGCCATGTTTTTATTTTGGGATATTTCTAATGTATAGTAAATGTGAATTAATGTAAGATAAATTCTATAACTATTATTTTATTTTGATCACCGTGCAAAAGTTGAGCGAGAAGCCATAGTAGTGTGTGACTGCGCTGACGTTTTCTTAGGCCCTTGTTTACGTCAGCCTGTGCGTTGCTGTATTCTACTGACCTCTGAACTCACCTTTCATAAGTAAACAAGGCTTTTTGAAGAATCTACCATGCCCATGTTTTTTGGAAATCCTTCTTGAGGGCCTACAGATGGCGTGCTTTGAATGTTCTTACAAAAGCAGTAGATAAGTGAGCGTGCTGGACCAAATAGATATGGCAAATGGGCACAGATGCTTTATTAGCATTAACTCATCAGTTGAGTAATCCAGCCATCCGTCTCCACTCGTTTATATATGTAAATAGTAACTCGGTGAGCTCTCACTGACCCATTCCTTTTTGGATTCACCTTGAGGAACGATTTCCACCATCTATGAATGGGAGTTGCATTCAAATGCGACATCTCAGGTTGGCGGTTATCACAAACCGTTTTCACAAACGTGTATAAAACTTTCCATGTGACGGTTATTTAATAGATATTCCTTATGCTTGTCCACTGTGATGCAAGTCACTTTGGGTCTAAATTATTCTGTGAAAAGTACTTGAATAATACTGTCTCGCACAAGCGTCGAGGCTGCATTTTATTTAAGGTTCTTCTCTTAACGACATGTATTACGTGCCTCGCTAGAGTTGGAAGACAATTTAGTATTTCTGGATGTGCACTGCTTGCAATCGTCAGGTGCGTCTGGCTCCAAGAAGAATGATTTTGTAGGATTTAACCCCTTCTTGTCAACTCTTCCAAAGTGGGAGGCCTTGGCTTGTTACGAAGCCATTTGGAATTGTTTTTCGATATAAGCAGAATGTGAAATTGTTTAGCTTTGGATTAATGGATGAGGAAGCTAGTCCTACACACTAAGGACTGTGCTGGTGTACTTTGGGAATATGAGCAGACGGTTATTAAGGTGCCATCTGCTGGATAAAAATGACTCGTCCATATTAAACACTACACTGAAATCACACTCTTAATATGCTATTTGAAGTAGTTTGATGAGGGGTGGCTAGAACAGATGTTCTTCCTTATTACTGGAATTTTGGTTAATGCGATCATAATGACTGCTGGCTCTCGTCAACTGCAAGGTGATGACTATTTCAAACCATTTTAATCTTTAATTTCCCCCTTTTTTTAAGATTGTACCATATGCTTTTGTACCTTTTTTTGTAGATTTTGTTTTAATAAAGATGGTGTTATGGCCTTCTAAGTCCAGTTGAGGTTTAAATACACAATTATTCCATGAAAGCGATTGATTCCCCAAAAGTCAAGTCATTCAGGAAGCATTCAGGATCCTTTTTGAGAGGTGTTTGTGTTCGGGTCACTTAACTGTGCTGCAGATTTACATACAGAGAGGTAAATGGAGTTATTCTCCTAAAGTTGAAGTTAGTGACATTAATGCAGATTTTATGTGCATGGCTTTTGGTTCCCGAAAGCAATGGAAACTACTTGTTAATGGGGCACTGAAGAACATTGTGGGCATGAAGTTGATACACTGTTATTCTGTGGCTGCGTAATGCCTTAAACATGCTACTGCAAGTCTGACCCCTCTGTACGCTTGAGTTCAGCAGGTAAATGTCCACGGCGTACTATTTTGCCGCTGTATACTGTATTGCCCTTCCATTGTGTCTGCTACAGTCATAGCTTTTTTTTTCTCTGAAAAATGTAATCATTCCTGTCTCAAGATTTTCGTTAATGTGGGAACTTTTTATTTTTTGAATGAACAGTCTGATCTGGGTAACTGCTCATTTTTAATGACCTCGGATTGATTATATTACAGGAGTCTGGTAGGAAAGCACTGCAATATTTGAATTCTCTTTTTCACGTTTTTGTAGTGTTTCTTTCAGTAAGGATGTTTCTGTACTTCAAACATATTAAAAACTAAATTGTACAGTAATGCAAGAGTCATTCTCTTGTTCTGGTCATGCTTACAAAGATACTTTAAATTTCATTGTATTATGAATTTATTGTGTTGAAATATGAATGTTGCTTAAATGTATTTCAATGTGATTTACTTGGTCAAGGGCTTCAACTGGGATGGACAGTTTTGTTTCTCTCTCTCTCTCTCTCTCCTCCTCTCTCTCTCTCTCTCTCTCTCTCTCTCTCTAAATAAATAAATAAATTTTGTTTTTAAGTTGCAGAACGATTAAGGCCTTAATCTTAATCTTATTTAAATGCCTATTTTCCTGAGGAGTCATATACATAACCTTCCAAATTAAATTTTTATTCCCTCCACTCTTAAAGGGAAACTCAAGTTTGCACCCTTTTTTTATGTAAAATAAAAGAAAATGTCTCTTAAACCTCTGAGTGAAAACGTGTCTGTCTGTTTTTAGAGGTAATTTGTGTCCTAAAACCTTGGCCTAGAAAAAAAAAAAAGATTTTATGAAATTACCATTGTGGCTTATGAGTGCAATCTGTTTATTAATTACAGGTACACATAAATATACAGCAGATTGCAATTTTTTTTACATTTAAAAAAAATAAAATAAAATAAAAAAAAGAGAGACATCGTTGTCGTTTGCCAAAAGACATTTAAAAATATTTATGGTCTTAAGTTATTCTGCTAATATTATAGGGGGAGGATTAAAGTATTTTTGTGTACGGTTAGCAGATGAAATTTTATACTCATTACTGGATGTTATTGATCAAATATTCAGCCTACTTCCAAACAGGCTGAAAGTTTATTGTGTGCTGTCAAACGAGTAACGCATCCAAAATAAAGGTTTTTGTGTATATAATATATGTGTGTGTACTGTGTATATTAGTGTTATATAAATACAAGCACAGCTGTGATATTCATAAAAATTATATATATTTAAATATATAAATATAAAACATATGAAAGGTATATACAGGATGTACAAAATATCTACTGTGTGTGTGTATGTGTGTGTATTTATATATACATAATAAATATACGCTGTATTATATAAACAAAAACTTTTATTTTGGAGGTGATTAATCGTTTGACAGCAACCTATTAATTGGAAGGCATATGGATTATACAATCTTATAAAATGAATATATTTTGCAGAGTTAGGGGTTGTTCTGTAGTCTTTTGTAATTATTGGTTGTGTAATTTGTTGCAGTTTTGGGGTTTAAAAAAAAAAAAATGGGGGGGGGATACTTTCTTTCTTTTTTACCCGTTGATTTGAAGCAGGTTATGTTTCTCGTTCGGAGACTTCTATGTCATTTCCGGAAGAGCTTGATAAATTTCCGCTGCGTTCTGTTGTTAACCCTTTCCTTCGAGACCGGATCAGTATGGTGTGTATGTTTCAAAGTGAACGCCTGTCAATCCGTCTTAATCCCTTGTTTCATCGTCTCGTCACGTTTTTAAAATCACCAGAATGCTTTGTTAGTATTCTCAAGATTCGTGTATACTGAGTATTTTGACATTTGGCAGCGGCGATGATGTTGGATGTTGGAAAAACAACTCCGCATAATTTCCCGCTTCACAACCTTTCCACGGAAGCGGGTTCAGATGTTCGAGTCTGCTCGCGAGAGCCAATATTATGTTGAAATGTATAACATGAAACCTGTTTGGATTCTTCGAATGAATGCAAAGAGCTCACGTGATATATGTGACGCTTTTGAGATGTCCTGTTCATGTGTTGATGGAAAGACCGTTATTAAAGCCATCGCTGGTGTTCACCTGTCCTAAACTAGTGAGAGATGTACTAGTTAGTGTGCTCCTAAACTAGTGAGAGATGTACTAGTTAGTGTGCTCCTAAACTAGTGTGAGATGTACTAGTTAGTGTGCTCCTAAACTAGTGAGAGATGTACTAGTTAGTGTGCTCCTAAACTAGTGAGATGTACTAGTTAGTGTGAGATGTACTAGTTAGTGTGCTCGTAAACTAGTGTGAGATGTACTAGTTAGTGTGCTCGTAAACTAGTGTGAGATGTACTAGTTAGTGTGCTCGTAAACTAGTGTGCGATGTACTAGTTAGTGTGAGATGTACTAGTTAGTGTGCTCGTAAACTAGTGTGAGATGTACTAGTTAGTGTGCTCGTAAACTAGTGTGAGATGTACTAGTTAGTGTGAGATGTACTAGTTAGTGTGCTCGTAAACTAGTGTGAGATGTACTAGTTAGTGTGCTCGTAAACTAGTGTGAGATGTACTAGTTAGTGTGAGATGTACTAGTTAGTGTGCTCGTAAACTAGTGTGAGATATACTAGTTAGTGTGCTCGTAAACTAGTGTGAGATGTACTAGTTAGTGTGAGATGTACTAGTAAGTGTGCTCGTAAACTAGTGTGAGATGTACTAGTTAGTGTGCTCGTAAACTAGTGTGCGATGTACTAGTTAGTGTGAGATGTACTAGTAAGTGTGCTCCTAAACTAGTGTGAGATGTACTAGTTAGTGTGAGATGTACTAGTTAGTGTGCTCGTAAACTAGTGTGAGATATACTAGTTAGTGTGCTCGTAAACTAGTGTGAGATATACTAGTTAGTGTGCTCGTAAACTAGTGTGAGATATACTAGTTAGTGTGCTCGTAAACTAGTGTGAGATGTACTAGTTAGTGTGCTCGTAAACTAGTGTGAGATGTACTAGTTAGTGTGAGATGTACTAGTAAGTGTGCTCGTAAACTAGTGTGAGATGTACTAGTTAGTGTGCTCGTAAACTAGTGTGAGATGTACTAGTGTGCTCGTAAACTAGTGTGAGATGTACTAGTTAGTGTGCTCGTAAACTAGTGTGAGATGTACTAGTTAGTGTGAGATGTACTAGTTAGTGTGAGATGTACTAGTTAGTGTGAGATGTACTAGTTAGTGTGAGATGTACTAGTTAGTGTGAGATGTACTAGTTAGTGTGAGATGTACTAGTTAGTGTGAAATGTACTAGTTAGTGTGCTCGTAAACTAGTGTGAGATGTACTAGTTAGTGTGCTCGTAAACTAGTGTGCGATGTACTAGTTAGTGTGAGATGTACTAGTTAGTGTGCTCGTAAACTAGTGTGAGATATACTAGTTAGTGTGCTCGTAAACTAGTGTGAGATGTACTAGTTAGTGTGAAATGTACTAGTTAGTGTGCTCGTAAACTAGTGTGAGATATACTAGTTAGTGTGCTCGTAAACTAGTGTGAGATATACTAGTTAGTGTGCTCGTAAACTAGTGTGAGATGTACTAGTTAGTGTGAGATGTACTAGTTAGTGTGAGATGTACTAGTAAGTGTGCTCGTAAACTAGTGTGAGATGTACTAGTTAGTGTGCTCCTAAACTAGTGAGATGTACTAGTTAGTGTGAGATGTACTAGTTAGTGTGCTCGTAAACTAGTGTGAGATGTACTAGTTAGTGTGCTCGTAAACTAGTGTGAGATGTACTAGTTAGTGTGAGATGTACTAGTAAGTGTGCTCGTAAACTAGTGTGAGATGTACTAGTTAGTGTGCTCGTAAACTAGTGTGAGATATACTAGTTAGTGTGCTCGTAAACTAGTGTGAGATGTACTAGTTAGTGTGCTCGTAAACTAGTGTGAGATGTACTAGTTAGTGTGCTCGTAAACTAGTGTGAGATGTACTAGTTAGTGTGAAATGTACTAGTTAGTGTGCTCGTAAACTAGTGTGAGATATACTAGTTAGTGTGCTCGTAAACTAGTGTGAGATATACTAGTTAGTGTGCTCGTAAACTAGTGTGAGATATACTAGTTAGTGTGCTCGTAAACTAGTGTGAGATATACTAGTTAGTGTGCTCGTAAACTAGTGTGAGATGTACTAGTTAGTGTGCTCGTAAACTAGTGTGAGATGTACTAGTTAGTGTGAGATGTACTAGTTAGTGTGCTCGTAAACTAGTGTGAGATGTACTAGTTAGTGTGCTCGTAATGGGATTATGTTGATGCATAATGTGAGTTCTGGAAATGTAGGACGACCCCGCTCCGTACATAAATAAGTACATAAATGGCTCATGTTCCTTTGACTGAGTTTAGTGTGTGTGTGTGTGTGTGTGTGTGTGGGTGTTGACAGGGGCGAGTGAGGACAGACCGTGAGAGAAGAAGCCGATCGGGGGGTCTCGTGAAGTACTACACCCGGCTGGGCAATGACTTCCACATCAACAAGCGAGTGTGTGAGGAGATCGCCATCATCCCCAGCAAACCTCTGCGCAACAAGATCGCGGGGTGAGTGAAAGTGCCATGAAAAATACATATTTATAAAAAATCAAATAATGAATATGGTAATCAGGGCTCTACAAAAGATGGTCTTGTGGGCAGTTATTATGTAGGGTTATTATAATACTAGATAATATTATATATATATTCTAATATATATCTATATATATATATATGTTCTATCTGCCGGTAGGTGACCCTCTGATGAAGCGCATTCAGAGGGGTACTGCAGAGGCATCTCCACAAACTGCAGGAGGAGGAGAGAGGAGAGACGGGATAAATAGTCACAGAGGTCAGTAAACGGTTCAGTTCACAATAAAACTCATCAGTTGGAGGGTATGATGAGAACCCCCCCCCCCACTGACGTTGTTTCTTCAGTAGAACACATTTGATGATTTTTAAGTCCAGCAGTTGCAGTCTATCAGTCGTATAATGCATGGCAATGGTAACAAAATCTATGAGAGTAAAAAAAACATGCACAGACAAATCCAAATTAAACCCTGCGGCTCGTGACGACACATTGATGTCCTAAGACACGAAACGATCGGTTTGTGCCAGAAATCGAACAGTATTTATATCATATTTTACCTCTAATACACCACTATGTCCAACACTATGACCTTGAGTGCGCGCACGGCATCCGGTGCATGAGGTGTGTACGCGCTCTGGTGTAGTTTACACAAGCGCCGGAAGTGATCTCTCGCGCGTATATGTCACACATTGTTTACACAGTGCACAGTCATTATAGGTACGACGGCTAATCAAAATGGTACTTACTTGCGCTTATCCGGATTGTTCAAACCGAATAAAAGATTACTTTCTCTCGCGCGAACTCATTCGGGAGTGGTGACTTTCCATGTATTCCCAACTTCTGAGCCTGCTCGCCTGAAGTTATGGTTGATTGCTCTTCGGCTGGATATCAACACACCCATTAATGTAAACTATGCCAGAGCGCGTACACACCTCACGCACCGGATGCCGTGCGCGCGCTCAAAGAAGTTTTGGACATAGTGGTGTATTAGAGGTATAATATGATATAAATACTGTTCGGTTTGTGGTACAAACCGATCGTTTCGTGTCTTAGGACATCAATGTGTCGTCACGAGCCGCAGGGTTTAATTTGGATTTGTCTGTGCATGTTTTTTTTTACTCTCATAGATTTTGTTACCATTTCCATGCATTACACGACTGACAGACTGCAACGGCTGGAGTTAAAAATCATCATATGTGTTCTACTGAAGAAACAAAGTCACCTACATCTTGGATGCCCTGGGGGTAAGACGATAAATAATTTTTTTTGGATGAACTATCCCTTTAAGGCCATGAGAAGCAATGACAAATTAACTTTAAAGGGACAATGTTTGACATCTTACACTTTTCTGAGGCTTTTATACTTCTTTTTTTTTTGTGCCAATTTATTGCATTTAATCAAATTCAATAGGAATAAGACACTAATCTCACTACATTACTTATGCGATTGCAGTAGTTTTAACCCTCAAGCATCCTTCGTATAGCAGCTCTTAATTGGTTCTTCGTAGACAAATTTGGGCACAAAGGTCTCGTTATGTGTGATCCGTATTTAAAAAAAAAATTTTTTTTTTTAAAGGGGTCAATCACTATCTTGGATAAAATGGACCTGTGCTGGAAAAATGAGTCACAATGAGCAAATTTTCAAAAATGAGTTTTTATTTTCACATTCTCCATTGAAAGACCTCAGAATGATGTATGATTTGATGAAATTGGACAAAAAAATGACTTCTAAAATGGATAGTTTCAGTCCTTGATTCTGATCGGTTGAGCTGCGTTCCAAGTAGGGATGGGCAGTCAAAGTAAAATAATATTCGAAAATCGCACCTCTCCCCCGCATGCATGCACAAACACCCATAAACTGAGAGAGACGGGATTCACGCTTTCAATATGTATATAAACTGTTTAATTCAGAAGATAGGCTACTTTAACTCAAGCCATATAATGATTGTAACGTGCTGAAACATTAATATAATAAAGACAACTGAATGACGGCACTTATTAACATAACAGTCCGTCGATTAGCATAAATGAACTGCTCATAAGGCTAGGACATTTATTTTCCATTTTAAAAAAATGGAACGCCTAAAGGGAATAGATACGAGATGGGAGGAAAAATATACTTCAATATCTTCTGTTGCAATTATATCGTTGGGTAATTACACTGTATATAAACTGCGGGCATCAGGGAGCCATTATTTAAGCGCTTTTGAACGCACGCTTGTTTTTACTTTCCCTTTCGAGATTCGCGATCACACGTACAGAGCAGCACTCGGCAGTACTTACCACACATTTCACAAGATTAGATGTTTGTCAGTGGTGCTCAGGATCTGCAATCATTCGCCATCATCCTATCACCCTATGATTACATGAACCACTGCATCAGCACGGAAAACATTGGGAGATTTTTAAAGACAATAATCGCACAACCTATTCGATATTCTATAATTAAATCAACTAATGGAATATTGGGAAAAGCGTGGACCCACCCTGTTATAAGCTTTTGTAAATTACTCTACATCACCTTGTTACTGTGTGTGTTGATTGGCAACCCTTTGTTGGAACCACAACTTTTTCGGAGGAACTACGTTGGTGGTGGAAGAAAGAATAACTGGTTTTTATTAATATCATTACACTTTATTTGCACTGTTTTATTTAGTGAAACCTAACTATGTATATGGAATAACTGTTTTATAAAAGCAATAAGCCCCGTGAAGCCGTGGTTTACAGGGAATTTATAACAGCTAAGGAGCGTTGTAAAACCCCCTTAGCTGTTATAAATTCACTGTAAACCATGGCTTCTTGGGGTTTATTGCTTTAAGCTACACCTGTTTGACGTCGATAGAGTCAGCAAAGTCAATTTTAAGAAAAATCGAGTTAAAGTTTTCTGTAGGTTCCAAAGCAAAATCACCTGCAACGTTGCATCTTTTCCTCCACTTCTTTTCTTAATAATAATCACTATATTAATAATCACAATATAGCTATTATTTTATCTTTGTTGTTAAGAAACCAGATGCCAAAAAAAAAACAGTTTAACCAATAATGCATTACCTTTTCATTTTACATTTAAAACAAAAGCATTCAAGTAAGAAAAACAAATGATCAAATGTAAAAATCACTTTAGTGTATTCATTACAAATAAACTGATTATCAAAAAAGCAGTTCAGTCAAGAGCAGCGAGTGATTCCCTCTTTTCTTTTATCATTAGATTAAAGGGGTCATATGATGTTGCTAAAAAAAGAACATTATTTTGTGTATTTGGTGTAATGAAATGTGTTTATGCAGTGTAAGGTTAAAAAAACACATTATTTTCCACATACTGTACATTATTGTTTCTCCTCTATGCCCCGCCTTTCTGAAACACGCGATTTTTACAAAGCTCATCGTCTGAAAAACAAGGTGTGCTGTGATTGACCAGCTATCCAGAGCGTTGTGATTGGCCGGAATACCTAAAGCATGAGACGGAAATGTTATGCCCCTCACATATTGTTGATGCCGTGTCCGGCCGGAGCGCCGAGACAAAAACATGAAAACCCATTATAAATGAGGCATTGTTGCATCCAGTGGGGACATAATTAGGGCTTATATGCTATTAACGTTTTTTACGCATTGCATCGCGCCGCACTAAACATGTCTGCATTGTGATTGGCGGAAAGGGACAAACTACAACGCTACTCTACACTGCTCAAACTTGAATTTGAATATCAGTGGCAAATTTGTCAATTATAAAAAAACCCTACTTACAGGCTGTGAGTCAGAACAGACATTGTAGGCTATTCTCCCAGGATCAGGAAACAGTCCTCCATAAAATGTGCTGCACACATCTGAATATTTGGGTTGAAGTGTTCTGGAACAGTGTTGTAAATACAACTTAACCACTGATTTCTAGTCGTGTCCATTTTTGGAAGACCAAACAAAGTAGGTACGCTTTCACAACGAAACACACAGCAACACAAGGCGGGCTAGAGTGAACAGATTTTATGTGCCCTTATTTCATGTGCTGCTTCACTCTGTTCTCAGGTCTCTGCTTTGGATCAGGAGATTATTGAGGTTGATCCAGATACCAAGGAAATGCTGAAGACCTTTGTAAGTTGATTTGACTGTAGTTTATGTAGATGAACTGCGAAAATGTAGTCTTGTGTTTCCAGTGCTGTAACGGCTATATTTTACAGCAGTGGTGAAAGTCAGTGGTTCATAATGAATAAATTGAGAGAACAGCTGTCAAAATATTCTGGAAATAACATGCAAAATATTGATGTGAAATAAAACAAAAGGTCGTCATTCAAGTGTTCATATTCAGACTTGAATTGAGGAACCCACATTAACCCATTCTTTCTCTCATTGCAGGACTTCGGCAACATCTCCAACTTGCAGGTCACCCAGCCAAGTATTGGAATGAACTTTAAAACACCCAGAGGAGTCTAGATGTGTAATTTATCACAAGTCAATAAAGACTGCAGAAAAAGAACAGCCTTGTGTTTGAAACAAGTCATTTTGTGATAATCTGAATGCTCCTTCTTCTACGACAACACTCTTTAAACACTGGATCTGGCGCCGGTTCAAGTTGAAACAGGCATTTTTTTTTTTTTTTTTTTTACCATTTGTTCACGCCTGTTAAAAGCAAGTTTT
Organism: Sinocyclocheilus anophthalmus; assembly: GCA_018155175.1. NCBI lineage: Eukaryota > Metazoa > Chordata > Actinopteri > Cypriniformes > Cyprinidae > Sinocyclocheilus > Sinocyclocheilus anophthalmus. The sequence goes on along the minus strand of JADLZN010012088.1, from coordinate 70,477 downwards.
AAACTAGCTTGTACAAAAGAATTTCTGAAATGTATAGCTGTGCTGTATTAACAGAATCTGATATGTAAATCAAAAGACATGCGACATATGTTAAATGCTTAACCTGTGCCAGGTGCTCATTATTTCTCCATTACTATGGGGAAAGCTGGTTTTCATATAAAGTCATGGAAATATAACGGACATTTCCAATTGCTCAATTTTAGCCATTTCTAACCAGTGTTTGGAGAATGATGGTAAAAAGTCCTTCAGTAATCAACAACGACCAGAAAAGTGGGGTGTTTTAAATGGTGAGGGAGACCTGGAAAACAAAATTGCGTTTCAAAATAAGTGCATGCAAGTAAAGGAGACCCAAAGGCAGTGTTCTATAGTTTTTTTTTTTTTTAAAGCCACAATTTCTAGACGGCAAGAAGATCTTTGTACAGAAATAAGCAACAACAGAATTCTGCATATGCAACACAGTAAAACCTGCCGCTCAAATATTATTTGAGGCAAAAGAAATAAGACCAGCTGCCTATGCTAAACTATGACACTACATTACACAAATAGAGCTTTATATTCAAAACACATATGTAAAAATTGTTTTTCTTTTCTTGAAATTGTTGAAAAAGTGCAATAAAGGTTTGACTGTACCACTTGATAGGTTATCCCAAATAGATCATATTGTTTTTACCAAGCTTTTTAGCATGTTCCTATAATTACCCAGAATTTCTTAGTCGGAATGATATTCAAGGAGACATTAAATTCATAAAACAAAATTATGATTGCTGTTACATATTTTCTTTGGGTAAAAGTACAGATCAAAACCGTATCCAGCAGGGGAGATTTTTACCTCACACATTGACATTCTATACAAGTTCTTCAATGAAAAAAATAGAAGAAATATAATGGAAAATAAAAGATGAGCACTAGGAGTTCTGTATAAAAGTCTGTTGCATTTGCACTTTGTTGCTTTAAGTGCCAAGAATGTGGTCTGTAAAATCTCACAGTGAATGTTGTCATTCATTGAGTTTATGTAAGCTGCGATACAAGAATTCAGACCAATGCAGCAAAAGGAAATAAACCATATAAAGCACTTTCCAATGTACCAAATGTGTTCATTTAGCAGTAACGTGTAGAACCTGAAGTTTTGAGTTTAAGCACCAAGTCTGACAGCATGCGTGATGAAGGTCTACATTCTCGTACCACCGGACTGAGTGACCAGTTCAGCATTACAGAATAAATATCACAGTGTTGTGTGATAAACATTTTGAAAATATTTCCCAGTTGTACTGATATCTGTCATTCCACACAAATTTAATAAGGCATTTCTGAAGGAAACTCCCATTTAAAACAGGCATAATGTAGAAGGGGGACGTGACGTTGCAAACTGCAAAAATTCATTCTAATAGCAAAAGTAAAAAGCAGCATGTCGCTGACTAAGCGGAAACTGTCGTGAGAGGCCAAAAACATTGCTGTGGTGATGAAATTAGTCTATTTTAAACATACAAACTGATAAGTGTATATGCATATAAAACAATACAAAATATGTTTAAGAAAATAAGACATGGCACATTATATGACATGAAAATAGACATCAAATTAAAATGCTTAATACAAAATGAGTTGCAGAAATAAAAAGGACAGCTCACTGGAAAGGGGGCAATATATATAGATACAAAAACATACAAATGAAACACTGTAAATTGTGCCTTACACGCACCAACACGTACACCAGCATAATGTAGTTTTCCTTTTTTCGTAGGATAATAAAATGGTGTCTTTTCAAACGGTCTCCGCTGAAACATAAGGAAACGTTTTAGGATGCTGAGAGAAAAATCACAATCATCTGGTTGAAGTAACCACGTCCTTTCTCAGAATGTCCACTGTCCTCATTTGATGGGTTTCTCTTTCCTGAGAGTAAGCAAGGTATGCCAAACATTAGTTTTTTTTCCTATCGCACTCTCAATTTAGCAAATGACTGAGAACTCCTCCATGCTGTACGTCCTCCCTGTGACAGGTGAGGTCTAGTGTTATTGTGAGGATTGTGCTCAGGCTGTTGTGATGGCATTTAGGTCCTTCATTAAGCCCTCCAGATGGGCCATTTCCTCTGTCAACTCATCCGTCTCATAATTCTGAGGGAGATGAAGAAGGTTACTGCGGGGGGTGGGGTTGGGGTGAGCTGGGGTTTGGAGAATTGGGTTTATGAGGGGATGGTCAATGGTACTGCAGAAAAAAAGCAGGAAATCAAATTGCACAGCCACATGCGTGGTAATGGATGAAGGGGTGAAGGGGTACAGGAATATTGTGCATTATGCAGGATAAACAAACCAATCAGCAGTTTTAATTCAGTTCAAGAAATTGCAAAACTACAATAAGCGTAATAAGCAATAAATACAGCCGTTAAAAGGGAGAAGCAGGTAAAGGTTTGAGAAAGAAGAAAAAAACATTTTATTATTAGCTTTTTGTAAATTTAAATATATTCTATATGTAACAGTATACTCAATATGTAACAGTATCACTAGAACAACATAGTATGTAACATAGTACATGACATTGCGGTAGCTCAAACAGTAGAGCACGGCACCAGCAACACCAAGGTCATAAATTTGATGTAAAATGATAAAATGTATATCTTGAATGCAATGCCAAATGTCGTAAATAGATAATTTCTACTATGCAGTACATTGTCATGTCCCTATCATAATAAATTAGATAGAACACATTTTTGGAGCAGATGGCTGACTTTGGCTCCTTACTGATATCCTGATGTTGCCACTGTATAAATAATCAAACTACATTTAATATAGTTAAAGCTCCTAGACTAGAACAAAAACATTTTTGCATGTTACAGATTTACTGCATAACAGAAATGACTCATGTGTGCATGGTTTTATTCTAAGAGTCATAATGTACAGAGAAAAAGTAGTACAGAGTAATAGGAACAAAAGTACTCACACTCCCTGCATATTCATGCAGCCTGCTGCTTTCCGAGACATCCGGTGCACTTGGAACTATGACAGGCATGGGAGTTCTTGTCCTTCCCAACGTACCAATAGAGGCTGTTTTAACTGAGTGAGGCCCTAAAACAAATCGCAGAAGTTAGTCTGTCTTTCTGCCTTTTAACCATGAAACATTGTGCTATTTATTATAAAGATGCACAAACCGTTAAGTTCTTTTTAGAACACTTGGAGTTTGACAAATATGTCCAAGGTACTGGAATAAATTAGTTTTCTATTTAAAAGACAGAACATTTTCCATCAGTCAATATGTCTTCCTCTTCAGCCACTCTAAACTGTGGTGCCCCACAAGGCTCTGTTTTAGGACCTATTATATTCTCACTGTATATGTACCATTTAGGCTCAATATTCCACAAACCTTTCTTATGCTATAAATGCTTTAATTTTGAACTTGGAAGAAGGTACATCTTGGTTGGAAAGATTTTTTTTTAGCTCAATGCTGATAAGATATTTATATCCTCTAACTCCACCAATGAAATTACCATTAGCTTAGCTTGCAATTTAATGAATGTACCTGACTATATTAATCTTTAAATTGAATTTAAATGAATCTTTTATAAACATTTTTGTGTTAAAAGTCATTATTTTGGACACCGCAGATTGGATCACCCAATAAGGATGGAATATCTAGTGTGAAGGGGAACTTACCTGTCTGAGATAGCAGTGGAGTGCTGGGTAATGCTGCCGAGTCATACATGGGGTAAGCTGGGATGGCAGGCACTGCAAAACTCTTGAGTGGGTGCGTGGGACGAACGTGTGCTATGGGTGTAGTGAATGCTGGCTCCTCCTCAGTGGCTGAGCAGTGGTAGCTAATGTCTGTCTCTAAAAGGTCAGTGGTGCAGGAGGGCTGCCCAGACGGAGGGAGCAGGTCAGCACTAGGGGTGTTCCTTACTGTCTCTGTAATTACAACAGCACTGCATTCTATTACACTCGAGTTGCATTCAAGCAACCTTAAAGATCATGAGAAGCCTGCTGGGGAAAAAAACAGGTAATATGTCAAAGAGGTCAGACCTAAATGTGAGTAGGTGGAATACTCTCCTTCTGAAACAACCACTTTTGAACAATCTTTTTTTGACTAGGATGTGGGGACTGAAGGTGAAAGTCCTGAGCATCTTGATGTATCCTAATCTTAATGTTTCTTTCTCAAATGTATTGTTGTTTGGTATTATTGCCATACGATTTATTACATTAATGTTAACAGTATTGAAACTCTCCAACTATTGGCAAAATGTGAACTTGCAGTTGATTTTAAGAAAGGGGCGGGTTTAGGTGGATTAAATGACTGGAAAAGTCCAGCAAACAATGTTAGAGAGAAGTCTGATGTTTCACCAGAAGATGGAGTTAAAATATGCTTGTTAAAAATTATGAGGTCAAAATAGTGAACAAATGAAAACGACATGGACGAATAGTTTACAATAAGGTAAATTACATCAACATAGAAAACAGATTTTCATTTCATGCTGACTTTAAGAAAATAAATAGGGTACATTTTGATTTCATGTTGCCTTTAAATTGGGGAAGATGGTTTTTGGAACATGATTATTTGCTTTGTTGCTGGGCAAAGTTGGTCTACCAGCTCTAACCAGCTTGACCAAGACGGTTCACCAGGTTGAAACCAGGTCCACCAGTTGATCAACAATCCAGAGCAGGTTGAAATGACAAAAAAAATTAAAAAAAAATAAAAAAATGACCCACTTACCCTAGCAAGAAACCATGAAAAACCAGCTACCACCTACCTAATGTTGGTTTGGGCTGAATTTTCCAGCAGGAAATACTGGAAGCGATTCAAATGTTACAAAGCTCTTGTCTAAAGCAAGTGCTAAAGAAGGAGGTATGTTTTCATCAAGAGATAAAGGGGAAAATGAAGAGAGATGGAAAGTTTCACTACAATCCTATGGTCACCAACCAAGTGTACCTCCATGTTAAGAGAGAAAAAAAGAACATGACTTTAAGCTTCATAAAGAGTGACTCAACATGGGCTAACACATTTGATTCCAGGCATGATGAAGGTCTTCACAAAGTCCCACTTATGCGCTCTCACCTGTGGACTCTGCCCTGTCTAGATGAGAGATGGGGGTGGCGATGGACCGCGTGCTGCTCTGGTGGTGGAGATAGCTGCGTGTTGGCGAGGCCAGGCTGCCCAAGTGATAATGATGGTGATGGTTATCGAAGGAATAGATGGGGTGAGCACTAATCACAGCTGTGAATGGACACAAATAATACAGCGCCATGGTTTAGACCTTGCGCACAAAGCTATGAGATTATGGAAAGCATGGTGCATCTATAACATGTGCTCATGCAAACAAAGAACAACAGACTGAAAGACACGCTATATTGCTAGGGTTAAATAATTTTTTGTAGGGCTAGAAACATACTCTAGACAAGTATGCAAATGTAGATGCAAATTCTTGGCTAACCTGTTCTTTCGTTTGCTGTGGTGTTAATCTAACTAACTTTAACAAATTTTCTGAGCAATAGACCATTGCTCTGCCGTGGCAGCAGTTGACCTGAACATTCTGATGCATTTCAAAATGTACTTGAGTAGAGTATGTTTTCTGGCCTACAACTACAATAATGAACTCAGGGAACCTTGTTTGAGAAGCATATGTTATTCCAAAGAGCATAAATTTAATATTCTAACTGAAAGAAAAGGGGACAAATTAAGGGTGTCCGGTCCCTGGTTCAGGATCGCACACTTACGCTGAGGGGGTTGTGCATCAAAGGGCATCATCATTTTAGGTCTCATTCCCCGACGGCCTGCCAATGTAGACATGCTGTCCTCTGATTCATGGCCTGTAAATCACACAGTGACCAGCCAATCAGATTGAGAAAGGCTTACCCACCCCCAATACAAGAGCCATATGAAGACAACCAGCTGACTTCCTAGAGTCAGTTGCCAAGATCATGTGATGTTTTCACTATTGCATTGGGATTCTATTGTTTGTCCATTAGAGGGCAGTGTAAACACACATATCAGGAGAGCAGCAGGAGCTGTAGGAGAGCAGCAGCAGATGGACATCACCATTCATGCCATGAAAACAAAAGGCTACAAGTTTTTCCATTTTAGACAAGTAACATGCCAATCACAAGAAATAATGACAAATAGTAGACATGGCTTTGAAGCATCCTTCAGAAGCAGCAGCTGGAATGATGTCATGGATTATGCAGCAGGTGAAGGCAGTTTAAAGACCCCATGAAATGGTAACATCTTTTTTCCTGTTTTTTACTGAAACAGGAAGTTGGGGCTGGACATATCAAAGGGACTTTTTATGCAGCCTTAAGGCGGTCGCACACCAGACGAGAAGCGCAGCGCAGCGTACGCACAATGGAGGCGCCGTTCGGCATCTGTCCACGGCATCCAGCTATGTCGTGTTGTACTTGTTGTACGAATTGTTCTAGACGTGGTGTGGCACTGCGCTTCTCGTCCGGTGTGCGACTGCCTTTAGGTTTACATCATAGCTACTTGCTGCTTATAGTCAGTTGTAGATGGTATTGAAGGAGGGTTCTAGTCCGTTTTCCGAAGACGAAAACTATAAATACATCAAAAAAATCTCCAGTTTGGGAGTTCACTAGTATATAAATGGCCTTAACAGACAAAACTCTTTGCGTTTTGATTTCATGGGGTCTTTAAATCAAAGTGCTTACCACGGTAGGAGTTACGTCTCTGGAGCATAGGATCCATAGAGCCATCCAACGGGGTGATGTCTTGGGAGGTTCGGGGGATTGGTGTGTCAGTCATGACTGGATTGAGTTCAGGCGATTTGTCGATAGGTTTTAGTTCCAAACGTTCGTGGTGGATCCAGAGGTCTGGTGGCTTCAGATCTTTGGAATTGCCCTTATACTTGTGGGATCCATTGGCGGACTTGCAGGCTGCACGTTTCCTGGAGATCATATCAAACAGTTTGAGGGAAGCTTGTGGCAAACACATTTACCCTCACGCCAGGACTGAGTATTAGGACTGTTCGTCAAAAGGAGATCTAAACTTGAACTTTGTGAGGAACTTACTTTTTCTGCTGTGTTGTGGTACGGCGTGTACACAGGAAGGCGCCAACCACCACCAGGATGATGGTAAATGCACCCACAGACACAATTATGACGATAACAAGAATGTGGTTATCACCAGTGCCAGACATAGACATATCTGTTTTCCCTGAAACATGGAAAATCTATGGTTATAACGTTACAAGAAAAGGAGAATTTGTCAAGGCAAACTTTGAATGTTGGTTTGTCAAATTCTCGCCTGAAAGTTTTAAAAACTTTTTACAGCCTTAAATGTTTATGAAAGAATGGCCTGACAGACAGAAATATAGAGATAATTGGTTGAGTTTTGCTATGGGGTTGCTAAGTGTTAATATGTTGTTCATAAGGTGTTTCTACATTGCCACTAGTGTGTTGCTAAGTGGTTGCTAGGTTGTTATTAAGGTGTTACTAGGTTGTTGGGGTGGTTCCTAGGGACTACTGGTTGGTTGCTACTAGGGCATTTCAAAGATTTGCTAGGTTTTTTCTAGGGTGTTAATATGTTGGTAATATGGAGCCAGATCAGCCTTAAAAATAATGCATTTACAAAACAAAATTCATAAATGCACAGCACAATTTACATTTACAAAATCCGATTCGTAAATTCAAAACACAATTCATAAATACACAAGTAAAAGCATAAATAGTTCCTCAAATGCTCTCACACAAATGCATCTTACCTAAATACATTTTAAATGTTTACACAAATATGTATATATCAAGATCGTGAATTAATTTCCATCACACATTTATGAATGTTACATGTATTTATGGATCGTTGAATCTGCATTTGCAAATCATCACATGTGCGTGGTGGTGGACTGCTTTGAATTTGTGTGAAGTATTTTTGAGACCTTCCTGATAGGTTAAGATTCTTAAATATCTTTTTTTGGAGGATGTTCCGTTCAGACAATCGTGGTGAGTTTTTAGAAGCTCAACGCTGTGCTTGTACTGTGCATTGTTCCATGATCGGGTCCTTGATGTAAAGATATTTTAATGGGTACTTTTTTTTTTAGCACCTGATTACAATTTCTGCAAAAAATCACATTATGATTTATATAGTTCGCAAAAAATACAGCTAACCGGTTGGCCTGCTGCCTTATACACTAAAGTTGCACATACCCTGTTTATTCAGACCAATCTGTAATGTTATTAAATAAGTGTTAAATGTCCAGATATGGCATTTAATAACAACAATTATGTAATGTGTTCTGTTTTTGTTGTTATTAGTAGTAGAAAGCTATCAGATTCACAGTAACTTGATCAGGCATTAAAAACAGTTACCACCACCTAAGGGAGATTTCGAACACACAGCGGAGAGATTTCAGCATGGAGGATGAAAACCAGACTCAACGAGTGAGAAGTCTTTTTTTTATCTGATGGCGTTGAGCTTCTTCACTCTGTTCAGTAAGGAGCGTTTTGATTGGTGGATTAAAAACTCACCGTGACTTGGATTAAAAACTCACCATATCTTCATTGGCTGAACGGAACATTCTCCAAAAAATTTTTTTTATGAATCTTAACCTGCCAGGAAGATCTCAAAAATACCACACACAAATTCAAAGCAGTTCACGAATCAGCTCAAAGGGGAAATCTTAATACTTAAACATAACTAGTTATTTAATTATGAATATTTTAGATCCGCTGTAGATCTTTACTTGACCTCTCAGGGTCAACTGTCTTTCAATTCTAAGAATGTTAATTTCCTGGTTAGGGGAAATAACTTTCTTACTGTTCAATTCTATAAGTTTGTAACGTAAATGTGCATGATTATTGACTCCAGTTATGAGCAAACAATGAACAACGTCAAGTGTGATACAAGTAAGACTTTATTAACTACATAAACACTTAAACTAGTCTAACATACACATACACACACAGTTGGTACAGGAACAGGATTAAAGCTTAGGCAGTAAAGAGAAGAGAAATAAAAACACGAAGCTATGGTACCATTTAATATTCAGCAGATCTACAGCCTGAAGGAAACATCACTGTCTGAGTTCAAACACACCTTTGTAATAAGGTGTAACTGATACTTAATGTATTCATTAATAAGACTAAGTTTGATACTTGCACGTCTTGCCTGTTTGAAAGAGAGTCCTGATGCACTTTGGGGCTACAGTTGGTTGGCTGAAGTTAGGTGATGAGAAAGAACCATTTTGAGTCAGATGATCTTGGTGAATGGAAAGTCGAGGCCCGAGACCTGGCACAAAACTTAGGGTGTCCTGGACCGTTGTAGCTCACATCTTCTCAAAATCTAACAGAACCGCAGACAATTTTTTTTGTATTTACATATCCAGTAACCTTAAACAACACAGTAAAACTAGAAATCCTTGGCTGTTAAAAGCACAGAGACTTTCAGTTCCATACCATTAAACCAAGTCCTTAAGAAATCCAGCATGTTTTAAGTTCCAATGTAAATATTGTAAATACAAATTTGATTTTCACTTTTAACATTGTTGTCCGTCTCATCTTTTTAAACACTCAAAGTTCTCACATAGTATAATCTGACCCCATTTTAACAATTGTAAATTCGACTCATAGAGCCGAACGTTACATATGGTGGCCCGTACGGGGAACGTTTAAAGATTTTAACGCTGTGTTGAGAAGACTGTTTTAAGATGACAACAAAGCAAGTTAATGCTGCTTCTTTTAATACATCTGCTGGTTTTAATGATGAACGGGTTTTACATTAATGTGAGTGTGTACAGCTTCGCGCTGAGGTGGTTGCTCTTAAAAACATTGTTTTAAACTTGGAGAAGGATTTTAAAGACTGTTGAAAGTAATCTTAACCATGAAGTGTGTTTTAGAGAGGCTGTGGATTTTAAATTTGAAAAAGTGGAGGAATCTGTCAAGGATGCCGTGGCGACACTAGAGAGAGAGGTCATCGACTGTTTTAAGAGAGACAAGAAATGGGCGAAACAGCTGGAGCAGACAAAGGATCCAAAAGCTGCCATCTCTTCTCCCACTGCGACGACCAGCCCAGTGCTGCCCACGTCAACCCCTGACTTTCCTCCAGCCAACCATCCCAGCACATCTACCACTTCACAGACAACCAACAGAGCGACCGATGGAGAATTCTGCGCCACCACTCCAACTGGGCCAGACTTCGACCACAGCTTCTCCATCCTCCCCTTCTCCAGAGAGCAACTCAGCAGCGCGCAGGGTGATGATGGCACTCTTCAGGGACTTTCCATCTCTCCCTCCACTCCACCGACCAACAGGATCGAAGTGCGGGAGCACCAGGGCTTGCTGTACCGACGGATTCAGAAGGGGGACGATGTCTACCAGATCCAGCTCGTCGTCCCAAAGAACCTGGTCCAGTAGACGGTACAGCACTTCCACCAGAGGACAGCAGAGAACCACCATGGGCGTCTAAAGTCCCTTCTGCAGAGCCAGGAAGTTGCCTGGTGGCCCTCAGTCCGCAGTGATATCTGGGCGTTCGTCCGGGACTGCAAGTCTTGTGGTGTGGAGGCCAAGGAGTGTGCTGTCATCAACCCTACCAATAAACCACCTCATCATCCACCTCATCCCCGTTCATCAGCATCAACATCATCCACCAAAGAGACCCGTAAGCCGGATAGGAGGAAACGCCAGTGGGGCTGGCGGACCAGCATGGCTGGGTGCAACATAGTCCTGGGAGGAGCAGCGCCACCGAACCTAGGACACCCAGGCTGGTATCGGATACCACCTCTCTCTAGTGTTCCCATAGATTCCTCCGGCAGACTAGTGCCTGTGTGGGAGGGCCTAGTTTTATCTAACTTATTACAAAGACATTTTAAGACACATTTTAGAGGATACCCATTACATGGACAATGGCTGACAGTACCATTAAAGGACTAGTCTCTTCCCCGGGAGCCATAGGCTAAGGGGGGGACTATGTGACACTGTCACACAGGACGTGTTTTAACCTGCTCAATATATTTTAATGATTTTATGTATATTTGAGTTTTAATAGGTTTTCATGTTGTCTTAGCCATTTTATTCCTCTTAACCATTTTAATGTGTGTATGTCTTTAAATGAGTCTGGGTCTGCCTATCATGTGACTGATCACATGACAGGAAATAGGAAATGGACAGCATAAAGGAGGCAGCATGTCAAACAAGCATGGTCGTTGCTCACATTATGACCAAGTGGTGATCACCTGGAATAGTGGAGTTACCTTTGGGGATTTACCTTTAAAGCACTTTGGATTAACACTACAGTGGACTTTTGTATATACACCGGTGGACACTTTTGGGACATTCACTTTGGGACTAGCAACACACTGGATTTCTTAAGGACTGTTTTAATGGTATGGAACAGAAAGACTCTGTGCTTTTAACAGCCTAAGTTATTCTAGTTTTATTGTGTTGTTTTAAGTCTCTTGTGAATATTGTAAATACATATTTGATTTTCACTTTTACCATTGTTGTCTGTCTCATCTTTTAAACACTCAAAGCTCTCACACAGTATAATCTGACCCCTTTTTAACAAATGTAACATCTTCCAATAAGGCCGATCGTTACAAACTTTATATATACATATTTGTGCAAACATTTTAAATTTATTTAGGTAAGATGCATTTGTGTGAGCATTTGGGAAACTATTTATGCTTTTACTTGTGTATTTATGAATTGTGTTTTGAATTTCCGAATCAGATTTTTTAAATGTAAATTGTGCTGTGCATTTATGAATTTTATTTTGTAAATGTATAATTTTTCAGGCTGATCTGGCTCCATAAGTAATAGGGTGTTGCAAGACGCCACTACGGTGTTGTTATATGGTTGCTAGAATGTTATGAAGGGTTGTTGCTAGGTTATTGGGTGGTTGCTATGGCCTTTGCTAGATGATTGGAAGGGCACCTGACTCCTAACTCCCTAAGCTGGAGTTAGATGTTTTCTAAACATTGCTAGAATGTTTTGTTATTGATAAGGTGTCATGATTGCAAATGATTGCAAGATGTCGCTAGGGTGTTGCTTAGTGGTTTCTAGGTTGTTATTGAGGTGTTGCTAGTTTGCTGTGGGTGGTTACTAGGAACTAATGGGTGGCAGCTATGGCATTGCCAAGCCGTTTCAAGGTGTTTGCTAGGATGTTGTATGTTCTTCACAGGGCATTGCTAGTTGGTTGCAAGGCGATGCTAGGTGTTACTAAGGGGTTGCTAGGCTGTTATTAAGGCATATGTAGGGTGCTAGGTGTTCGCCGGGTAATAATATGGTGTTGATGGGATGTTGCTAGGTAGTTGCAAGGTGGTTGCTAGCGACTACTGGGTGGTTGTTATGGTATTGCTAGGTGGTACTAGGTACAGTACTAAGGCGTTTTCTTGGTTGTTACTATGCTACATCATTGAAAAGCCATTGCTAGGGGTTTTCTACAGTGTATAAACATAAAAAACAGCAATTACCAACTGATCCAAAACCTTGTTCTGGTGCAGAGGGTCTTCCTGGTTTCACCAATATACCTGGAGCTACAAGTGATCAGATAAGAAAAATTGGCTGGTGGCACATTGGAATCTACATCTTTTGTGTAAAGTTCACATTAAAACACATCCACCCATAACATGCAGTTTAAACGGATAAACCACAAGCTGTACGACATCATCATTTGACCAAAATGTGCTTGGGAAAAGACTGTTAGTAGTATGAAGTATTAGCTACGTGCATTTTGCTGATAAACTAGTAAAAATGATATGTTTTCCTGCTATACACCAGCTGGATTTTTCCGTGACTGCTGATACAGTTTAGTGTGCAGGGAGCTGCTCACTTCAATTTGAGGACATTAGTGGAATAAGAGAAGAGAGAGCAATTACCTTGGTCATTAGCCATTTTGTCAGAGGATTCAGCTAGCAGGACCAAGCAGAAGGAGAGGAGACAGGTTAGAGGGGGAGAGGCGTGCAGTCAGAGCTAAGCAGGACCCTATGGGTGGCTTGTGCATGAGCCAGTATGAAAGTTTGGTGAGTTCAGGGTAAACGCAAAGGGTTAAGCTTTAGATTAGGTTAAAAACAGCGTATGTGAATATGGTAACTGAATACATTTCCCAATATTAAATCCTACTAATTATAATTTAGCAACCAAACCCTGCTGAAAAGAACAGCATGTAATTCCATACGTGTCCACTTTGGTTTAGGCTAGTTCATTATGGTCTATTTGGTCTCTTCTGGTTGATCAAGGAAATCTTGCTGGTTAAGCCAGATAAGAAACCTGGTGGTTACACCAGTATCCCATTGTATTTTTGAAATCATAACCCAAAATATGTTGGTCTTTTCAGCAGCCAACAGTGATTGTGATTATTCATCAACATGAATGAGCTGGTTTACCTTTAGGAGTGCGGAACTGGGCAGCATCAGACATGGGACCCATCCCCTTAGAGTTACGCGCCTGGATCTTAAAGTAGTAGGTGGTATCAAGGGTCAGGTCCTGAATCTGATGGGTTAGCCTGTTCCCCACTACTGGCTCAATGACCCAGTCATGAACTTCTGCATTTACATCAGTGCTGTAGTAAATGATGTAACCTGGGAAGGCAGAGAAAAAGTGATACAAGGGCACATTGTAATGATAAAACAGGCAAGTTAAATCATCACTGTCTCTAACTGGTGATATATTTTAATCTAACTTTGGCACCTGTTATCTTGCCATTGGCTTCTGAAGGTGGTTGCCAGTTGATGATGATGGTTCGTGGTCGTCCCTCTTTGCTCACTACAGTCACATCTTTAGGTGCAGAACTTGGGACTGGGGAGAAAGATAAAATAAATGAAGCCTACAAATGCAGAAATACCCTCACACTTTATGTAAATGTAAAATGTATTGTTCATTGAGTACATTTACATGTACAACAACACTACTTGATGAGTCATTAAACTGAAACGATGAGGCCGCAACCTGTCCCATCTAAAGTACATACTTGTTTCAAAAGTTGTTCCATGTGCAGTCATGCTCCAGGTGCTGGTCCTCCGGCCCTTGGTCACCATGACCGAGAACTCGTATAAGGTGTTAGGTTTAAGACCAGTCACAGTGTGAGTTAGTGTGGTGGTATTAGCCACCTAAAATTAATAAATCAATGTCAGTGCTATAACAAGCAAAGATTCTCCACCTTATTCTGTTGGCAGACGCTGTGAGGAGCCTAGATTCTGCTAACCATACCTTAAACTTTGTGTTTGCAGGTATGTTGGTCTTCCAGCACACTGTGTAGTAACGTGCATCTGTGATCTTCTGGTTCTTGGGCAGCGAGTTGTCCGCCCAGGTGACTTTGATGGTGTCGTGGCTCAGAACGGATGCCTGAACGCCCACTGGAGGCAGCATGGGTAAAGGGTCTGGTACTGGAGTGTATGGAGCATGGAAAAGTTCGTACAAATCAACATTAGGGTCTATGGGGTCTGCAAGCAAATTACACAATGTCCCATGCCAAAAAAATAAAAAGGTGAAAGGTGAAAAAAGGTGAGTGCGATTACACGTAAAAGGGGAGGGTTTTAGGACGGGAGACATGTAACAAAGGGGGAGAACGGATTAATGGGTTAAAATGGGAGGTGAGGATGGGGGGATTGTGGAGGTGGGATTGGGAAAGGAGAAAGAGAGAAATATTGGATTAGAACAGAATATCAAGAGACAGTCACAAAACCATCCAGAGCTACAGCTACATCTACAATGAGTTGAGGAACTACATCAGCTTGGTTCACTACCAGCTACATCACCAATAAAGGAGGAAAACAATCAGTCGGACAGTGGGAGTTCATATACACAGAGCCTGGAATATAGTGCACAGCAGTGCTCAGCTGCTGAATTGTGAGCAAAACGGTTAGGACTTTGCTGATAGACCTTAGACTCAGAGTAATCCTCATCTAGAATTTTACATGGATAAAAACAATGCCGTTACGGATAAACTACAGTTTTTACAATAAAGTGCACTGGATAATGGTCCTATATCACACTTATATACTTTTTTGATACTCATGATTCCTCTCTAAATGCCAATGTCAAATGTTAGAACTGCAATTAAATTTACTGTCCCTTATAGGCTATATATTGCAGGGTTAGAAAATCTCAAATTATTATGTGTGCTTCAAGATCTTAAGTGTTTAGCTAATGAAAAAAGGTTTAGATCTGTTGCTCTAATGAATAAAGCTTATACTGCAATTTAACCAGAATCACAGAAGGAAGCAAATGGAAAGGTTTTTCTTTTTCTTTCCTGTCTATTAATTTTTATTTGAGGTGTGGAATCAATGACCTTGTCTGAGTCAAGGTTTTGGAGATGTTCTTTTTTTTTTATTATTCACCAAAGCTTTCAGATAATTTCAATGTGTGATGCAGCTCTGGTTTTACTGATATGATAGTGTCAAATACCAGCACAACAAATAAGTCTGGAAGTCTGATCCTTTTATAGATTTAAAGCAGTTTGCCTGCCTTAAATCACCTGTTTTCCTAAGCGCTCCCTCCAAGAATAACAATTTGGAGTGGGAAAATATGCTCACCGGCTTGTATATGTGTGAAACTGAGAACATTATTTCTGGCTTGAACATTTAACTGTTTTCAAATGGCAAAGTGGGCTATTTTCCACAGTGATGAAGCAGCCCCATCATGAGCACTATGTGAGGTTGAGCTCTGCTTGTTCTCTGGAATTCTGTTAAAGAGTGGAATGTAAATAGATTCACTGTCGAACTAGCATGCAATGCCAAACAAAACACTACAAATAAAATGCAAAGTAACACTCTCTTTAGCATACAGTAATTCACTCACTGATTTCCTGGAAGTGCTGCTTTTCATAAAGTAACACAAAAAATCTCTAATTTAATGTATATGTACTGTATATTCTGGTACTCTCAGAAGAGGCAAAACTGTCACCTTTATATGTTAGTATAGATTACAACATTCTGTCTTAACGGTGGAAGAGACGCTCTGCAGGAGATCTTCAACGCCCCTGCAGCAGGTTTCCTTGAGTTCAGTTAAAGTTAAACCAGGTGAAATGTAGCACATTGCATGCTGGGAGGTAATAAGAGTGTACCATTGATCAAAACGGGAGGTGAGAAATTATCCGGAGTTCAGAAAGTGGCCAGCTTCAGCTTTTCACTCTTTCATTCCCTATGCAGTGTGAATCAATTCAATTCTAATTTATTTGTATAGTGCTTTTCACAATACATATTGTTTCAAAGCAGCTTTACAGAAAACCAAGTTTCAAGATTTTTATTCGTCACATACTGTGGGTACAGAAAGTATTCAGACCCCCTTACATTTTTCACTCTTTGTTATATTGCAGCCATTTGCTAAAATCATTTAAGTAAATTTTTTTTCCTCATTAATGTACACACAGCACCCCATATGACAGAAAAACACAGAATTGTTGAAATTTTTGCTGATTTTATTTAAAAAAAAAAAAACGAAATATCACATGGTCCTAAGTATTCAAACCCTTTGCTGTGACACTCATATATTTAACTCAGGTGCTGTCCATTTCTTCTGATCATCCTTGAGATGGTTCTACACCTTCATTTGATTCCAGCTGGTTTGATTATACTGATGGGACTTGATTAGGAAAGCCACACACCTGTCTATATAAGACCTTACAGCTCACAGTGCATGTCAGAGCAAATGAGAATCATGAGGTCAAAGGAACTGCCTGAAGAGCTCAGAGACAGAATTGTGGCAAGTCACAGATCTGGCCAAGGTTACAAAAAATGTCTTCTGCACTTAAGGTTCCTAAGAGCACAGTGGCCTCCATAATCCTTAAATGGAAGACATTTGGGACGACCAGAACCCTTCCTAGAGCTGGCCGTCCGGCCAAACTGAGCAACCGGGGGAGAAGAGCCTTGATGAGAGAAGTAAAGAAGAACCCAAAGATAACTGTGGCTGAGCTCCAGAGATCCAGTCGGGAGATGGGAGAAAGTTGTAGAAAGTCAACCATCACTGCAGCCCTCCACAAGTCGGGGCTTTATGGCAGAGTGGCCCGACGGTAGCCTCTCTTTAGTGCAAGACACATGAAAGCCCGCATTGAGTTTTCTAAAAAACACCTGAAGGACTCCAAGATGGTGAAAATAAGATTATCTGGTCTGATGAGAACAAGATAGAACTTTATGGCCTTAATTCTAAGCGGTATGTGTAAAGAAAACCAGGCACTGCTCATCACCTATCCACTACAGTCCCAACAGTGAAGCATGGTGGTGTCAGCATCATGCTGTGGGGGTGTTTTTTGCTGCAGGGACAGGACGACTGGTTGCGGGGGAAAGATGAATGTGGCCAAGTACATGGATATCCTGGACGAAAACCTTCTCCAGAGTGCTCAGGGCCTCAGACTGGGCCGAAGGGTTTACCTTCCAACAAGACCCTAAGCACACAGCTAAACTAACGAAGGAGTGGCTTCACAACAACTCTGTGCTGGTCTGGAAGTCCCATCCAGAGCCCTGACTTAAACCCAATTGAGCATCGCTGGAGAGACCTAAGAATGGCTGTCCACCAACGTTTACCATTTAACCTGACAGAACTGGAGAGGATCTGTAAGGAGGAATGGTAGAGGATCCCCAAATCAAGGTGTGAAAAACTTGTTGCTTCTTTCCCAAAAATACTCATGGCTGTATTAGATCAAAAGGGTGCTTCTTCTAAATACTGAGCAAAGGGTCTGAATTTTTTTTATTTCAGTTTTTCTTTTTTAATAATCTGCAAAAATGTCAACAATTCTGTGTTTTTCTGCCAATATGGGGTGCTGTGTGTACATTAATGAGGAAAAAAAATTAATTTAAATGATTTTAGCAAATGACTGCAATATAACAAAGAGTGAAAAATTTAAGGGGGTCTGAATACGTTCCGTACCCACTGTACATGTGCATGTGTCTACATTTCAAGTTCTTTTTTCAAGAATCAAGTTCTTGGCACTCTTAATGTATTATTGGTCATATTATGGACCTTAGTGAGCATAGACACCATATTTAATTTAATGCTAATAAAAACTAGTCAGTAAGGGATACAGTAGTTATTATTTTATAGCCATATTGTTATACAACCACAAAATGTTGGACAAATTGTGCAGCCCTACAGACAGGCACAGTAAACCTGATTTTTTTTAAATCACATTTTAAAATGCAATCACAATTAAGATTTTTCCCTAAATCGTGCATTCCCACCTTGATGTCAACCATTCTTTAGTCAAAATATTTCCAAAGGAAAAAAAATAATGTCCTCCTAAAGTATGTTGATAAATTACTGGTTAAAATGGTACTTAATCCTAATTTTTTACAACATGCAGAATGTTTCTAGTCAGCTAAACTCTTTAGGAAAACATTTAGCACTGCAGATGATACAAATGGCTATTCCATCTTGAACAACAACTCTACTTAGCTGTCATGTCAACATTCACTTCGATGGTGGAGTGGCTCATTTCCTGGAATTGTCATGTTAAGATGTTCCTGTATGTCTGATAAGAGCAAACCTCTGCATCTTCATCATGCACAGCGCTATTAAGCAGCGCTTCAGTTGTGGAGAACTCTTAGGATGGTCTCTAATGACATCAAACACTCAACTACTATGCATATCCATAATGTCAACATGATTACCCAGAAATAACAGAACTGTATTACTGAGCTCTAATTAAAAACTTTTGTTCAACAGACAGGCAGGTGCAATGTTATTTTATAGTAAATGTGGCAATATTCTGCATTTTAGGAATACAGCAATGCCAAACAAGGACGAGTATGTTGAAGCTGTAGGTGTGGTGTGTTATAAGGCTGAGTGGTGCCGGCCGTGACCTACCTGATTGGGGTCGTGTGATAGCGCTCTCGTACACAGGGATTCCCTCCCCCACGTTGTTGAAGGCCTTCAGTGTGATAACGTAGTGCGAGCTGGGATCTGGCAGGGAGAAAGCCAATCATTTAGCTAATCAAGCCCGCAGCTCCTCTGAGAGCTTCAACCATATTCATCATCCTAGCAGGGGTGCATATTTAAACACCATTATTGATTCTAGCTCTCGTGTAATTAGATGAATTACGAAAACTTAAATTATGCTGTTTCTTCTGATGATTATTTTTCTCGTTCCTTCAAATGTAATTACAATGGGGTGGAGAGAGGGCTAAATCTCCCACTCTTGAGTAGCTACAATCCATTTACCCAGTTCTGTTCACTTTCATTCACTTCTAGAGGCAACAGAGCTATTTCTTCACTGTTACTTCATGTCATGAATGTGTGAATGATTAGAAACATAAATTAAAATGACCAATTCAGTTTACACTGAGCTTCCGAAGGATAACATAGTTCCATGGTATTATAGGATATCGTAATATGGTAAAACTTGGTATGTATCATCACAATAAGCATAAACCTTTTTTAACTGTATTATGGTAGTACCATAGTATTCTTTGAATTAAGTACCAACTATCAAGTACCATATTTTATGCATATGACAATAATTTGATATGTAATTATTTTATTTTGAAGTTTTTATAGTCCTACATGGCAAAAAATAAATAAATTAAATAAAAATAATTAAAAATTTTCTGAAATATATTTTGAAATACTGTAGATTTACATAAATATATTTTTATGAATTTGACTTATATTTAATTAATTGTTTTAACTTTTTAATAAATTTTTAATTGAATTTATATGCTCAAACTCAAATGTTCAATTTAAATGATCAAACATTCAACTTAAATATTTATTTACTAAAAAGCATTTTAAAAATTACTTTCACCCAAAATGTATTTTCTTGCCCCTCAAAGCAGATTTTGTAATATTTTCAAAGCAGAATTATTATAATGGAAGATCTTACTCAAGTTCTCAATGGTGTAGTATCTCTGTTTGTAGTCCACTTTAATGGTCTGGGCATGAGGGCTGCCGATCCCATAGCCAATAGTATAACCCCTCACCACAATGTCCTGGTTCTCTGGGGGCGTCCAGCTCACTACAATGCTGTTCACAAGTGGCCGCACGTGCAAGGAGCTCGGGACGTCTGGCACAGTTGTCTCTGAAACCAACGAACAAGAAAAATTACACTTTGTCATCCTAATCAAGCACCAGTGTCCACAAGATATCTGCCTGTTTTTACCATCCAGATCGCTCTCAAATGTCTCAGCAGTGGTCCAGTCTGTGGCCGGACCCGTGCCGTTGACCGTAATGGCAGACACTCGCAACATATATTCAGTGCCTCGCTGCAGACCTGAAAAATACAAGAAGAACTACAATACAGGCTTTTGAATCACTTGAATTTGGTACTACAAATACATATTCACAAGCTTTGTGAAACAAATATCACTTTTCAGCTAAAAGTGCACAAATGAACTCGATTTTTATGTTTGTTTGCGCTTCCCAGGATGTTCAGGGCGGTTCCTCGAGCGCCAGCAGTTTAAATCACTAACCCTACGCATGAGCAATAGTAAAAGTGAAGCACCGCTTCTCAACCAACCAGTCAGCTCATTTCTCTGGAAACAAACAGAAAGACGCTTCACAACGCTCCACGTTTCTCAATTCATTTACTGAGACAAGATCGATAACCACCCCCGCATAATCATCATTGGCTCTGCTGTACGACATACTGACCTACACGCTACAGCATTGCCTCGAGTGCTGATTTATAAAGGTCTGCTTCTACAAATTTATATTACACTGGACTGACACAAACAACAAAATGAGAACTGACTGATTCCGGAGGGGAAACGCAAAAAAAATCATTTTCATAATTTCACACGTCTGATGCCATGGGCATGTTCTGGTTTTCACAGAGTGGAGGAATGCCTGCTGTCGTTAAATAAGCCAGAGGTTGTAATTGCTTTAAAATGTTAATAAGCGTCTGCTTAGAGTGTCGAATGCAAAAGTCAGAGCTGTTCCTACAGCCTTGTGGGAGACACTCCAATTCAAGCCTTTGAATTATCAAACATCTCATTTCAACTCAAATGGAACAGAAAACAACCATTATGCTCTTTGATGCCAACCACAGCATGACTCCCATTAAGCTGTTGAAGTCTATTTTGAATTTAATTCTCACTTTTGTTTCATTAATGGATAGAGTTTGTCACATGAGGCTTTATTTTTTTGCAGGCTCATCTATTTTGTAATGTCTGAGAAATATATACTTTCCAGAGCCGTTGGTGGGGTTGACATGGCGGCTCAGAAGCACTGGTGTATAAGGATATGGACAAAATTTACTTGTGCCTTTTAAAAAAAAATTCTCAACCTTTTTTTGCAACGGCTGACACTTATGCCAGTATCTTGAGCAGGATGGCCAAGGACAGATACACTGGGGCTGTTAATAGATTAAAAAAATTAATCTAATTAATTACATGGCACAGAAATTAATTATTCAAAACGGGATCAGGGCAGATGAATAAATGTGTCAATTTTGTTCATTATTTTTCGTAATTAATGGTGCTAAATTAACTTAAAGTAACTAAATTGACAGGCCTATAATAATATCTTATAATGTATGCATATTTTATATAATATATCATACCTATATAGATATTTATATAATATTGTAAAAAATATATACTATGTAAGATTTTAAAAAAAATATTATACTTTTTAATGAATTATTAATACTTGTTAAATTAGTCCAATGAATCTTCTATAATTAAATTAAATATCTAGAAACTAAATTAATACTGTACCAAATATTTACCGACTTTTTTAATCTACAATTTAAACAATAAAAAAACAAAAAGGAATATTTATCTTATAAATCTTTTTATTTATTTATTAAATTTTGTTGTCATTTTGAAATAAATGCAGAAATGACAGATTTTGCATTGGCAGGGTCCTGTCAGTAGATTTTGGAACTGATCTGTCCACCGTCAAATGACAGTTACTGGTTGAAGCAATATACCCTTTTAGGCCGACGTCACCGCGCTAGCTGAGTCAAAACAAAGGTAGAACTGGAGGCGCAATTCAAAAGTACGTCCTTAGTTGTGATGTGGGTGCCAGAAGCGACGTAAGGATAGGTTTCCCATTTTAAAGCAACCTGCTCCACCGCCAGACAAAAAAAAATGATGACAGCTGTGGTTAAATGCAATAAAACAAGCGGACTGGACAGAAACGATAGTCAAAAATGCTCACGTTTGCAGCGCACACTTCTTGTCAGAAAAGGTTATGTAAGGGAAACAGGTCAATAATTTAGCTCAAAGGGAATCATTTAAGATTTTAAAGGGAACTCCACCATTAATATGCAAGGGAATTTGGACAGAATCACTGTTTTACGGCTGATCTCTGAGACGGCCAGCGATTCAGTGAACTAGCCGTATGACATCAATTCTGCAATGTATATCTATATCCAAAATATAGTGAAAACACCATTAATTAGCACAGTAACAAGATCGGCAGTTTAAGACATTAACTTGTGAGCACAAAACACAAGATACTTCTCTTTTCCATATAAATAAGGCTTTATTGGATAAATCTAAGACATATAAACTAATCTAACACATGAACACACGCATTCACACAAGTTTTCAGAAAGAGAGAGAGAGGAAATAATTAAAGAGAATGAAAATGTGAAACCCCAAGTTTACAGCAATATGTGCAATTGTATAGATCTGAACAACCATCAATCACTTAATTAAACCTTGAATTGAGTTCCTCAATGAGGTTAAATTTAGATTAACTGCACCAGTTCAGTTTTAGAATCTGGAGGTACTTGCTTTCTGTGTTGCGGGGTTCCCTTTCTTGTCTGGTTGCTGAAAGGGGTTTCCCGAGGTTGCTGATTGGCTGGAGGTTCAGTCTTGGGAAGCCAGTGATTGGGCGTTGGCTGGCGACGCGGAGCTGTGGTCTGCAGTTGAAGGGTAGACAGCACTCTTCGTATTGCGGCGTTAGGCTTAACTCAGAACACGAAACTCTCAACGGAAAATAAACAAACTAAAGAAATAGAAATAGGATTAACGTTTGATGAGACTCAGTGGCTTTTCGTTTCTCATGTTTTGGGAGGGGCTCGGTGTGGGTCGGTGTGGTTAAGCCAGAGCGGAGCGTCTCGAAACTAAAGAAGCATGACTAGGATTGAAAAGCTAAAAGCCGCATGGCTAAAAGCTAGACACAAAAAGTCAGACCCGCAAAAAGGCAAAAGGCAAAAGACCAAAAAGCAAAAAGCGCAGTTTGATGGTGTCCTGAGTATTTAAACCAGGCTGTTTAACACACCCAAATGGTGTTTCGACCAATTGTAGCTCGGGGTGTTGCAATGTTTCTCCTTCCATTTCATAAATCCCCTGTTTCGCATCATTCAACATGACCTGCGTTTTTCCCTCTCTGGTAGAGTATGATTTTGGAAATGATTTCTATCACGAGGATATGATAAATTTGACCAAGAATTGACTGGGAGAAACGTTTCAAGCATGAAAATTCAAACTCACACATACTAAACATGAATGTGATCCTATAAACTATTCAGTAGTTATTCAAAATACATTCACAATAAATAAGGCATGATGGTTAAACATGTGGGTTAGATACATGATATGGGGTTAGATATATAGCAATGGTTAGTTGCTCGAGTCCTTTTAGTGTCATTTAGATGCATCTTCACATGGAAATGAAGTTTCTTTGGCATTCTGTGGACGTAAGGAGACCAGAGATTAAAATGTCTGTAAGGAATTTTAGTCTGTCTGTTCTTGTCGTGAAGTGGGGGAAGTCAATTTACGAGGAGCTTGTGACTGTAGTTACTATCGTGTGATAGTCATGCGGTCATCTCTTTTGACCTTTATTCTTGATAACTTGCCCCAAAATTTACAATCTCCTTCCTGAGTTGTTATGATTAGTGTGTTCTTTTGTGTTAATGTTGAAAACTGTTCTGTGACAGGGGCTTAGGTTTAGGCTTGCTTCAGAGAGGCTGGGGTCTGATTTATGACATCCTGTTGTCTTGGGCCTCTGTGGAATTTTTGTGACTCCTCGTGCCTCAACTCGGTTTTGACCAAATCTTAGATTGTCTGATTCGGTCTGATATCCTACAGTTAAATAAAGAATTGTCTTTTGTTGTTATGTATTATGGTTTGTTACGCATCTAAAGATTTTTAATGCATTTCACGACTATGAAATAATGTCTGTGTGCATGTGTGTAAAACAACAAATTGACGATTTATATGCTTAATCATCTGTAATTGTAATGTTGTTGGAATTTTTAAGAACTTGGTAAGAAAAAAAAATCAAATACAGAAAGTTCAAAATCAGTTTCTAATTTTTGTAATGTCACTGTAAACTTACATCATTTACAGGAGGTATATACTTTAAAATAACTATTTGTATCATTACATGACACATACATCTTCAAATAATATACCCATCACATTGAATGTTTAACTTTTTTTGTATTTTGGCCCAGTTCACTCTAATAATGTAGCTGTAAAAATAGTTGCCTGCTGAAACTGAAATAGCCTATATATGCATCTTCATGACTAGACAGACACAGGTGAGTTTCCCTTTATTATAATGTTACACGTTAGGTTTCTCTATAGATGTGAATCACTCAACCGGAGGTAATCCTGTCAGATCACCCATGCTTTGAGCTAGCGTGTAGGGTTGGCCAATCTGGTTTCGTCCGTTAAAGTTAACCTTTTCAAATAACAGTTGCGATCCCGGACAGCGAGTGACTTTACATGCAGGTAAAATCGGATTTTCTCCAGTCATTGTTAAAAAACAAAACAAGCTAACAAACTTCATAGCTAGTGTTAGTGAAGCGGTCAGGGGAATCTTTCTGCATCCACCTAAGCTCCGCCCACAGAAAAACGTCACAATGTTTACTAACAGAAAAAGGGTCTATAGCTTGAAAACAACCACATATTTGTCAGTCCTTCTGAGTTTGAAGTGTTGTTCAGCTTACCATCTATGAGCTGATAGAGTTGCGATCCTGAAGTAATCTCCGCCACCTCGCTCTTCCTCGTACCCTTCCTGTAGCGGATCTTGTAGCCGATGATCTCACCGTTCTGAGCATCTGCTGGTGGAGGCTGCCATCTGACCATGATGCTCTACAAAGTTTACACATTTGAGAAAACCAAAAAACATCCTCAGCATCACACATTCTGATTTCCTTCCAGAGCAATAACCACAGTGTATCAAAGGGGCGAATTAGCGCTGCACCTCCTTCTGGGCACCTACAGTACATGCAAAGTCACCATAGTAACAAGCCTGAGTGTAGGCATCTAACCTAAGTCATCGTCTACCCGAGGCATATATTAGAGAATGTGATCATCTTGCACATTAAGCATGCGCAAGTATATCAGTCCTGCAGCAGAGGGCATTGGGCGAGCAGGGACGCACCGAACCCATGAATAATAGATAAAGCTGTGCAGTGTAGAGGAGCCTGCGGGAACGCAGCTCAGGATGGATGGAAAAGGCTAGCTGCAGGGCCCACGGTGCCTGCTGGGATAATAAAGGCAGGGAGAGGGGCCGCCCAGCGTGGGTGGGGAATTAATTAATAGTATCCACAGTTGCCGTGTTCACGGGCCATGAGGGAATAAACCGAATTAAATCTGCACCATGTATGCAATTACTGTATTTCAATTTTCTACCAATTCCAGTTTGCCTCGCTAAATACTGCTTGTGTTTTCAGCCAAACAAACTTGTTTTAATTGACTTATGGGTCACAAGGGTGCACGGTGCTACCAGTGGAGGCCTCACATGCAGTAAGTCATTGTGCTCATTATACGCACCCAGACTGAATTCCCCCATCTGTTGCGTAGTACCCCAGGGCCACGCGAGGGGGTCCTGATACAGTACCGTAGAAGCCCACTAATTAACCATCCTATACAAAACTGAAAAAAGCTTCTGTCTGGGACTTAAAGCCTTCATTATTATTCAGTGCTAAATACTGAGCCATAAAAGCCATACAACTGTGTGGATCTGTGTATACCCACAATGCAAAGTGACTGCAGTTGAACTGGATTGTTACAGTTTTGGAAGAAAATGCGAGTTCGAGTTATGCCTGTGCAAAACTTGCTGTCATTATGCTATGGTCCTCTTGGTAGTAAAATGTTGTTAGGTGGTTGCTAACATGTTCTGAATGGTTTATATGCTCTTGCTAGGGTTAGGGTTATTAAGACTTGTATGGCTTAATATAACGTAAATGATGTTTCTTACTGAATTTGTAGTGGAAAACACCTATGAAAGATTTACATTATTTAAAAACTCCACAAAGTTTTATACATATTTTGGACTGTGGGGGGGTGCCATTATTTCGATGACGTCAAATGGTTGCACTCGGTGAGCTACTGGTGTTACCTGTTGCTATTTTTACCACAACACAACTCGGAAAATAAAATACTGATACGATGCCACATTGTGCGGCTTTTGGTTGTAATTTTCAGTCGAAGGCCAACAAGAGAAGCGATGTAAGTCTTCACTGCTTTCTTAGCGATAACAAGAATGGGAAGATGCCTGTGGACGAATAAAACTTTCTGAAGACCCACTTCTTTGTTCTCTCCACTTAAGCCCTGATGCCTTTGAGGCTTTTAGTAGACCACAGCTACTGAAAGAGCTTGCAAACGGCAGAGACAAGAAACGCTAGATGACATCCTGGCAGGATGTAAACATGCCAACACTTGTCATGACGCCGCAGACACTGAAGGAGTTTCTCAGTGCAGATTTTACTCAATATCCGGGGGCGCTTAGACTCCTTGTCTGGAAAAATCGATGGTACAACATTTGGGTTAAGCCTACGCTTATATCCATCGCCACCTGTAAGCTTTTTTAGTAGCTGTGGTCTACTAAAAGCCTCAAAGGCATCAGGGCTAAAGTGGAGAGAACAAAGACTTTAGGAAGTTTTAAATCTTTCATGGGTTTTCTACAACATATTTCAGTAAGAGACATCATTTACGTTATATTACGCCATACAAGTCTTAATACCCAGGGTTCCCTTTAAGTCTTGACCTATAGACCAGAGAAACAATGCACAGCCATCTTTAGAATTTTGTCGTTGAACTTCCGCTTTTGTGGTAGCTTTATAGCATCGCTGTTGTGGCTGGTGAAGTGGATTTATTTATTGTAGACTTATCATGTGCATAATGTTCGAAGCGGATGTCATAACAAATGTCAGTAGAGCGGGAAGATTTTAAAACAAGTGATTCATTCATAAATCTGTAAGATCTTACCTTTATGCTGTGGAAATACAAACCAGAAGAAAGAAGGTACAGAGCTACGTAAGGTCTATAGATGGGTTCTTTATGTATCGTATGAATGTTACGTTTTTAATTTATTTTATTTAATTTAGTTTTATTTCATATATATATATATATATATATATATATATCTACACAACCATACATACATACCTTCATATTATTAATTAATTACTATTTAACCTGACATGTTTTTTTGTTGCCATCTGTATTGCTTTGTCAATTTGTTGTGTAAAATAGTCATACCAGAAATAAATCTATGATGTTGTGGTCCCAAAATGTGGCTAATGTTTATCTTAATGTTCACATTATTAATTATTATAATAATAATAATATTATTATTATTTTTTTTTTAAAAGGACCATTTTACGAAGACCTTCATGTCTGTAGCACTAATGGTTTTGTGCTTAAGTTAATATTTGTCACAACAAATCTAATGATCTGATTTAATAATTTTCTACCCTATTGTGACATATTCAAGTGAAACAACTTCTCAAATGAGAAAAAAATGTAGTCGGGGACCATAGACGGTATAAAGCAGGGCTGGACCCAATTTTGTCATCTGCATTTGATTGGTTGATGGACTGCTGTTGTTTTCTAATTGCTGCGATCAGGGCTGGACTGGGACAAAAAAAAATCGGCCCTGGCAGGTGGCCCACCACCACTTCTATATACAATATATACAGTAAATATATATATATGATATACACTACCAGTCAAAAGTTCAAAAGTTTCTTCTGCTCACCAAGCCTGCATTTAATCAAAAATGTTTCTTGAGCAGCAAATCAGCATATTAGAATGATTTCGGATCATGTGACACTGAATACTGGTGTAATGATGCTGAAAATTCAGGTTTGCATTACAGGAATAAATTACATTTTGAAATGTTTTCAAATAGAAAGCAGTTATTTTAATAGTAAAAATATTTCACAATATTAATGTTTTTTGCTGTATTTTGGAGCAAATAAATGCAGGCTTGGTGAGCAGAAGAGAATTCTTAAAAAAAAAAAATCTTACTGTTCAAATTTTTTAACTGGTAGTGTAGATATGTATCATTGCATCTAGTTGTTTTGGATTAGAATAAAATGTCAGGTCCGACAATATCGTGTCTTTTTTAATTTAAATCTAGATTTATTCGCATTGGCCCAGGAAACCTCTATGAACACACTTGACTTGGCCAAAGAAATCATGGGGGACGAATTTACATTTTATTAAAAAGTGTTGTCGTATTCTACACTCATGGCGTGCGCACACATTAGGATAGGTTAGATGCCTGCCTCCGCTGCGAGTCCCTATCAAGCACTTTACCGATTCAACTACTCTCTTCTTCTCCTCCTGCCTTGCTCTTTGGCCCGCATCACTCACTTGCAGAGCAAGCCAGTTCTTGATAATGCTGCTGTGAAAACGTGGGAAAAGCCGACGAGGAAGAAGTTGGGGTGAAGCGATCTTTATAAAGCAGAGCAAATTACTTCATCGCTCTGTCTATAGTGAAAAACAAAAAAAAAAAAAAAAAAAAAAAAAAAAAAAAAAAAAAAAAAAAAAAAAAAAAAAAAAAAAAAAACATTGTGAATTTGGTGGTTTACGCTGTCAATACATGAGACAAACCAATGGGCCACTGGCTGCTTGCTGTCCCTGCGTGATGGTCCTTGGCAAAAGAAAAAAAAATTCTGTCGGCCCCTTAAGTGCGTCGGCCCACCGGGAAAATGCCCGGTATGCCCGATTACCAGTCCAGCCCTGGCTGCGATTTTACTGTGAGTGACAGGTTGCTGGAGGACAGGGACTATTGTCCCACATCGCAGGGTTATTATAGTAAACTAAAACTAAAACCATTAAAAAAATCTATTAGTTTTAACTTAATATACTAAAATAGCTTCTTAAACTAAAACTAAAATAAAAATTAATAAAAACTATACAGACATACCTAAAAAAAAATTGACAAAACACTTAACAAAATTAATAAAACTTTAACAAAAAATAAACTGAAAAAGAAAATATAAAAATAAAACAAATTACAAAATATAATAGTGTCTTAATGCCATTAAAATAACAATAGTCTCACATATTGTGAGAGGGAGGGGAAGTTATTTTGAATTAAATTTCATAAAAATATATTCCAAAATAATTAAATAAGAATTGTCAGTTTTGATTTCACGGTGACTTTAATACTTTGGCTCTGGGGTTTGTTGAAATTCCAAGGATGTGCAAAAGCAAAAGTCATGCTTGCCCTAGCAAATACAATGAAATAAAAGTGCTAAATGCATTATTGCAGCCCAAGACGCTTGTCTACATATGACTAGAAACATAAACAGACTCATGAATAAAACCAACAGGAGGAAGACTCGTATTCCCCGGCAGCTAGACAAATATAAATTGTATCTCGACAAAGAGGGGGAGGTGAACACAGAGGAAGAATGAATGAGGATGTAAAGCTCTGTGACAGCATTCTAGCCGAGCACAGATGTGCTGCTCATCGCAGTTAAATCACAGCAACAGATGAGCGCCTTTATCAGAACTACTGTAGACTTTACCCAGCAGAAGCCGGTGGCACACGGCCCGAGCCCATACAACCTGACAGTCATACAGCCTTACCTTAGAGTTCAGCACTTCAAACGTCATGTTCTGTGGTGGAGCACTGGGAACTGAACAGAGGGAGAAGAGTATTAGTTCACATATCCTCAGCTTTTATTAAAGTAGACATATTATGCCCCTTTTTACAATATGTAATATAAGTCTCTGGTGTCCCCAGAATG
Source organism: Sinocyclocheilus anophthalmus (assembly GCA_018155175.1). Lineage (NCBI taxonomy): Eukaryota > Metazoa > Chordata > Actinopteri > Cypriniformes > Cyprinidae > Sinocyclocheilus > Sinocyclocheilus anophthalmus. The sequence goes on along the minus strand of JADLZN010012088.1, from coordinate 40,672 downwards.
TGTCTGTGAAGTTTCAGCTCAAAATACCCCACAGATCATTTATTATATCATTTTAAAAACGCCTATTTTGAGTGGAAGCAGAAACACATTGTTTTACGTGCTGGTCTCTTTAAATGCAAATGAGCTGCTGCTCCCCGCCCCCTTTTCCAGAACAGAGCTGCGCCATTACAGCTCATACCTGCTAAACATCTGTTTTGGTTCTGATTATCATGTTTATCACGCTGAAATAATGCATTTTAAACCATACGAGTTTAAACTTCTGATATAAGGTTTTCTGAGCGCACACATCCGAATCATACAGACAGAAAGCGGCTGTCACAGGCATGTGAGTACTAAACTAAATTCTCATTCACACACAAGTTAACGTTAAAAACACACAAGTTACAAAAAACAGTCGTTTATGTCTGTTGAAGGTAACAGCTTGGAAAAACACACATCGCATGTTTATTTTAGATCTGTGTGCAGCAGCACTTACAGTACAGTAAATAAATCAATCCACTGCTCTGTTGTCTCCTCTGAGGCGGGGACTCTAAAGAGTGTTCTGTGCTCGTCTGTGCAGCCAAAGACAGAACAGTTAGCATGTTTTGCTCAAACCTTCAGCATGGCATTAGAACTAGTACACCGTTGTCGCTGTGACCACAATAAACGGTGCATTGGTGGAAACTTGCAGATTAAGGGGCGGTAATATTATAATGAGATCCCTTTGCCACGTCACCAAGGGAGCGAAATCTGACGCGCTCGTTTTCTCAGACACTTGCAGAAAAGGCTTCCCAAAAACAAAGTTACAGCGTTAATCTTTTTCATGTTTCCTTGGTTGGTAGATGCACTGGGGACCTGATTATAGCACTTAAAACCTGGAAAAGTCAGGTTTTCATGATATGTCACCTTTAAGGCAAGGCACTGAGGTGAACAGGCTCAAATGTTTAACTAATGTTAATGTTTCCCCAGTTTATTATTCACAACACATTAAACGGATAGTTCACCCCAAAATGAAAATTCTAAGAAATTTTGAAGAATTTTGGTAACCAAATAGTTGACGGTAGCCATTGATTTCCACAGTATACAGTACAATGCAAGTCAATAGCTACCGTCAACTGTTTAATTACCTACATTCTTCAAAATATCTTCTTTTGTGCTCAACAGAAGAAATAAACTCATACAGGTTTGGAACAACTTGAACATGGTAAGAGGCGAATTTTGGGGCGAATAAAGCCTATAAAACAATTTTTATTTTATTTTACACGTTTTCTGTAATGTTATGTTCAAATATGCAAATGTTGCATTATCTAATTAAATATACACTAATTTGCATACATTTCCAAAACATAAATCTGAACATTGGATAAAGCCAGGTTAATTTTTAGAGTTTAAGGCTTTTACTGATGGGATCTCTCTTTTTATTGCTCCATAAATTAGAAAATACAGCCTGAAATGTTAAATTAATGTTAAATGATGTGAATGTTATATGTGCAAACCCTTCGGTAAACACCTTCAGAATATAGACAGGAACAAAACTGACAAGTTTTGTGTATGTAAGTCCTACTGAAGTCTGGATTTCAGGCTCATTGCATGAGGGAAAAACTCATTATGAGAAAATAGCCTTTAAATATAAGTATTGTAACTGAAATCCACAGACACAAATAGATAAAGTGTAATGACATAACAAATGAATGTACATTTTGGATATTTTCTTTCCACTAGACTGAAAGAAGACAAAATCTCAAAACAGAGCAGAGCCTGTTTGAATAATGGATTTGTCTGTAGTGTTTGGTCTTAAATGGCTCTCTGGTGGACTGGATTCTGATTCTGGTCAATACCAGCATTGAGTGGCCAAATATTTTTATATAATGACTACTAAACTGTACATTTCACCACTGTCCATGGCTTCTTTCATATATGTGACCCTGGACCACAAAACCAGTCTTAAGTCGCTGGGGTATATTTGTAGCAATAGCCAAAAATACATTGTATGGGTCAAAATTATTGATTTTTATTTTATGCCAAAAATCATTAAGATATTAAGTAAAGATCATGTTCCATGAAGATGTTTTGTGAATTTCCTACTGTAAATGTATTCAAACTTAATTTTTGATTAGTAATATGCATTGCTAAGAACTTCATTTGGACAACTTTAAAAACGATTTTCTCAATATTTGGATTTTTTTGCACCCTCAGATTCCAGATTTTCAATATAAGTTGCATCTCGGGCAAATATTGTCCTATCCTAACAAACCATACATTAATGGAGAGCTTATTTATTCAGCTTTCAGATGATGTATAAATCTCAATTTCGAAAAATTGACCCTTATGACTGGTTTTGTGGTCCAAGGTCACATATCTCATAGCACTACATCATGGCATTTTAATGCCATTTTCACCAACACAATTTAGAAAAGGTAATTGACACCATCTCACAGAAACTGTAAGAAAAATGGCCAAGGAAGAATAATTTTACAGTGAGCATAAAACTTTTAACAGGTGGCTAGAAGCTCACGAGTCCCCAGTTGAAGTATAAAGTAATAACTACAAATTAAAGTTTCATGGGTGGTAACAAATTTTTATGCCCGGCAATTTTATATATTTTTTTTTATTTCACTGACAGGTCAATTCACTCACAACTGACAAGTGTGGCATAAAGTTAATTTTGGACCCTGGTGATATTGCTCTGTTGATGTAACTACAACAGGGATATAGATGATAGTTGGCTTACTGCTGATTTTGTTTATTGCCTAGTTGATTTCTTGTAAGAGACCCCTTATTATGATTATTTTGAGTTAATAGTTTGGGGCAGAATGGAGGAAAATGACTAGCAAAGCAAAACAAAAAGACAAGATTTATTATAAGTACCATCACAGTATGTGTACACGGATATGTCCTCGGTGGACACTCCAGGTCCATGCTTGTTATAGGCCACCACTCTGAAACTGTACTCTGTGAACTTCTTCAGTCCAGTCATGGTGTAGGACAGTGTGCTCACATCCAGATCCTGATAGAAAAGAGAGAGATTTTTACAAATATTTATACACTCCTCACTAGGAAGCTTTGGATAAAACCATCCGCTAAAGGAATACATGAAAATGTAGATACTAATATGAATATTATAAAAAACAACTTATACATGAATCTTTATTTTTGGCATTGGGCTAGAAGTTTTCACTAATATAAAAATAAACAAAATCTAGTATAAAAATATACAAAAGCTTGTGCTCAGGATCTGTTCTCCACCATGAACATTTCACATGCATTATCAAATATCACAATGCTTTTATCCATGATATTACAGAGGCTGGGTGAAGATGCTTTTACCTGCTCACTGTCCATGCCCTTCTCCATGTAGTAGATTTTGTAGTTTTGGATCTCGCCATTGCCTGTGAGGGGCATGTCCCAGCTGAGACTCACTGTGCTGGGGGACGTGACCACTGCCTGTAAGTTTGGAGCAGGACCAGGTACTTGGACTATTAAATAGGAAGAAAATAAAATCAGAAATGTTATGTTTTGTCTTTTTTTGTTTTATTACTGGCACCTTTTTTGTCTATCACTGTTTTCGAATAGAGGAAATGAAATATCTCGAATAGAGAGAGATATCTCTTCTTGGCTGAGCATATGACAGTGGCATGGCAGAAAACAGACTAACACACGCCAGCTCAAACTGCAAGACTGACGTTATTTAATTTCCTTAGCAGAGCGGAGAGAATGGAAATGAGATTCTATGTTGCTTAACTTTTGTTTACTTGCTAGGGTCATGAATCATTACATTCGATTATAGGCTCAGATGAGTGTCCGTTAAATCTGTTGTTTTTCTAACATGCTCACAACTGACATGCCTTCAGGGAGTCATCATGTAGGGCCAAACTGAGCTCTACATTAAATGAAATATAGTATAATGTAAATAGCATGGACATAAAACAACTGGCCAATATGTAAATAAGTTAGCATGTAGTCGTTTAGCAGACACTTTTATCCAAAGCGACCCACAATACACTTATTACAGGAACAATCCCACTGGAGAATCCTGGTGTTGAAAGAATAGTTCACCAAAAATTGATTCTTTCATAATTTACTACCTGTGTGGCTTTATTTCTTCCATGTAACCCAAAAGAAGAAATTATGAATAATGTTCATGCAGCTCGTTTTCATTAAACAAAAGCATAGTGACCACCACTGTGAAAAAAGCACACTTTGGCATTATTTTAAAACAAGTATGCATTACAGAAATAATATACTTGGAATAGAAAATGCTTAATTGTGAACCGAACTGCATGTTAATTGCAATTACATGAAAATGTATTATAGTTTAAATTCATATTACCATAAATGCAATTAGCTGAACTTTAGAGAGCTTTTTGTACATCTTCATATGCAATTTCATAATTACTTATACTGTCTTCGAAAAAGGGGCAGTAATGTGTACTGCCAAAATTACTGACAAGCATTTATGATAAATTAAAATATACTTTAATGCTATTTCTAGTGAAACTTGTATTTGATGCATTTAAATATATTTGTAATTACAGATTTGTTGTTACAATTTAGTACACATTTAAAACATATCATCTTTAAACAGTAATACTGAATAACACACTACTGTTCAAATCATAATCAAATACTTTACATGTGCTTTTGTATGTTAGTCAACACATCAAAATATGTGTACTTCTTTAAAGCACAACAAAAGATTATAAAAAGATAATGATTAAAAATGTACTTTAAAGTAGAACTTTTAATTTGACATTATTACAAAGTGCACTTTTTAAAAATGTACTTTAGTGTGAAAGTATATTCTCTTTAAGTACACATAAGAGGCCTTTTGTTTTTATTAATATTATATTATCTGCAAGTGCAAGCTTTTTAAAAAATATATTTTTAAGATTTGAAATACACTACAAGTGCACATTCAATACAATTAAGCACAACTTTTTTCAAAAATGCAGGGACTGTCAAGACCCCAAAAATTACAAAATGCCATCAAAAAATTGTTTTATATAAGAAACAGGCTAAAACATAGGTCATTATTTGCTAAAAATCACCATAAAGTGACCATATGGCTTGAAATATAACCTACAAATAGTACGAACTTCCTTTTTGGTGCTTTTATGTCCTTTCTGGAACATGACAGTCTCTGGTCACTATGCTTTCATTGTATGGGGAAGAGCAGCATGAATGCTCCTCAAAACCTCTCCTTTTGGGTTCCACAGGGGCTTGAACCAGCAACAAACAACCAGCAAGTTCTAGCCACTTCGCCACATGTTTGCAACAACTGTTTAAATACATTCATCCAGTTTTGGTTACCCTGAACCACCTTTCATACTCGAGCTCTAAAATAAACTGCATTTGGTGTCTTATATGAATCACTTTTCAAACTCTGCTCACGCATCTCTGGCATCTCAAACGACAGAGAGAAATCACTTTATCTCAGTTCCACAGACATTCATTCTGTCCAACATCAACGCTTGCTTTTGATACTGATGTCTTACAGGATGGGAAGGATTAAGTCCTACACTAGATTAAGTACGCTCTATGAATGTGTATGTGTGTGCGTATAGTAGATGACTTGGGTTCAGATTCATTCATAATGTTCATAGCAATATGTGTGTCAGCCTCAGAGGCCGATCCCTAGCAGCAGGATTCCAGGGAGTGCCAAAATCCTGCTGACACACATTATAAAGTGCTTATAGCAGTCAGAACCAAGGATGCACAGAGGAGCAAGTCTGACCCAGAAACCGCTTCTCCTGTGCTGTGTCTGGGCTGATAATGTTTCATGTTGATGGAGTCTGGCCATATACCTTCAGCGATGTTCAAGAGGTGTAGTATTTGCTTAAAAGCCAGCAGATGTTTACTTGTGCTTACCTATATAATGAGATTTTAAACTGACATGGTGGCATTGGGAAAATGTTCAGCGTAATCTCATAGGCCCAAAACATATTCTTAAAAAGCATGTGAGACACTAGCTACGCAAGCTTGATTTCATGCATTATAGCCATTAGAGCTTAATTCGTAATGCAACTGTGTTAAGTCAGTAAACATCAGATTTTAATTAGTCCATAAATCTCATTTAAACACATTCTGATTGAAAAAGTATGTTAACAGGAAGTGGAGATCTTACCTTCAGGCTGGATGGCGACCCTCAGAGGCGCTGAGCTCTCTCCAGGGCCGTTTCTGTTGTGGGCCACCACGCGGAAGGAGTACTTGGTGTCTGGCATGAGGTTCTGAATGGTGACTTGCATTTCTCCTGGACGGCTGGTGCTCACAATCCTCTCCCTATACAGCATCAGAGAAACAAACGTGATATGAGACTGAAACAGGAGCTGACTGCTGATTCGTTGGTTCAAAGCTTCTCTTATTTTTCTGTAGTCAATAACAGCTCATACAGAATGGCATTATAAATATTAATAAGAACAACATGTGACTTAAAATAATAGCAACAAAAACAACAGAATACAATCATCAATAGCATGCCTAATTAAAGGCTTCTTGGAGGGTGAACGTCATGAAAACATGTCTGGATTACATTTTACTACAGTCAAAATTAAATTTATTATATTTTTATTACATAATTATGTAAGTACGAGTAGATTTCATTTGATATAAATATTATATTATTTATATGCCTAAAAACGTAAGCCAATTCGGGCAATGCTTTTTATTTTGGCATTATTGATATTTGTATTGCAATCACAAAAAAAAATCTTATTACCATAATGCATCTGTATTTTTACCTCATGTTTTTTTTTGTAATTGTCATTATACACAGTAGTGATTCTCATTAGATTCCCTTTACTGTAATGCAATATTTTTTAAAGTAATTTTTTAAATAGTAACATAAATACTAATACATTTATTTACTTAAATATGCATTACAACAAGTAATTTACAAGTTAAATGTGAAATAATATATTCCAGTAATGTCAGTTACATTATTAGATTTTTTTTCTCTCCAGGTAGTGAGATGGAGGAATGGGGGATAATGTAAAACATTCTACATTTCATTTTTTTGATATTAGGATTAAACGGATATTCTTTACAGATTTTGTAAGATGCACCAAAAAATATAAATAAATAAATAAATTGCAGGTACAATACCATTCAAACTACGTCCTTTTTAATGTTTTTGAAAGACGTCTCTTATGCTCACCAAGGTTGCATTTACAGTGGGTACGGAAAGTATTCAGACCCCCTTAAATTTTTCACTCTTTGTTATATTGCAGCCATTTGCTAAAAGCATTTAAGTTAATTTTTTTTTCAATTAATTACCACAGCCCCCAATTATGACAGAAACACAGAATTGTTGACATTTTTGCACATTTATTAAAAAAGTAAAACTGAAATATCACATGGTCCTAAGTATCAGGTATTTAGTAGAAGCACCCTTTTGATCTAATACAGCCAGGAGTCTTTTTGGGAAGATGCAACAAGTTTTTCACACCTGGATTTGGGGTCCTCTGCCATTCCTCCTGGCAGATCCTCTCCAGTTCTGTCAGGTTGATGGTAAATGTTGGTGGACAGCCATTTTAGGTCTCTCCAGAGATGCTCAATTGGGGTTAAGTCAGGGCTCTGGCTGGGCCATTCAAGAACAGTCACAGTTAAGCCACTCCTTCGTTATTTTAGCTGTGTGCTTGGGTCATTGTCTTGTTTGGAAGGTCCACATCGGCCGTCTGCGTCCTGAGAACTCTGGAGAATGGTTTTCGTCTCCAGGCTATCCCTGTAACTTGGCCGCATTCATTCTTTCCCTCGGATGGAAAACAGTCGTCCGTCCTGCAGCTGGAAAAACACCACCACAGCAGGATGCGGCCACCACCATGCTTCACGTTGGGACGTATTGGACAGGTGATGAGCAGTGCTGGTTTTCTCACAACATACGCTTAGAATTAAGGCAAAAAGTTCTATCTTGGTTTCATCAGACCAGATAATCTTATTTCTCACCAGCTTGGAGTCCTTCAGGTGTTTTATAGCAAACTCAATGCGGCCTTTCATGTGTCTTGCACTGAGGAGAGGCTTCAGTCGGGCCACTCTGCCATAAAGCCTCGACTGCTGGAGGGCTGCAGTGATGGTTGACTTTCTCCAACTTTCTCCCATTTCCCGACTGCATCTCTGGAGCTCAGCAACAGTGATCTTTGGGTTCTTCTTCACCTCTCTCACCAAGGCTCTTCTCCCCCGATAGATCAGTTTGGCCGGACGGCAAGCTCTAGGAAGGGTTCTGGTCGTCCCCAAACGTCTTCCATTTAAGGATTATGGAGGACACTGTTCTCTTAGGAACCTTAAGTGCAGCAGAAAATTTTTTTTGTAACCTTGGCCAGATCTGTGCCTTGCACAATTCTGTCTCTGAGCTCTTCAGGCAGTCCTTTGACCTCATGATTCTCATTTGCTCACATGCACTGTGAGCGGTAAGGTCTTATATAGACAGGTGTGTGGTTTTCCTAATCAAGTCCAATCAGTATAAATCAAACACAACTGGACTCAAATGAAGGAGTAGAACCATCTCAAGGATGATCAGAAGAAATGGACAGCACCTGAGGTTAATATATGAGTGTCACAGCAAAGGGTCTGAATAATTAGGACCATGTGATATTTCAGTTTTTCTTTTTTAAATAAATCTGCAAAAATGTCAAAAATTCAGTGTTTTTCTGTCAATATGGGGTGCTGTGTACATTAATGAGGGAAAAAAATTAACTTAAATGATTCTAGCAAATGGCTGCAATATAACAAAGAATGAAAAAATTAAGGGGGTCTGAATACTTTACGTACCCACTGGATTGATAAAAAATAAAGTAAAAACAGTAATATTGTGAATATCATTACAATTTAAAAGAAATGTTTTCTATTTAAATATATTTTATATTTAATTATTTATTCCTGTGATGGTAAAGCAGTCATTACTCCAGTCTTCAGTGTTCACATGATCCTTCAGAGATCATTCTAAAATACTGGTTCTCAAGAAATATATTACAATATTAAAAATAATTGTGCTGGATTCATTGATGAATAGAAAGTGCAAAAGAACAGCATTTATTTGAAATCTAAATCTTTTGCAACAATGTTTACTATAATTTTGTATTAATTTAATACATCATTGTTGAATAAAATTTGTTAAAAAAATCTTTCTGACCCCAAACTTTGGAAGAGTACTGTATGTGTGTGTGTGTGTATGTATGACACATATATAAATGACCTGCCTGTTATTGCCATCAAGGCTGTAGTAGACTGAGTAGGTGACGTCATCTCCATGCGGTTCAGCAGGAAGGCGCCAGGTCAGCTTGATGAAGCGGGTGGAGACCAGGGAGGCCACAACGTCACGGGGGGCGGAGGGTGTGGGACCAGCGCTGCCTGTGGAGCCTGGCATTAGACGGTCAGTAGTGGCACGGGTCAGTGAGGTGAGAGGGGGGGAGGGGATGGTTACATCTTTGAGTGCAGACAGTGGGGTGGCGTGAGTGGAGGGGGTGAGTGAAAGCAGAAATAAAGGGTGGAGACGGATGTTTAGTGAAATCACACAGAGAAGGAGGGAAGGAGAGCATAACAAAAGAGAACAGAACAGAGGGAACACATAAAAGGAAAAAACAAAACAAAAACCATAACACAATGGCGTCCATGACAGGAAATCAACAAAACAGTGAAATAATCACAAAGAAACATGAAAAATGCAATCATAATGGAAGAATGTAGGGCATGTAGTTGGAAAACAAACGGCTGAAGTGGAAAAAATGATGGAAAGCTGAATTGCAGGAGGCATATTTTTGAATTTTTCACTCTTAAAAGAGTAGTTCACCTCAAAATGACATTAAAAAATTCACAATGTTACTCACTAAAACTATTGTACTACAGTATAGTTACCAAATTGCATTTGCAGAACCCAAATGCACTTGGTTTCATAAACGTGCCAAGGTTTCATAACTATGCACTGTACACATGCACAAATGAGATTTCAGCATCAATGACATCAAAAACCTTACATGGCGCTACAGCATATTTGATTGTAGGGAAGAGAAAGATTTTCTGTCAATGTCATATGGGTTTGGATGTAGGTGAGTGAATGAATAAAAAGATTTATTTTTGTGTAAACTAAACAACTAAAAATCCAAGCTGATCCAAAGAAGAATGAGGCACGGAGGCCATCCATTTTAATCACTAACATACAATCTAAAGGTCCAAGGCTCTACGATCTTCAAGATAGATGCACAATATTTCATGCTGAGGCCTCTGTGGTTAAATCTAGGAACGTCTGACTGTTGTTTTCTAGCAGTGGAGTGAAACTTGACACAAAGCAGCTCTAAAAATGTGTCAAGATAATTTGCTTTTGTGGACTGCAATAAAGTTGCGCTTTTGGGAACAGCAACTCTTTGAATTAAACAAACTGTGTTTCATTTGCATCTGCCAAAAGAAGCAGCTGTGGAAGGACTGAACATCAAGCGAACATTATATGCATGATTGATGTCCTGTTTCATTCAAAAATGATTCGCTGACTGTGGATGACAATAACGTGAGTAGGTAAAGAAACGACTAAAACAAGTAAAAATCAGGTCCTTTTTTTCTCTATGCTAACCAGACTGAAACACAATCAGCATGCAGCACCAGAGAAAATATCTAATCTCATTTCCATCAAAAAATCATGTCAAAACGATCAATAAAACTTCAAAAGTTTCTCATTATTCAAAAGGCAGAGAATTTCTGATAATATCTCTCTCTCTCTCTCAAAAAAAGGACAATATTGTGGACTTGTACAGGAAATAAAACTCACAAATGAAAACAATAAAACCAAAAAATGGGGAGTGAACAGAGACTAAAAACAAATGGATTGCAAGAAACCCAAATATGGAAACGAAAACCAGAAATTTTGATATGAAATCAAACAAAGAGCAAATTGTCTGAGCTGTGTTTATACACATTGATTTTAAAGCTAATAGTCTCATTTGTTTCTTGTATGTACCCTAAGGAATTTTAGGAGAAACATAACATAAAATATATATCCAATAAGTCTCCTGAGTTATGAAAGAGAACAATACAGTTTCCCTCTGCTTGTTAACTGAGGGTTTAAAAGTACCATATAATGCTGAAGAAGAAAAAAAGAACAGCAAGATGCATTATGTTATATATATATATATTATTCTGAACTGCATTCAGCTCTGAACAGTCAGTGGGAGAAGAGACTGATAATGTAGACCTGTATAATATGCACTAATAGCGGCACTCATTAGCTTATAGCTTCCCCTAAACGACAAGATCCATTAGAAGGAGAGCAAATTAAACATTAGTTGTAGCAATTACAGTTTTCCACAAAGACGAGCCATCAATGCTCATCTGTCTAGCCGCAGGGAGAATTTTTTTTTCTCATTCAACATTTACCTCTGGTTCAGCTTTGTGTGGTGCGTGACATTCTCTCTGTAGTTTCTCCTTCTGGTTCACTTGGCAGCCATTTTGCTAAAATAAGGGGGCAGCTGTTTTCTAGTCATAAGTACAGTTTTTATGAACTTGATTATGGAAAAAATGGCAAAACTTGCATTCATAAACATGCCAAATCATAAATAAGATCAACAGCATCATAAAAGTAGCTCAAATTATGCTCCAGCTAATCTGCATTTGTATTCTAGACCAGGTGATGGCTGTTTTGGGAGTATTTTGTTTACATGCTGTCATTCAGAATTCATTCATTCCCGAAACCTTCTTAATGTTATGTCGTTCGTAAGTTATACCTTAAGTTGTACCTTTACGTTAATACATGTTTCCCGAAACGTTCTTTGTTAAGTATACCTTCTGTAAGTCATTCGTTCGTAAGGTTAGTCTGGACCACTCTTAGCTACACCTTATCACTTTTGACAGTTCACATTTCTTTACGTCTCATTCTATACGAATATAATAGTTGTGCAAAATCAAAGATAATGCCGTCCGCGGAGCCATATAGTGTATATGTGCACTAAAACTTTAGAATTTTTGATTATTTTTTATTTATTTATTTTTTATTAGTACTGCCGGCACAGCAGCAAATTCAGCAGCTTTTAGATCTTGACTTGTTGGTCCGATTTTGTCAAGACAAATTCAGCTGCTGGCGGCTCTTTCTCTCTTTTTCTCCACAATAGTAGTAGCTGTTGATTATATGTTTCTCCTGTTGCATTTTTATTGAGTAGGTCATCCAATAACAGAAATGAGTGATTTACACCAATATGTTACACGGCTGCTGAGCAGTCAACCCCGGTTGTGGAGTAAACTAAGACACTATATGGGAAATATATTATGAGAATATAAATGACCCTTTCAAAGGCAGCGAAGGCATACTGCCAGTTAGTGATACGCATGATAGGTTTGGGCATGAGGTTGCGGGTTCACGCACTCATTTCGAAATTATATAAAATATATCCATATTATGGATTTAGTTTGCAATTTTGATTATTTTTATAAGATCCCATGAGTCCTGATAAATACAATTTGAACTGAAGTGCTTCTGGTTGGAAAGCACTCTTACCAGAATAGTTTTCTGTTGGACTTGTGTAGGCCAATGTTTTTTTGTTTCGTTTTTTTGTCTTTTGTTAGAAGACGTTAAATTATTAAGCAGTGTCTCATGTTTTTCCCTTGTATTTTATGTGGTGATCACTGGGAGGTGCTCTGGGAATATAATTTTCTTTTTTGGTTTTCTTCCCTGACATGATGTATGTTGCAAAGCGAAAGTAAAAGTTTCAGGCAAGTTCTTTGTGTTCTAACAGGAAAAGGTTCCATGTCTTTATTTAAAATAAACACTTCTTTTATAAAGAACACTGCTTTCTCACATAACGCAGTGAAGCGGCCTGTGCATAGAATGAATAATCGATTCTCGAGCCATGGATATCAACCAATTCAGCACCACCGCCATGGACAGCACCTGGTAACGTCGCACGTAAAAAGGTATATCTTAAGCAGCCTCCTAAGGTACAGTTCGGGGAACACACCTAGGAAAGGTATACCCCTAGTTAAGGTGTACCTTTAGAGTCTTTGTAGCGCACTAAGAGACACCGTTATCGGAAAACGCAGCCCATTTTTTTCAAAGTTCTCACAATGCTAAGGCCTGTTTAAACCAACAAGAATGTTTGATCCAACTTTTGTGAATCAATGCGTAAACAAAGGCAGATTGGTTGAATGAAATGAATGAAAGCACTGTGTAACTTTTCGTTTCTGACACCTTCTTGTCACAGAGAGGAAAGTGTTTTAAAATGGTAAGTTTTTTGTATTCTCTATGTTTTAATGTTCTAATGTTTCTCTATGGTTTTTATCAAACAACACCATATACAAGAGTACAGAGACAAGAGAGACAGATACATCCTCTGCTATTCACGGTCACTTAGCAAAACAGTTTGTTCGTGAGAACCACCACCAAGACATAGTTTAATGTAACCGCAAGCGGCTCTGGTCACGTGAAGAAAAGGACAAATCTTATTGGCTGGAAGACATTAGAACATCCATGTCGCATTGCCGGCATGAGAATGTTTGTGTCAGTCTCAACAGACACATTAACAGTCATTCATTCAATTCATTCATTCAGTGTTTACTGTGCCAACTTGAGTATTTGACTTGGTGTGAACAGACGTTTAGGAGTAAACTGTTTTAGGGGCTGTTCAATAGCAACATATAAAAAAAACAGCACAAGATGCTAAAGTAACAAGAATATGTGGTGCAAAGATCAAAAATCTCAATCTACACAGAAAAACTATTTAAAAACACCAAGCTGAAGTTTTAATGACTTTAATGACTAAAATGTTTTTTTAAACACATTTATTCAACTAGGAGGTTATCAGGATGATCACAACCATCAGCTTCAACAGTCTCCTAAGTGTCTGTCTGATGGTGAACACAGTCATGTGATGTACGGTGGTGAGCAGCAGAAGATTAATACCGATTCTATTCATAGCAGAGAGCAATAGCTGCTGCCATTGGAACAGATGGTGACTTCGCCTTATTAATGATACACACTGAAGCTAAGCAAAAAGGTCACAAGGCCTTTGGTGTGTGAATGGAAATGCAAAAGGATTATTGTTAACTCCATGTTTGCTGTAAATCGATGTAATTATGATTTTAATACTAAGCAAATGGTATTTCGGGAATATGCGAATTAAAACAGAAATGGCTGCTCAGAGCAATAATGGTTATGTACTATTTAGGTCACCAAGAATCATGAGGATATGGGAAAAATATAAATGTAGGAAAGACTGCCTCATGTACTTATGATGTCGCTGTCTGAGAGAGGGAGCGCAGTGCACTTCTAATGACCACCTAAAAGCTCCTGCTTTCATCTTACACAGATGGGTATGGACTGAAACGGTCACGGTACAGGAGATGCGACATAGTTCCCGCTGCACACATAAAGACTTCATCCACTGGCAGTAAATCTTACACCCTCTCTACTATTGATCTGAGGGAACATGCTATTATCGTGAGGGGTCTGGAAGGGCTTGAAGGCTTCCTCATATTGTGTGGAGGCATAAAAACTGGGTGATTTCATTTATTCTCACTGAGTTTCGTGTTCTTCACCTGTACTCATGTCATAACATGACAGGATCGACTGCTGCTGAAATGTGGAGGAGCTCTTGATTTATAGACCCTAGCTAAAAGCCCCATAAGAGTGTTTTGAAGAGAATATAACTTTTAAAAACACAAAACTTTTTAAAACAGACAGTTTGCTATATGTGAGCACAGAGGACATTGGAAAAATGTAATCATAAAATATATAGTTAGGTACGCTGTTAACTTCAGTCACATAAAGGAGAGAACATTTTGAATAGAACAAAAAGTTGAAAGAATAAAAAGGAAAGAGGGCTATTTGCATAATTTAGCATTACAATGTGACATGATTACAAAACAATTTCCACTGCAATTTGCCGCATAAACCATTTTGAGTCACACTAAAATTATCAGAGACTCTCTTTCCAACCGTTACGCATTGCCATAATGTGTTAATGCATTTGTAGTTTTGACATCAAAACAGAAGTGATTTCTGAGCCATTTCTGCAGCTTGAAATTGATAAATGGAGTGGGCAGAATGTTTTGAGTTAAAGTTACAGTATGTTATCATTGTGCATAAAATTCTAAAAGTAAAACGATCACACCAGTTTGATTTTTCTTTGATTTTTTTTTTTTTAGATTCATTAGATATTTCATGATATCTTCAGACTTTTCTTGACAACATGGTGACCCTGGACCACAAAACCAGTCTTAAGTCGCTTGGGTATATTTTTAGCAATAGCCAAAAAAACATTGTATAGGTCAAAATTATCGATTTTTCTTTTATGTCAAAAATCATTAGGATATTAAGTAAAGATCATGTTCCATGAAGATATTTTGTAAATTTCTTACCATAAATATATCAAAACTTAATTTCTGATTAGTAATATGCATTGCTAAGAACTTCATTTGGACAACTTTAAAGGCGATTTTCTTAGTATTTAGATTTTTTTGCACCCTCAGATTTCAGATTTTCAAATAGTTGTATCTCGGCCAAATACCATACATCAATGGAAAGCCTATTTATTCAGCTTTCAGATGATGTATAAATCAAAATTAAAAAAAATGGACCCTTATGACTGGTTTTGTGGTCCAGGGTCACATATAATCTATTATTTTGTTGTTGCAAATAAAGCCAAAGCAAGCGAAGGAAGCAAAAAGTAGCATTTGTTTAATAAGCAGAGTTACTGTGATATTCAAGAAGCCAAGTTTATGCTAGTCTTTGTCATTTTTCATTGGAGATATGGCTGGCCCGCAGCGATTTTGCATTGGATCTGAAGCGGGCACCATTGCAGCGGTGACAGCAGTCTATCTCTTCAAAGTAAACATCATGAATACGAGAGGATGATGGATTAAAGGCCATTAACACCCCTGTTGAGATTAAACAGGTCTCTCACGTGATGGAGAGCAGCACACCATCTCCTGAGACGTCTTGCTTCCATAGTCTGAGAGACGAAAGCTGGAGCAGATCTAGGGGGAGGCACGGGCACCTCGGCGGGACGTACCGCCCAGCACGAAAGCATAGGATTATGGGTCGCAGCATGATGCTGGCAGGGGATTTCCTCTGTGTTTGCTGGGAAGGCAGACGCCCATCTGGCATGTCATTACTGTATGTCTATACCTAGTCATCTCGGCCCAGCTATAGCAGCCCTCTGGGTCAGCAAGCAGAGCCCCCATTCCCTCTTGCACCTGCTAAACCTCCGGTTGCTTCATCAAAGAGCATCAGTCCTCGCGCTCAAGTTCATCAGTTCAATCATTTATTTTCTGACATGCACTTTAGTCCTAATTGTCATGCTCAGTCACAATACCAAAAATATCACTGTGCTACTTTGAGAAGCTTTGGCTCGGGGTATTTGTACGTACGCACTTTGTTTGAATAGCAAGCTAACATCAAACTTGAGATTATTATATCACACTAAATCACGGGGGAGTTCTGGATGAGAATTCACAAAATACAATTTAGAATTTTAAACTGTATTTCAGCAAACCCATGGACTTTTTATATCTGTGATAATTTTGGATTCCACAGAAACACCCTTCTTAAAAAAAAATTAAAAATGAGTTAACATGAACTAAGCATGAACAGTACTTCTACAGCATTTATTGATCTTAGTTCATGTTAATTCTAACATTTACTAATACATTATTAAAGTCAAAAGTTGTATTTGTTAACATTAGTTAATGCACTGTGAACTAACATGAACAAACAATGAATAACTGTATTTTCATTAACTAACATTAATAAATATTGTAACCAATGTATTGTTCATTGTTTGTAATAAATGTATTGTTCATTGTTAGTTCATGTTAGTTAATACATTAACTAGTGTTAACAAATGACACCTTATTGTAGTGTTACCTATGTTTTTAAAGAACACTACTTCTTGATGCTTTTTCAGCGTCTTAAAAAACATCAAAAAAGTGCACATTCACTGCAGCACCAAAAATAATCTACTCACAGCTGATATTTACCTTAATTTGTCACGTCACGTACACTATTTCATCTTAAACGTGCTCTTCACTGACACTGTTGTCTACATTTTGAAAAAAAAAAATCTTATTGAGGGCAACATTTCTCTTTGTGGTATAAATAATGCCACAAATGCAGGACAATTTTTGAAAATCAATCATTTCCGCACATTAATTATTGAAATGGTTTGTCACTCTTAGTTTAGATTTTCACAGTTTTAAACATGTAATAATTAAAAAAATTTTGTTTTATTGTCAAATTGTGAAATTTTGAAAGTCTGTGTCTGGTTAAGTGTAGAACAATAAAGTCTAAACATAAAAGGACATTCAAAAAAAGCGAAAATGAATGATGAAGGCATGGCCAACAAATCCATATCAGTGTGATTTATAACAAAGTTTTATGTCTGAAGCTGAAGAAACTTACACTCCGTAATAAGCTTGAATCTAGTATTGCATTCTGAAAATGGCTTTTTGGTACCATCATAAAACTAGTTTATTTATTTATTTTGGTGACATTACATTTCTTGATTCTCCAACAGAATAATTCCTTCGAGTTTAGTTACAGCTACAGGCGTTATAATGTCAACTAAATCACATCAATATTCCAGCCAGTGAGTGATGAATCTTGTAAACAAAGCAGAGATGTTGGAAAGCAGCTAGAGGGCTCTTTCTGTGGCCATAAATAAGTGAAGCATATTTGCTCTGCTGTTAGCCGAGTCTGGCACACAGGCCTAGTTAAAGTGTCATATGAACACAGTGAGAAGCCTCAGCGGAGACATACTATTTATGTTTTATGGCTCCACAGGCTCTACAGCTGAGATATAAACATAAATATAGCCCAAATCAGCATTGTATGCTCTCAGATCAATCACTCCGTCTTCCATTGTGATCAGACACACATCGAAGCTTCATCAATCATTTTTTTACAAACATACCTGGTACTGAAGCCCACTTGAAAGTTCAGTAACAACTAGTGGTATTTTTACTTTGTAAATGTACATTTTTCAGGTACCTGTACTTTTATATTGAGAAACTTTTATTTTTACTTCACTACATTCCAAAGCATAATATATATCATACTTTTTACTCCACTACATTTCTTAAAAACATATTTCTATTCTCAAGTCAACAACTCACTGATTCAAATGATCTGGTCAGAGCGAGTCTCCAGTTAACAATTCAGTGAACTGATTCAGAGCTTGCATGCGTGACTGATGGTGTGAAAAGTTTGTTACTAAAGCCGAATTTTAGGATTTATTATTGTAAATGAAAATCATTTTTAAGTCACAACTGTGGATTGCTTGTGAGTTAAATCTGCTGTGAAAGGGCGAGCTGTTTAAGCCCACTGTATGAAATGCTTGATTGCGAACATGTCCACATTTGTGTATCACCATCTCAACAGGGTAGGTTTTAGGTAAAAATGAAAAGTAATAAAATAAAGTAACTCAAATGAATGTCCATGCATCATCCCCGAAGCGGTTTCAAATGAGTTTCAAACTAATATGTTCGAGTAGCGTTCTTGAAATTGTATACATTTTGCCCTGTGACATCTGTTTTTGCAGTATATTGTTTGTCAACACATTGTTTCTCCTCATTTTTAAAAACATTTCCATTACCCTTCACATCACTGCTGGAGTGGCTGCTGCACAACCGGCAGATTAACCTGCAGAAAAATGCAACTTTGTCTAGAAACAGATGCAGGGAAATGGGTTTTGTGGGGTGATTGTGCCTTATGAGGTTTTTGGAAGTGAAAGAATAAAGAGCCAAAATAGAGAAATGTTTTTTTCCAGTTGCCATGAATCCTTAATAATAATAATTCACTACCAGGAAAACAAGCATTCAAATGCAAATATGGAATTAACATTAATCTGGGGAAAAGAAACAAGCTCAAGAAGTGAGAGAGCATCAAATTGTCAGGTCACGTCCTGATCTCATACCAGCTATATGACTAACACTTTTTTTTAAATGCTTGTGGTGATGCAAATTTTTCATAGTACTGCTCTGCTGCTCCACAAAATCTCAACAAAAATTTAAAAAGTTGATTACAATGTGGTTAAAAATGTTATGCTTCTTGTGCAAAAATCAACACCATATGAGCACTGAGCACCAGAACGGCCAGGCATAAAGAACAGTTTCCTCCCTCAGGCAATCTATCTCATGAACAGTTAAACGTGTAATACACAACACTATTTATACATTTATGTATTTAACACACACACACACACACATACTTTTTTAAATTTCCTTGCATTTGTACATAACATAACTGTACACACAAATACCATCTATTGTCTATTTTGTATATTGTGTATTTTTTAAAAATATTTTTGTCTATTGTTATATTTCCTATTTACTTATCCTATTTTTTATTATTTTTATTATCTGTCTTGTCAGTCATTCTCTTTGTGCTGTGGAAGCTTCTGTCACCAAAACAAATTCCTCGTATGAGTAAACAAACATGGGAATAAAACTCTTTCTGATTCTGATTCATATTTGATAGGGTGTTGTGGGTGGTTGCCAGGGTATTGCTATGCAGTTGCTAAGGTGTTCTGAGTAGTTTTAAATCATTTATATTCAGTTGCTAAGGTGTTATGGGTGGTTGCTTGGATGTTGCTAGGTCTCTTTTAGTTGTCATTCATGAATTCCTTGTTTTGATCACAGCCCAAAATAACTTTTCTGCCCTTTAAAATTTAAAGATCATGAGCAATCTGCATAAAACTCTGAAATTACAGTTGTGCTTAAGGTAATCACAGCATGTCAAATCTAAAGCATTGCGACTATGGAGAAAACACAATGCTGTATTACACTAATGACTATGGGAGCATATATTCCCTTGCAGAAAAAAAATATAACGAGCAAGTTTCACAGAAGTTTGTGCAACAAACTCCCAGTCTGTAAGCTAATAAACTCAGCAATCAACTCTAACAATAAGTGAAGATACGCAACTGTGTTTCTCCATTCACCATGTGCTTGTCCAGATGGCAGTGAGTACTAAGGCTTCAAAAAGCCTCCAATCAGACCTGTCTAGCGGCTTTAACTAGAACAAGCAGAGAAGCCTGCCAAAATAAAGTGTTTATAGGCCATTTCATATGAGAAGAGCAAAAAGTACAGCAAAGAGAATACAGAGAGAAGCTGGCTTCATCTCAGGAAGATACAAATATCACAGAAACAGTCCAAATCTGACAACAAATTTGTGCTTTCAATTTGTTCACTCAGTACTGCTTGTATATGGTTGGATTTAAATGTCAAAAGGGGTCATGACATGAGAAACCAAATTTCCCTTGATCTTTTGACGTAGAAGAGGTCTCGGTACGCTTAATACATCCTGCAAGTTTTATAACTTAAAATGTCATCATTATAAACAAAAGCATTTATGTAATAACCCTCAGAAAACGGTACCAATATGGCACCGGTACCTATTGGCGCTTTTCCACTGCGTGGTACGACTCGGCTCGGCACGGCTCAGTACGGCACGGCATGGTTCGGCTCGGCACGGTTTGGCTCGGCACGGTTTGCGTTTCCACTGCAGTTCAGTACCGCTTTAGAGTGGGCGGGATTATTCACATGTCGTTATAGTTGCACGTCACATCATGTTTTGGTAACGTCGTCCGCTTTGGAAACCCCACCGGGTGAATTGTACTAAAAAAAGTGCCAGGTACCGGGTACTGTACCCAGTGGAAACCCCCCAAAAAGTGAACCGTACCGATCCGTACCATGCAGTGGAAAAGCGCCATATGTAACCGGTATGTACTAGAACCAAATCAGAATGCAGATTTCTGTGCCTCATTTCGGTGCCATGCCTGATCGATCGATTGAAATATTTGTCCTCTGTTTCTCCGAAATGGATGTAAGAAGCATCATCACTGGCACCGCACGTGAAAAATAATTTCCCGACTAAGAAAATGCTTTTGAACTCAAGTCGGAAAGCTCTAATATTACAAATCCAACAAATCTTTGTAGTAATGCGAGTGTCCATTTTGTTTTCACATTCCGACTTAAAAGCACAACTCCGGAAATGAGAGCATCCGGGGAGTGCGTGAATGCAGTAATTACACTTTCTCTGATGGCAGCAGGTAGATACCGTTAGCTAGCTAAGCATTCTTAAATTAAAATGCTTAAAGCTAAACTTCCCTTGTATTCACTTTTCTAAACTTGTTGTCCAACAAAAGAGAAAATTATTACCTTTTTACTCCACAACACCAGTCAAATGCTTCCTTTTGTGATGTGATGTGGCTTCTTGTCACAGAATGAGTCAGAAAATATGTTCTATATGCTACTTTATAAAGAATACATCGATTAGCAATGGATTTTAAATATACTTAATTATTATGAAAATACTAGTGATGGCTTGAATAACACAGATAAACTTTATTGTCGCAGTCGAGTGTTTATTGTTTTTGTTTTATCATTCAAAACGTTTATGTGTTCTGTTTACTCAGTTACAGCTATAAAAGCATGCCTTTGTGTATATGAGGGATTTCCTGGAGGGTCATGAGATCCGCTACATCTGTGACTGGATATGTGGGTTTTCTGTGCGAGGGCACCCTTTGGCGTCCAGTATGAATGAAACAGACACCGTGTGTTTATAGTGCTAATGGCCAATCCATCATTTTTTGGGGAATTTTTATTTATTATTAGTTTTTTTTTTTACTAAGTACTGGTTCGGGCACCGGAACCGTTTTAAAAGTATCGTGTAAAAGTATTTGGCACCGGTATCGGAAAAAAAAAAAACGATACCCAACCCTAGTATACGCTGCTGAAGGATCCCAACGTTTTATTTTCAGTGCAAGTCTCAGTCTAGTCAGTGCTAATTTACACGTGTGTTCAGTAAATTTCACCGTTGACTGTTTTGCGAACAAATCGCAGTATGAGGCTGGCTTTGCCAAAATAATTTTGCTCAAAGATCAGGCCGTGCCAACTGTTCTGGACTTAACAACGACGCTGCAAACTGTAAAGTAATGTATTTCATGTAAAAACTTTTTTTTTAACGATAATAGTAAACGGTAATGGATGTTAGCCAATCATAAAAGTGGGCGGTTACACTGACCTCTTAAAGGGAAAACACCTCAAAACGACTGTTTCAGTCAGAGGATGAGAAACAGGGTGGAAACAGACATAAATCACTAAATTTTGAATGTTTTTCACCCAAAAAACTTTAGTAATATTATAACTACATCTCAGGGAACATAATAAAATAATAACAATAAAAAAAACATGTCATGACCCCTTTAAAGCTGCTTGCTAAGGCAATCATCACTATTTCTATTGCTAAACAAAGCCCTATTGTTAGCTTTGGTTTGCTTGTCCTTCTCAGTTATGAATGTACAGGAATAATAAAGTATCTCAAATCATAGCTATACAGTTTTTGAACAACCAGAATATCATAGAGACTTTGGTGGTGGGCTCTTCTGGATGCATTTACCAAAAGCATTGCTAGCCAACTATGGTCACAAGTTCCATCGTTATCAACAAAGTTCAACAATTCGCATTCGGGAACATAGCCTCAACAAACACCGCAAAACTTAGTGGTTGGAACACAGCTCTCAACCTGTGGTAGAAGCATAATTTCTTGTTAGTAAGGACATGTGACTAGAATCATGCTCTTGTGCACAATAAGCAAGCAAGCATACTATCTACTGTATTGACCCGAATATAAGACAATGTTTTTTTTCTTGGAAATACATCTGAAAAAACGCGGTCGTCTTATATTCAGGGTCTAGACTTTGACATGTCAATAATACACCCACAACAATAGGTGGCACCAAATATGCATAAAACGAGTGTGCCATGAAATACGTAATGTAATGCGTGTTGTAAAGATCGCGAGTAAAAACAAAAGAGAAAGAAAAGCTTACAGCTGCATGAGTCGTGACTGTCACGTTAGCCTGATGCGACCAAACTCCCTTTGTGATTTTAAAACGTAAGACAGTACCCAGATTTGAAGACCACAGTAAGATTTAACTTCTACTGTTAATAAGATTTTGGTAGGCTACTATTAGATGGATAGCCTAAATGTCCTAATTCATGTTTTTTTTTTTTTATTGTATATCAAAAAGTGTATATTTTTTAAATGTGATTGTTGGTACATTTGACCAGTTTTTACCATACTTTCAAAACAAAAATTCAAATAGGAAAAATATGCAATATGAAAATAATTGAAGACAAAATGTGTTTTACTGAGAAAAAACAAGATTTGGTTTTTAAAAAGCCTTTTTTCCAAAAGGTACATCTGGAAAAAGGGTGGTCGTCTTATATTCGGGCCAATATGGTATTTCGTCATTTCAATTTAAATATATATACATTTCAATCTATATATTTTAGCTTGTCCTCAATAAGTGCCATTTTTGAAGAGTGTGCATGTTTGTAAATGCGTAAGGGAACTCCAAAGTATGATGCAAGAATGAACCCACGATGAATCAAACATCAAATAAAAAGTTATTACTCCACCACCTGCGCATGACGTCATCAACGATCATCCTACATTGTGGAACCAATGTGGTTCAAATGACGGAGGTGTGACCATGTTCGGGAAACAGTTGTGACTAGCTAGTTAGTTTCTACAATGATGCATCATGCTAGGTTAGTTAAGCAGCGGGTTACACAATTGTTTAGGAAGCGCACCCCTGATCAGTAAGTAATATCCCAGCAACCACCCAGAACAGCATTTCAACCGCACATTTAACATTAAACTCTAGTCCTGGCACACACATACACTGAACAGGTGGCACTGCCAGAGAGGAAGCTGCAGCAGATGGCATCATGCACCTGACTTACACCAACACTACTATACCTTTAATTAGATTTGTATAAAAAAAAAAAGATTATCTACATGCAAACATCCTCCAGATGTTTAGGATTGCTTAATGAAATACTAATATAGTTGTGATGTAGTTTGAAAACTAAATGGATCACCATTACAGCAAAATGAGATGTTATGAACACTTTTATGATGGGATTTAAACATCAGAAAATTTAAGAGTGTAATAAACTAAGAGTTTCCCAGGATGAACCAGGTGATACCAACGTATGGTCCAGGACCAGGTCTGACAGCTCTAACAAGCATAATTAAGAAGGTCTACCAGGTCAACCTTGGCCCCAGCAGTTTTATTCCAGTTGATTAACCATCTAGACCAGCTACTGATCATAAATTAAAATCCTAAAGCAGCTGGAAACTATTTAAAGCTACCACCTTTTTAAGCTGGATTTTCCAGCAGGGTTTACAAAGGGAAAGTTGAATATAAGCAAATATGCTGTTAAACATACCTTGATCCAATATGATGAGCTGAGCACTCGACTGCACATTGTCAGCGTCATTCTCAGCTAAACACTGATAGAAACCTTCATCTGACTTGACCAGCCCCAGCACCAACAAGTTCTGCTCCTTCTGTAAAAAGGCACACAAGAACATCGCTGTCATCTAGAAGAAATACTGTATTTATCAGAAGGTCAACAGCATTTCCTCACTCAAGAAGGGCAAGCTGGCAACTTACAATGATCTTGAAATAGTCGCTGGGAATGACAGCATCTCCGTTCTTCACCCATTTGATGGTGGGAGCGGGTGAGCCGGTGACCTCACACTCGAATGTGATGTCTGTGGCTTCATGAGCATATATGTTAGCTGGTTTCTTCAGGAACTGTGGGGAAGCTGAGAAGAAAAGCAATAAAACAAAACAAATCCTGTGAGTATGACAAACCAAACATTTGTTTCTTGAGAGAAATGACTCTTCAAATGTCTGTATAAGTAAAAGCTAGTAATGATTTCGGGGAAATTATTTGATTTGATTAGGGGGGGGGGGAAATGCTGCTTTTGACTTTTCTCAACCTCTAAAAATATCCTAAAACACCAGGATGTGGTTAAAATATGCTAGAGGAAAATGCAAAACCTCCAAAGGCTTCCCATTAGCAAATGAGGTTATTTGATCTTGCAGAAGATAAACAGGACATAGATCATCTCAATAACAAGGTAGTGTGCACCAGAATGATTCAGGCCTGTCTGCTGGGACGTAATTGGATTGTTGCTCTGTGCTCTGCTGATTTCGCTACCAAACAACCACAACCCTCAGTTGCTGTATATTTTATATGATTTGCATTTTTGCAAAACATTACATATCACTTGCATATGATTAATACCCTTGCATAAATCAGTATGTACTGATATTTAAATATTTAAATAAAAGTATGAGATAGATATTTGTCACTCAGACCATATAAACACATTTTACTTTTTAAAAGAGAAATAAGCATAATTACAAATAACTTGTACCATAAGAAAAAAAAAGCTGCACAAGAAAAGATTTCAAATGTAATAGCACATTATATATGATTCAGCAAACAAACCACAAAAACGTTTAGAATAACTTAATGGAATAATTTCATGAATTATATAAATATAGATGTATATATAACCATATTTAAACTAACCATCTGTAATTAATTTTCCTCTTAAAAGACAAATGATGTTATTACAAATAAACTGTAACAATTTACGGCACAGGGAAACGATTAGAATGTTACATTACATAAATCTATAGGCACTCTTATATATATATATATATCTATATATATATATATTATAGTTATTTATTTTATACACAGTTTTTGGTCAAAATTTACATACACTTTGCAGAATCTGCAAAATGTTAATTATTTTTATCAAAATAAGAGGGATCATACAAAATTCATGTTATTTTTTATTTAATACTGACCTGAATAAGATATTTCGCATGATATTCATTGAATACGCCGTTTCCCTATAGTCCACAAGGAAATACGTTCAATATTAATAAAAATTACCCGTTCAAAAGTTTCCATCCACTTGTATTTCTTTACTGTGTTGTTACCTGGATGATGCCACACTGTTTTTTTGTTTTTTTGGATAGTTTTTGTCCCATGTGAAAATCATACAGTTATTGTTGGAAAGGGTTCAAATGCACAAAAATGCTGGAAAACCAAAGATTTTGTGGGAGCTGAAGGATTTTTCTGAAGAACAGCGGTAACAATGTAACTGTTCAGGACAAACAAGGGACTCATGAACAACTACCACAAAATTTTTTATTAATAAAATAAATTTAAAAAACCCCCCTGCTGTGGATCACAAGGCCGGGACGCTGGAAGTAGGGGTGCTGAGGGGGCTGCAGCATCCCTTGTTTTCACATGGTTGCAAATGCAACGTCAGGTTTGTTCATTTAAATTTATTCATTTTTAGCATTTAATAATTTATTTGTAATGATCTCTGAAATATAAATTGTAAGTGGGCCATAATAAACCCATGCTTATCTTTATAAACATGATTAATTTTAATTGGGATGTTTTCTATATGGGATGATTAGCCTAATACTCATGAACACATGATGCTAGCGCCCCCCCCAAACACGGACACACACAGCACCCCCAACCGAAAACATCTTCCCGCGCCCCTGAACACAGGTAACACAGTGTTAAGAATCAAGCATATGTAAACTTTTGAATGGGGTTCTTTTTTATCAATTCAACTATGATTTTCTCTCGTGGACTATATGTAACATATTTTAATGTGAAAAATATCTTTAAAGGGGTCAAATTATGCTTTTTTAAAGATCATATTTTGTGTATTTGGTTAACAGAATATGTTGACATGCTTTAATGTTCAAAAAACACTTTATTTTTCAAATAATGTACATTATTGTAGGTACTCTATGCCTCGCCTCTCTCAAACACGTCGTTTTCATCAAAGCCCCCTCCTTTGACAAGCGCAGTCTGCTCTGATTGGCCAACTGACCCAGTGTACGCCCATAACCATAATCGCGAGCGTCAAGCTTTCAAAGTAAATATCAAGACATTTAATAATGTCCTTAGTTTACCATCAGTTCAAGTCCGAAAGGGCAACAGAGTCGCGTGACAGCCACAGTGATGATGCAGTACACAAGCCGCGGTGAAGACAGCTGACGTGCTATGATTTCTGACAGCAGTTCACTCTCCTGTGATGTGACCCTTTTCCCCTCACACACACACACACACACACACACACACACATGACCGTGTTCCTTCCGCGCTGAACAAAACTCCGCTTTGAACAGTCAATGCACATACTTAAACTAGTACCAACATACTTACAGTCGCTTATTCAGAAGCGCCAGATTGTCATAGCTAAGTCGGAATTTACCCTTTTTTTTTTAGAAATAGCCTTTTTGCACAGCCCGCCTTGTACTCTTCTAGGTTCAAAAACTGTCGTCCATAAAATGCATTGCACAAATTCGAACATCTGAGTTGTGCTGTTTTGTTGTAAATAAATCTTAACTAATGATTCCTAATTGCATCTACTTCTGGAAGGCCAAATAGAGTGCTTTTGCT
This sequence comes from Sinocyclocheilus anophthalmus, assembly GCA_018155175.1. Lineage (NCBI taxonomy): Eukaryota > Metazoa > Chordata > Actinopteri > Cypriniformes > Cyprinidae > Sinocyclocheilus > Sinocyclocheilus anophthalmus. The sequence continues at coordinate 13,420 of JADLZN010012088.1, read as the reverse complement.
TTCGTCTAGAAACACACAGTGTCTCCTTGACATGGCTGCATCAACACTAACTGCATTTACTGAAACCACACCTTCTTTCTTTTCGTGCACATTTGGGAGTCATTAAGCTAATATTTCCACATAGTGACGTAGACATGTGGGGGCGTGTTAGATGAGCCGTTTTAGGTAGGCGTGGTTGATTTTTTTTACTTTTATAAAGAATATCTCTTTTGGTTTTGAGACTTTTGCAGCTTTACAGATCTTCTTTATGCACCAAGAGCGTGTAACACTCCAAAGAGAAAGGAAAACCTTGAAATCGCATCATATGACCCCTTTTATGACAGTACTACATAAAAATAACATGCATATTCAATGATCCCTCTGAGTTTTGTACATAATAATTACATTTTGCAAATACTCTGCGAAGTGTATGTACATTTTGACCACAACATACAACTTGTATTTTGTATGATATGTATATAGTAGATATATAATCTATCTAATTATATAGCTATATAGATTATCTTAAATTTCATATTATTTGAAACCAACCAAAATTTTAGAATCAATTTTATGTCCAGAAAATACTGTGAATTTGAATGAGCAAAGAGCTATATCAAAGACTATAGATTGTTATTAACATAAACATTTATAAGACTGTCAATACAATTCTCAGTAGAAAACTAACCAAAAGCAGAATGGCTGCATAAAGCTATGACTGGATGTAAGCTGAGATAAATGAAGATTATTTGATGTTTTCCAGATGAGCTGGGTTCTACAGTATCTGGAACTGTATATCTTAACATAAGTTGCAGCATCAGGGCCAAACTGACAGAGGTAAGGTGATGAATGGTTGTTAGTATGTGCTCCTGCAGTTTGCTGAGGTCTGCACACACAACCTGCTGAAAAACACTTGTCACACACTGCTGGGTTCCTGCTCAAGCCAGCTCCACGCGGGACAGATGGTTCATGTTTCAATCACTCAGTATATCTCACACTCATAAACCCAGTAGCACATACACAGGGAAGCACTTATATCGCTGGCCCTCTACCTACATTTCAGCAAAGCTAAAAAAAACGTACCTATACAAACAAACGTTTACAGTTGAAATGAACACTATAGGCAGTAAAACTCTGAGACCTTTTATTCCTTTACACACAAAGTATGATTTACAGGGCCAGAGTTTTGATTAAGAAAGCCTAACTTTCGCACAATTCCTTGCACCATATTTAAACAAGTTTAACATGCTGTGAGATTTGAAAACTGAGATTTGAAAACTACTTTTTAACATTAGCGTCACATATTAATGATACAGTACATTTAAAATGTATTAACTTTGAATAACTCTATTCACTATCAATATTGAATCATATTAAATAACACTAAAAATTATAATCAAGTATTTTAGACATGTTTTAGTTAGTCAACACATCAATATGCAATATTGAATAACACTAAAATTATAATCAAGTATTTTAGACATGCTTTAGTTAGTCAACAACACATCAATATGCTTTTTTAAAGCACAACAAACGATTATTAAACCATAATGACTTTAAAGTGAAAGTTTTAATTTGACATTAAAAGTGCATTTTTAAATGTGTACTTAAGTGTTTTAAGAACCAAAGCCATGAAAGTGTACTCTCTTTAGTGACTTTCTATTTGATTTATATACTATCTGCAAGTACAGTTTTTTTTTAAAGTATATTTTTAAGAATTGAAGTACACAAAGGCAAAGTAAAGGGCCTGAACGTGTTTTTCCCCAGTATCTTTCATCTTTTCATCTTGTCACAGTGTAGGATCAGTTCTCAGCAGATGGACAGATGGTCAAAGCTCATTACACTCCACATATCTGCATGAAATCTTCAGCCCAGATTCTATTATATTCTCTGTGATTTCACACCTGTCTGAACCATCTCACGTCCCTTTCATCATCACACAATCACATCTCATGCACTATTGTCAGTCCCGCCCAAAAACTGCAGCTTGAGCAATTACAGAGAATCAAATACCTGTTTCTGTAAACGTGTCTGAAGCGTGATCAGAGTGTGCAGTGGAATTACAGAACTTAATGTCACCGAGAAAATGCAACACTTCCTCTGAACAGCACTAGAGGAAAGAGCTTTACAGTGTGACATGACATTCACTTGACTAGTCCTTTAGCAGTGAGGTTTAATCTTACCTTTCAGCGCGAGCACAGTCTGGGCCCCTATGGATCCGTTGACATTGTCTGCCATGCAGCTGTATGAACCGGCATCTTCCTCAGTGAGATTGAAGATCCGCAGACTGCCTCTGCCAAGCACTTCAAAGCGGCCCTTGCTGTGCGGAGAAGAGAAAAAGGCGATGTCAATACGCTCCCTGCAGAAAGTCAAATGCATACTTAGCCCAACACTAATTCAATAACTGCAGTATACATGTTCTTTCTTACATGCAGAAAATGGAATCTATATCGCGAATGGCGCATTCTAGCAGAAAAGGGCAGCCTCAACATTGTGGAGGTGTGGTTTAGGTCAGGCTTGATAATCGGAAGTTCTCTAGTTTGATCGCCATCAGGGGCAAACAATCAATGGGTCACCATTGTGCGCTTGAGGTCACCAAAGCACTTAATCCCAGGATGCTTCAGGAGGATTGTCCAGGTAATTGTACTGTATGTTGCTTTGGGTAAAAGGGACTCTTCCCTAAGAGGGTAGCGTTAGGAGGAAAATATTGTTAGTTTACCTTAGAATGTCAAGGTAACTATTAGATTAATTTATTTCAATCCTGTTACCAAAAATTGTGTGAATGCAAAAGAAATGTCTGAATTTACTTATTTATTTTCTATTTTTCATCCCTGTTACCAACAATTGTCTGAATGCAAAAGACATCCCTGAGTTTATTTATTTGTTAACTATTTTTCATCCCTGTTACCAAAAATTGTCTGAATGCAAAAGACATCCCTGAGTTTATTTATTTGTTAACTATTTTTCATCCCTGTTACCAAAAGTTGTCTGAATACAAAAGGCATGTCAGAATGTATTTGCTATTTTCATCCCTGTTACCAATATATGTCTAAACACAAAAGAAATGTCTGGATTTACTTGTTTACTATTTTTCATCCCTGTTACCAAAAATTGTCTGTATACAAAAGGCATGTCAGAATGTATTTGCTGTTTTCATCCCGGTTACCAAAATCTGTCTAAATACACAAGAAATGTCTGCTTAAATTATTTGCTTATTTAATATTTTTCATCCCTGTTACCAAAAGTTGTCTGAATACAAAAGACATGTCTAAAATGATTTACTATTTTTCATCCCTGTCATACAGATCTACATTTATTTAGTTGCCCGAATACAAAATATATCTGAATACAATTTAAAACTCTGTTTGCTTTATAGTAATAAACATTAAATAAATAAATAAACTGTGGGTTTTCTAGGACACAAAAAGTATGTTTTCAAAGGTTCTTTATTATTTTATTTTTGGCCTTTTTTGTCTGTTTTTTTAATCTATAATCTATAAACTATCAAGCATAACTCAGCAAATGAAACAGTGCTCTGAAGGACGTCTAAGTCCTGAGAGGGCAGCCTGACAGTGTCCATTACACACGCCAGACCACAGGACTTGCATAAGAGCGAGTAACGTCTCGGTTACGTATGTAACCCTCGTTCCCTGAAGGAGGGAACGGAGACGTCACGTCGGAGGACCGACGAAATTGGGATCTCGCTTAGAGGGACCAATCTACTTCGAGTGTAACTAAACGAGCCAATGGACATTGGCATGCGATTATTGCATCCAGCTGCTGCTGATCACAGCGTGAGTATAAGTAGGCAGCAGGTGCAGCGCATATTCAGGTTTTCGCTGAGGAGCCGAGCCGGTGACCCGGCCGCTCAGCGGTGGTACAGCAGCTGTGGCGATGGGACATGATGTCTCCGTTCCCTCCTTCGGGTAACGTGGGTTACAATACGTAACCGAGACGTTTTCCACTTTCAGTCGGTCACTCTCCACGTCACGTCGGAGGACCGACGAAATTGGATCCTACCAAAGGGCCACAGCTACTGCCCCTTCTTCCAGTGTCCTGTGGAAGCCACCTGCGCCCCTATTTTTTGGCGTAGGCCAGGGCTTCTTCACAAGAGGACCAGCTACTGCTGCAATGGCACTACCCAAATGAGTAAGACTGGATAACACTAGGACAACGTACCCGTTCTACTTTGAAAGGGCGTTACGGAACGTCGAACCTTCCCGAAGGAGTTTCTGAAGCAAATACCATATACCATCCTTAGTCATATGGAATAATGGAGGTGATTGACCCTCTTGGAATGGCAAAAGTCTGCCGGGGAAACACGGGCTCTGAGGCTGTACCGTGGACTTTACACATATGAGATCTACTTGGGTCTTACATATGTAACCCAGCCTTCTACCGGTTCTCGAGGATTCAGCGAGTGAAGGCCTGGCGCCGGACGCTCCGCCACGTCTGGCTGCCGAGGGGACGGAGGAACTCAACAGGGTCTACTGTATGGACTCTCTGGAGTGGTTTTGCAAGCCTACCCGAAGCCGGGGCCTCTCAGTGCTTCTACCCTTTTGAGGTGAGAACACAGGAGGATACGGCTCCACACGAAGGCTATATAATCTAGAGAATGTGTTAGGGGTCGCCCAGCCCGCAGCCCTACAATATCTGTCAGCGAGGCGCCACGAGCCAGCACCCATGAGGATGCAACACTTCTAGTAGAGTGGGCTCGCAACCTGAGTGGGCAGGGCACAACCTGTGCCTGATAAGCCAGAGTGATGTCATCCACTATTCAGTGGGCCATCCTCTGCTTTGAGACTGCATTCCCCTTCTGCCGGCCCCCGTGACAGACAAAGAGCTGGTCTGAGGTCCTGAAGCATTGCGTCCGGTCTACGTAGCACCTTGAGGCTCGTACAGGAAGCGCAAAAGCTAGGCTGGGTCTGCCTCCTCCGAGGGCATCGCTTGGAGGTTCACCACCTGATCCCTGAAGTGAGTAGCGGGAACCTTGGGCACATAGATGGGCCGGGGCCTCAGGATTACCTGGGTGTCAGCTGGCCCAAACTCTAGGCACGAATCTTCGAAAATGCGTGCAGGTCCCCTACCTTCTTGATAGAGGCCAATGCCAGCAGGATCAAAGTCTTCATTGAGAGGAACTTCCGCTCCACTGCCTGTAAAGGCTCAAACGGGGCCTGCGGTAGTGCCGTGAGCACCAGACTCAGGACCCAAGAGGGTATAGAGGGGGGCCATGGAGGACTTAGCCTTCTCGCCCCCCTAAGGAACCTGACGACCAAGTCATGCTTCCCCAACGACCTCCCTTCTACGGTGTCGTGGTTAGCAGCGATTGCAGCAACTTAGACTTTGAGGGTGGAGGGAGACAGACTTCGCTCCAGCCCCTGCTGCAAGAAGGACAGCACAACTCTGATCGGGCATCTCCTGGGGTCTTCTCGGTGAGAAGAACACCACTCAACGAATAGGTTCCACTTCAAGCGTAGGCGTGTTTCTTAGACGGTGCTCTCGCTGAAGTGATGGGGTCAACTACCCCTTGGGGTAGGCCACCTAGAACCTCCACGTCCCGTCCAGGGACCAGACATGAAGTTTCCAGAGGTCTGGACGCGGGTGCCAAAGGGTGCCCCGTCTCTGAGTCAGTAAATCCTTTCTCAGAGGAATCGGCCAGGGAGGGGCTGTCGCGAGGAGCATTAGTTCGGGGAACCACGTCCGACTGGCCCAATATGGCGCCAACAAGAGGACCTGCTCCTCGTCCTCACTGACTTTGCACAGGAACTGTGCCAGAAGGCTCACTGGGGAAACGCATACTTGCGAAGGCCCGCGGCCAGCTGTGTGCCAGTTCGTTCGGGGACCGAAGAACAACTGGCAGGGAGAGGTTTCTGGAGAGGCAAACAGGTCTACCTGAGCGGCTCCGAAACGTCCCCAAACCAGCTGGACCGTCTGGGGATGGAGTCGCCATTCTCCCGGGCGCACAGCTCGGGACAGCTCGTCGGCTGCCCGGTTGAGCAGCCCAGGAATGTGAACAGCACGAAGCGACCTCAGATGCTTCTGACTCCAGAGGAGGAGGTGTTGGGCGAGTTGCGATAAGCGACGGGAGCGCAGACCAACTTGTTGGTTGATGTACGTAACGGTCGCTGTGTTGTCCGTTTGGACCAGTACGTGCTTGCCTCGTAAGTGCCTTTTGAGACGGCTCAGGGCAAGGTGCAGTGCCAGCAACTCGAGGCAGTTGATGTGACAGTGCAGTTGGGGCCCCGTCAAAACCCCTGATTGCAAGCCCGTTGTACGTGGCCCCCCTGCCGGTGGTTGAGGCATCCGTGCAACCCACAGAATGCCTGGGGACTTGCTCCAGGGGCATTCCTGCCTGGAGAACGCAAGGTCTGACCACGGGGTGCAGGTTTGGCGGCAGGCCGGTGTCACCTGGACCCGGAAGGTGCCGCTTTGCCACGCCCACCTCGGGACTCGGCCATGGAGCCAGTGCTGCAGCGGTCTCATATGGAGTAGCCCCAGTGGCGTGACTGCCGCCGTAGCTGCCATATTCCCCAGGAGCCTCTGAAACAATTTCAGTGGGACCGCCGTCCTGCTCTTGAATGTATTCAAGCAGTTCAGCACCGACCGCGCACGTTCCTCTTTGAGGCGTGCTGTCTGTTTGACCGAGTCTAACTCCATACCGAGAAAAGAGATCTTCTTTGTTGGGGAGAGTTTGCTCTTTTCCCAGTTACCTGAAGGCCCAACCGGCTGAGGTGTGAGAGCACCAAGTCCCTGTGCTCGCACAAGTGATCCTGAGACTGGGCGAGTATGAGCCAATTGTCGAGGTAGATGATGCGAATGCCCTGCTCTCTCGTGGCAACAAGGGCTGCCTCCGTAACTTTCGAGAAGACACGGGACGACAGGGACAGCCCAAAGGGCAGGACCTTGTACTGATATGCCCGCCCCTCGAACGCACAACCGCAGGAATGGTCTGTGGTGCGGAAGGATCGAAACATGAAAGTATGTGTCCTTCAGGTCGATCGCTGCGAACCGGTCTTGGGGACGGATACACCTGAAAGTGCATTTTTGCGTGAGCATCTTGAACGGGAGCCGTTGAAGGGCCCGGTTCACGACGCGCAGTTCCAAGATAGGTCTCAACCCACCGCCTTTCTTGGTACAATGAAGTAAGGGCTGTAAAACCCCGACCTCATATCGTCTGGAGGGACCGGCTCTATCGCGTCCTTCGCCAGTTGGACTGCGATCTCTGCACGCAAGACTGGGGCATCTGCTGCTTTCACTGACGTCAAGTGGACGCCCCTGAACTTGGGAGGACACCGGGCAAACTGAATCGCATAGCCGAGCCTGACATTTTGAAGAAGCCATCGAGACGGACTGGGTACTCTACCAGGCTCCCAGCACCGCCGCCAGTGGCATCAAAACGGAACTACAGGTGTAACCCCACGTGGCAAGCGTAAAGAACGCAGGGAACCCTGGCCCGGCGTCTCTTTGCCGGTCAGGGCGGGGGTCTGAGTGTGGCAACACGACCTCTGTGAGCAAGGGTGCGTGGGTAGTCCGTTGGTCGTCCTCCCATCCCGACCCACTTTGCTGCACACTGGCGAGAGATGAGGGTATTTGTTGATACGTACTAAGATCTTCCACGCCCCGTCCCCTCTGGGTACCCAAAATAGAGAATTGCCTCTTTGTCGTAATTTGGGTAAACCACCGACCGAGGTCATTGGTTGAAAAAATGATTCTCCACCCCCGTCCCCCTCTGGGGAGGGATTGGTTTCTTACATCTCCTGAAGAGCACGTCCTCCCACCTCTGACTGGTCGACCGTCTCCGGGCCTCTTGCTCTCTCGCTTTCCACCAGGTTTGGCGGGGGCCTGGACGGGCAGGGCGGCTGCCCTGCGACCGGCTCCACGGCACAGCTTTGCTGGAGACCGCAGAGCTCTGCTCTTGTTTGGCGGTGGCAGGGGGGCCGCCCTCGGCAACGGCAGCAGCTGTACGCCGGGTCAGGATGTATCTGATGGCCTCAGTCTGCTTTGGTCATTGGAGAACTGCTGGGCAAGTTCTCCACTGTGTCGCCGACAGGCCGGCCTGGGACACGGGGGCGTTCAAGAATCTTGTCTTGTCCGTCTTGCGCATGTCGGCCAGACACAGCCAGAGATGGAGCTCCTGGACCATCATAGTGGACATCGCATGACCCAGAGACCGCTCCGTAACCTTCGTCGCTCGTGGCGCGAGGTCCTCCGCGGTGCGGAGTTCTCTGAGAACTTCCAGGTCGTGACCACCCTCTTGCAAGTCCCTCAGTGCCTTGGCCTGGTGCACTTGCAATAACACCGTAGCGTGAAAGGCGGAGGCAGCTTCTCCACAAGCCATATAAGCATCGCCGGACAGGCCAGATGAGTACCTACAGACCCGGGAGAAGAGGCACGGTTCTCCCTGCCGGTTGGAGGCGGTCTTAGGACACAACTGCATCGCTACCGCCTGCTCCACCGGGGGGATCACCGAATACCCCTTCGCTGCACCGCCTTCGAGGGTGGTGAGGGAGGAGGAGCCAGCAAATCAGTTTCCGGCAGTAAAAAGGTGCCGTCCACGACCTGTTGATCTCCTCATGCACCTCCGGAAGAAATGCAATCGAGCGGTGCGCTGGAGAACCGCGCTGGACCGCCCCGGGAAACAATCGTGCAACCTTGAGGGCTCGGGACTCGGTGAAAGTCTTCACTCGAGCCCTAACCCTACGGTGGCCCGGGAAAGCATAGCCGTTATTTCCGGATCTGATTCGGGCATTGCTACAGTCCCGGAGGTAGCAGCGCAGCCGAATCTTCCTCTCCCAAAAGCTCTGGCTCACCCTCCGATGCTGCATTCGACATCCGATCGTCGGGGGGAGCCTCGGAAGAAACAGGTGGTACCCACCGGGAGGGTCCAGCCTGCTATTTTTGAGAGCTCCGCTGGTTTCGAAGTGGCGGCGGGCTTGGGCATCCCCGGAGGGGAATTCCTCACCGTGACCGTAAGACCATTCCGCCCACCGCCAGAAAAAGGACGCCCCCGTCTGCCACCAGAGGGAACCCCAGATCTGGGCAGCGGCACGGGCACTCCGCCCTCTTGCAGGTAACAGAGTCCGGTCCGCAACTCCGAGATGGACATACCCCCGCAATGGGAGCATGAGCAATCCACAAAAGCCACCTCAGCGTGCTTCATACCCAGACACAAGAGGCAGCGATCGTGAACATCACCCAGCGCCAGGTAACGACCGCATCCAGAACGCCCGGGTGATGCGTTGTCTATAGCAAGACCTACATTGTCTTTACAAAGACGTAACGTCAAGTCTGCCACGCAAAGTTGTCTTTAAAAAGATGCACCCGTAATTGCTCTTTTAGGGGAAAAAGCTCCTTTAGCGTGCTGAGGCGCACAGGGGAGATGATCATTTACAACACAAAGCAGGGGGTAGTGCAGCCTGATGTGTGCACCCCACTCGACACGGGAAACCCCCACCGCTGAAGCGCCGTGTAGCGAAGTTAGCTCACAACAGGAAATATGAATAATTAATCATAACTAATTATAATTAGTTATAAATATTTAGATCTGCTGTAAGCATTCATTTGACCTCTCAGTGTTAACTCTCTGTTATTTCTAAGAACGTTAATTTCCTGGTTAATGGAAATAACTTTCTTACTGTACAATTTTATAAGTTTGTAACGTAAATCTGCATTATTATTGACTCCGGTTATGAGTAAACTATGAACACGTCAAGTGTGATACAAGTTAGGTTTTATTAACTACATAAACACTTCAACTAGTCTAACATACTACATAAACAAATAAACTGGTCTAACATACACACACACCACACACACTTACAGTTGGTATAGGAAAGGGTTAAATTTTAGCACTAAAGAAAGAGACATAAGGAAGGACATTTATGGAACCATTTTGCATATTCAGCAGATCTAAAACCTGAGGGAAAACGTCAGATTCTTAGTTCAAACAAACCTTGTAAAAAGGTGTAACTGATACTTAATGCATCAATTAAATCGACTAGTTTGATACTTGCGTATGTCTGAAAAGGATTCCTGATGCAATCTTAAGGCCCCAAGATCTTGCTGAAGTTGGTTGATGAGAAAGAGCTAGTTTGAGTCCGAATCACTGATGAATGAAAAGGACTAGGCCGGATCCTGGCACGAGCTTTGGTATCCTGGAGCGTTTCTCACATCTTCATCGTAGCATCTCACTGAACCATCCGACTGGGGCGGGTCACATGGAGTGGGGCCTTTTAAAGCCTGCAGAGGGGGGAAATTTTTTTTCCCGCCTCTCAGGATGGGTTTGTCCAATGAGAAAGGCTGAATTTCCAAGCGGGAGGTTGGAAATACTGGGATTTTTATGACTCTTTGTCTGTAAGCATGGTATTTTGCATATGTAATTCGTTGGAGTGTTGAGGCACGAATTAGTACATATTATTAGAACATCAATATGTTGCATAGTTATCAGCATATAATATACACGCTTGTTTAGATCATCAGAAGGCGAATTCATATTTACTAAACACGGTATATGTAAGGTTATTTGAATGAGTGGTTTATCGTAAGCATGAATAAAAATAGTCTATAATACAACAGATTAAATACAACACAGCAATAATATACACAATGGCCTGAAGAAAATGGGTGTTCATTCAAAGAAGGTTTTCCTATGATTTAATTAGTAGAAAAGTCCATTTCTCTTGCTTGTGTGTCTTTCTTATGAGGAAAATGCAGGGAGTTTATCCCCTGCATTCCTTTTAGGCCATAAAACCAGTGATATCATGATTAGTTGTCATGGTGACCAAGGTTGGGGGATGGTGTTCAGCCGAAACCTAACATCCAGTATATTGAGTGAGGGGACTGTTGACGATTTGTTAATCTAATGAATAATTGATTTGTTAAATCAAATAAAAAATTGTGTTTGATTGGTCCAGATGCTACAAATTCCCCCTTTTCGGGCGTTGTTGTCTGTAGAATAGACAACAACGAGCGATGTTAAGGTGCAGAACAATCGAACACACACTTGGCACTCACGGCTGGGAGCCAGTGGTGGTTTTTGGCTGTTGGTGCCGTGTTGGATGCTGTCTGGTGGTGTGCTGTGGTGATGTAGGCTGTAGCAAGGTGTGGGTCCTCGAGCTTATGCAGCAGGTGTCGAGGCTGTGTCACCTGTCATCCTGAAGTGAGTTAGCCCGGGTAGGATGTTTTTTTGTTGATGCTGTTAGCCAGTAGGCTATCTGTGGTACCCATGATGTGGGACAGCTGGGTTAGTCTCTCACTGGTGAGAGTGCAGTTGGTTCCAGGGATTGCAGGTAATTGTTATGGAGATTTTGTAGTGTGCAGAGAGTTTCAGACTGACCTAGTGATGATGGCAGGAGAGCAGCAGGTGGTTGTTAGCTCTCTGTTCTGCCCGAAAGTCACTAGAAATCTGATGTTTGCGGTATAGCTTGGCTCTTGTGGCGGCACCGACTAGAGCTTGCCTGAGTTGTGTTGGTAGAGCTTTCGCTGTTGGGCATGTGGGCCCGCTGCTCAATCCAACGTTGTCTGGCTGCTTCTAGGGGTGTCGACCGGTTTCAAGGGATGCTCCTCCCTTGGAGGGGCCTGATGTTTTGTTGCAGCAGGCAAGGAGTCAGAGGTGTGTCCTTCTCAATACTCCTTAGTTGAGTTTTGTTCACGGAGCTCTTTTGCGAGTGTCAGCAGCTCCTTTAACCCAGAGGTAGGCGTGTCCAGCTTTCCTTGTGTAGCCTCCGTTGTGTGGATGAGGATGTTGTGGTGGACTGGTGTTGGGCATACCGTGGTGTTTGCAGTATGAGGACGCCTTTTCCCAGTGGTTGTTCTGGAACCTGGGTCTGTTGCCATGGTGATGGCTCTGTCCTCTTCTGGCTAGGGGCTTTCTGTAGAAGGGTTTTGCATTGTGGCAATGCTGGGTGCCTTCTGGTGCCCGCTTTGGATTCTGAGTTGTGAAGTTCAGACTCAGTGGGGTTTGACAAACACCTTTAGTGGAGGCCTTGTGCTTGTTAAAGGCCTTCTTTGTCAGGTTACGCAGCTGTTGATTAGGCATTGTGCGGCAGGCCCTAATGCCTAGATGACTTCTTGCAGCTGGTGTCCTCCGCCATCCCAGGGTAATTGTGAGCTTTGGAGTACGTTTGTCAAAGTCTGTGGTAGTAAGCATGGGGAGTTTCACGCCGGCCCTGCTTGGTGTCTGGGGCAGCGATCAGTCCGTGTTCAGACTCTGGGTCTGAGAGTATTTAGGTTGCCAGATGTGTTGTCTCTGGCCAGCTCGTTGGGGTCTGTGGGGTCACACGGTGTGTGTGTCTGCAGTGATCCTCTGGAAAGGTCCTTGCCCCACCCCCTTGTGGCTGCTGATTGGTGACGTGTGAACAGTGGCTCTCGCCCCCCCCTCTCAGGTTCAGACTCTTGGCTGAGGGGGGTGTTCAGGGGAAGTTCTGTTTCGTGTTTTCCCTATCTGTTCGCCTTGTGGTCTGCAAGCATATTTCAGTTCATTTGTGACACTGAATTCACCTCGTTGCGTTGCTTCGGTTCGCCTGAAATTTTGTTTTTTGTTGCAGCTGCAGAGGTTTTCAGGGAGCTGACTTGTGAATTGTCAAGCAGAAGGCTTTGGCTCCCTTCCCCCCCTTTTGTAGCTGTGCACAGGTGTGGAGGGCTTGCACTGCTGGCGACCGATATTCAGCCGGCTGTCTTTTGCTTAAGTCTATGCGCAGTCGGTAGGACTGTTTAAATTCTTTCTGAACCAAGTCAAGCTCCTTTCTAATTGCTGAGTCAGGGTTTGGACCTCAGCTCTGTCTGTATGCAGGTGGCCTTGTAAGGCCTAAGATGTGGTGTCTTTCTCCTTTAGTTCCACATATGTTGTTTTAAGAGTGACTTTGTGTGAAACAGTTCTCTTTTGAAGTCCTGTGTGATGGCTTTTTCCAGCGGCGCTTGGTGTCTAGCAGCTTTTAGAGCCTCTGTGAAGACTGGTGATTTTTTTTTTTGTCGCACCATTCTGTGAGGTTCTTTGCATTCCGTTCTGTGCTTTCTCTCGTTGAGCAGGTGTCAGTTCTCTGTAGAATTATGTGACTTGCAGTTTCAGCTCGTATATTTCCTGTCTGAGGCCCTTGAGGGTGTGTGCCGAGGAGAGGATGATGCTGGTCAAGTGTTCGCTTATGTCGCAGTCTCGCTGTTCCTTTCTTTGCCATGGCAGGTCGTTGGCTGCTTTGAGCTGAATGATGTCCATTACAGTGCTCTACTGAGTGTCCAGGTGGTCCTGGTGAGCTGCCAGGGCTGGATGTCTGTGGAATTTCTGCGACATACTGGCACACTTGTGGGTACACCAGAGAGAGAGAGACACAAGGCAAATGCAGGTACGTACAGAGGTGTTAAACTATCTCTAAGGGGAACGGCTGTGTAGGCCGTGTAAGGTATGACTAGCTGGTGGGAGGCAGCTAGTGAGTTAGGGTGCTATGTT
>JADLZN010012087.1:0-131566 GCA_018155175.1 Sinocyclocheilus anophthalmus | reverse complement strand
GGGTGGGATCTCTTAACGTAAATGGGATGAGGGAAAAGAAGAAAGCTGAAACAATCTTAGAATTTATTAAATTGAAACATTTAGATGTTTTTTTTTTGCAAGAGATCCATAGTTATTTTAATAATGAGACTGATTGGAAATTGTGGTGGAGAAATTATCAGTTTTTAAGTCACGGATCTAATCTGAGTGCAGGGGTTGGAATTATTTTTTCACCATCAGTTAAGGCTAAATGTTTGTTTAAGGAGGAAATTGAGCCAGGTAGATTATTAGCAGTAAGAGTAGAAATTAATGGTCTTTGTTTTGTTTTTATTCATTTGTATGCACCTAATGGGGGATCTGATAGAATAAAAATCTTTAGCAAATTGCAGCATTTTTTAAGACAACAAAAAGATGAGGACTTAATCATTGTTGGAGGAGACTGGAATTGCACTCTTGATTTTAATGTAGACAGGAATGGAGAGGAACCATGCATTCAGTCTTCGCGTGTCTTACCTAGTATTGTTAAAATATATAATTTATCAGATATGTGGAGAGAAAATAATCCCTCAATAAGACAATACACTTGGGTGAAGATAAATGCTGGGAGAATCTCAGCAGCTCGTTTAGATAGATTGTACTTATCGAAGAATATGAGAAATAGAGTTGTGCACACAGCTATTGTCCCCACACCAAGTACTGATCATAAATTAGTGACTGTTGATGTTTTGTTAACATTGAGAAGGTATAAAAGTGTTTACTGGCACTTTAATGTTAAGTTATTACAAGAAAAAATGTTTAGTGAAAATTTCAAATATTTCTGGGAAACATGGAAAAATGAAAAGAGCAGATATAATAATGTTATTTTATGGTGGGAAGTTGGTAAAGCTCATATAAGAGAATTCTGTCAACAATATACATCGTATTCAGCTACAGGTTTGAAATGGACTCTTGAAGGGCTTGAGAAAGAAATTCTTGTTACTGAAAATGATATGATGGAAAATTATTCCGGTAATTTACAGGAGTGGACTGAAAAGAAACAAAGATTGAGTTCTATTTTAAATGAAAAGGTTAAAAGTGCTCTTGTGAAAAATAGATTTTAGATTGAGAGAGATAGATGGTCCCCCCCCCCCCCCCCCAACCTCTTATTTTTACTTGGAATGTAAAACGGTACAGGAAAAGCAAATGTTAAGTTTGAAAAACTCTGATGGACTTGTTATGACTGATCCTGTGCAGATGCGTAGAATAGCAGTGGATTTTTATTCGCAGCTCTTTGCGGCTGAGGAAACGGATGATCAGAGTCGAAATGAATTATTACAGAATCTACCCTGCTTAACTTCTGAGCATAAAGAAAACATAGACTCTGGACTTTCATTTGAGGAAGTAAGTGCTGCACTGATGGGACTTTCTTCAGGTCGTACTCCTGGAATTGATGGACTTCCTGGTGAATTTTATAAACATTTTTGGAATATAATTGGGATTGATGTGTTTGAGGTATTGCAAGAATGTCTGAGTGAGGGTTTTCTACCCAAGAGTTGTCAACGAGCAATATTAACTTTGCTGCCAAAGAAAGGAGATCTTACATTATTGAAGAATTGGAGACCAGTTGCATTGTTGTGTTCCGAGTATAAAATCTTATCAAAATGTCTTGCTACCAGATTGAATAAAGTGTTAAATAGTATTGTATATAAGGATCAATCATACTGTATAAAAGACAGATATATTACTGACAATCTGTATTTGATGCGTGATGTTATTGATCTAGCCATGTATGACAATATTAACATGGGAATATTGTCATTAGATCAAGAGAAAGCTTTTGATAGAATTGATCACAAATATCTTTTCAGTGTCATGAAGGCTTTTGGGTTTGGTGATAATTTTATTTCAATGGTAAAGTTACTTTATAAAGATGCAACCTGTATGATAAAAATGGCAGGTGGTCTTAGTGTCCCTGTTAAAGTGCAGAGGGGTATAAGACAGGGTTGTCCAATTTCAGGGCAGCTCTATACTTTAGCTATTGAACCTCTTCTTTGTAAATTGAGGACAGAGTTAATGGGCTTGCAGATTGCTCCAAATTCAAATATAAATGTAAAAGTTTCAGCATATGCTGATGATATTACAGTCATTATAAGACATGATAAAGATGTTCAGATATTGAAAAGAGTCTTGGAGTGTTATAAGGAAGCTTCATCTGGCAAAGTAAACTGGGAAAAAAGTGATGCCCTGTGGTGTGGTGTCGAACATAAGAGACCTTTGCTTCCAGGTAAACTGCAGTGGGGAAGATCTGGTTTTAAATATTTAGGGGTCTATTTAGGAAAGGAAGAGTATAGAAGGCAGAATTGGGAAGGGCTGGTGGAGAAAGTGTGTGCTCGGTTGTCTCGCTGGCAATGGCTGCTACCTCAGTTGTCCTACAGGGGAAGGGTACTTGTTTGCAACAACCTTGTTGCTTCTTCTTTATGGCAT
This sequence comes from Sinocyclocheilus anophthalmus, assembly GCA_018155175.1. NCBI lineage: Eukaryota > Metazoa > Chordata > Actinopteri > Cypriniformes > Cyprinidae > Sinocyclocheilus > Sinocyclocheilus anophthalmus. The sequence continues at coordinate 129,124 of JADLZN010012087.1, read as the reverse complement.
AAAATGACTATTTTAGAACCTCCTGAAGATTTGGTGAAAGTCATTCAAAAGTATTTAATTGATTTTTTTTGGTCCGGTCAACACTGGCTTAAAGCTCCAGTATTGTTTCTACCCAGACAAGAAGGAGGACAAGGATTGGTGGACATTAAAAGCAAGCTAATGGCTTTTAGACTCCAGACAGCTATAAGACTCCTATATGGAGATAACATAAGCTGGTCTGAAGTAGCCTGTGCTCTCTTGAAAAAAGCGGGTAAAATGGGGCTAGACCGGCATATTTTCCTCATGGATACCCAAAACCTTGATTTGTCTGGTTTGACACCTTTTTATTACTCGATGATGAAAGCATGGAGAATTTTTCATATTTCAAGGGAATCAAATGGAGCTGAAGGACTTTGGGCCAAAGAAGAACCGTTGTTGTTTAACCCTGTGATGGACATGGAAATATTACAATCACAATGTGTGAGGAACGCTTTGAGGAATGCAGGAATTCTCAAAATTGGAGATCTAGTCACAACAGAAGGATGGATGTCGGCTGAGAGACTGGCTACGAAGATGGGTGTCAGGTCAGTTCGACTGGCACAAAAGTTATTGAAAGGTCTTGTTGATTTGCTACCAAAGGACTTTATATCTGTTTTGAATCGAATGGATGATAACAAGGAACTTTCATTCCCAGGACTTGAAATTGCACTTGCTGTTGATGAATTTCAGGAACTAGAGGGGAATTTGCTTACTTTTAGAACTCCTCAACTTGGACTTTTTAGTAATGCTGGGAAACGAACGCTGTATATTGTGTGTATCAAGGCATCACATCTACGTTCCTTGGAAGGACTTAAGGAGTCTAAGTGGCAGGATTTTTTTGGATTAGATGCTTCCCCTAAAGGTAGCTGGAGGACCTTGTACAAACCTCCAATTGAAAAAAGGTCTGGAGACCTTCAGTGGAGGATTGTGCATGGTATAATAGCTACAAACAGATACAGAGCACACATTGATCCACAGGTAGGGGAAGGGTGTCTTTTTTGTGGAGCAACAGAGACAGTTTTTCACTTGTTTTGTCAATGTACGAGATTACAGCAATTGTTTGCTCAAATAGAGGAATGGTGTCAAACTTTGGGGGAGGCTTTTTCTATGATGTTTTTTATTTATGGACCCAAATATTGCTGGAATAGAAAACAAGTTCATGTTTTAATTAATTTTTTGTTTGGACAAGCCAAAATGGCAATATGGCTGTCACGTAAAAGTAAACTCAGTGGTGTGGGGTCAACTGATGCAGTGTTAATTTTAAAGGGTTTAATAAAATCAAGACTGAAAATAGAATATACATTTTATCATTTGTTGGAAGATTTAGAAACTTTTAATAATGTATGGGGAGTAAATCAATGTATCTGTGGAATTGATGATGATGGATCTCTTAAGATTTATGTTTGAATGGAAATGTATCCCCCCCCCCTTCCCTTAATGTGTTCATGATATTAATTAATATATGATGGGTAAATATGTGTTCATGATGTTGGAATAATTGTGATATAATAAAGGTTTGTTAAGAGAGTCTCTCTCTCTCCTCTCTCTCGTCCGATCGATCTCCTCTCTCATCTCTCTCTCTCTCTCTCTCTCTCCTCACACACACACACCCACGATGCGCAAAACTCCGCCTTTGAACAGTCAATAACAAATACTTAAAATAATAACAAAACATACTGATTCGAACTCAGATTGGTCTGCAAAGTCAGAATACCTCTCTCCTAGTTCACGAAACTGTCATCCATAACAGTTGTGCTGTTCTGTTGTAAATAAATCTTAAGCAATGATTCCTAATTGCATCTATTTCTGGAAGGCCAAATAAAGTGCTTTTTGCTTTCGCACTGAAACACACAGCTTCTCCCTGACATGGCTGCTTCAACACTAACTGCGGTTACTGAAACCACGCCTTCTTTCTTTGCGTGCACCTTTGGGCAGCATTATGCTAATATTTCCAAATAGTGACATATACATGTGGGGGCATGTTAGAATGAGCAGTTTTAGGGGGCGTGGCAGAGTCTTACTTATAAAGGATATCTCTTTGGATTTGAGAATTTAGTCTTTGCAAATTTACAGATATTTTTTATGCACCAAGATCTTGTAACACTCCAAAGAAAAAGGAACACTTGAAATCGCATCATATGACCCCTTTAAAACTGGTTTGTGCTACAGGGTCACAAATCACATTAAAACAGCTGAGGGGAAATCCCCTCACAGGCTGCCACACAAATACAGTAGACATTTGCGAGACACACAACATTCGTTAAATTAATTTGGTAGTAATAGATGATATTTCACTCACAAAAAGGTAGTATTACAGTAAATGCATTCAAGAAGGCATAAACAACACATTAGTGTCCACTATGTCTTGAGCAATATCACTGTTGAGAGGTCTTGCTTCTTGCCGTCACGTTTATTGCATAATGACTTCCTGTGTGATTCGGCTGGGCTGACCTCTGTTCAGAAAGCTTTAATAGACCGCTGCATATGGTTAGAGGTTTTTCAGAAAGTGCCAGCTTAAGCATGACTCCCACTGATACAATTTATCACATTTTGACAACCTTGTGACAAAAAAACAAAACATAAAAACACGTTGTGTGATGTAGTTATGTAATTGTCTCTTTTTATTCTATTTAGATATGTTGAAACACAAACAGAGGTTGAAAAGCTGAGACTACTAGTGAAAGTGCTTTTACTTAGCATTTTTTAATTTCATATAAAATGTGTCATTGCAAATTATTTTATCAGTACAAAAACATATGCAAAAAGATGAAAAATAATACGAATTTCAGAAAGTATTTATACAAGTAGTAGGGCTGTGCGATATTGAAGAAAAATGTGATATGCGATAGCTCATTAAATAATGCGATATTCGATATGAGATACGATAATGCTTAAAGTGCCACATGCTCAGATGAAACAGTTTTACTCAGCTGTTGCCGAGTCAGTTCTGTGAACTTCTATAACTAACTTGTGTCATATATATATGGTTATTTGTATGTATGTATGTATCAATATAACTAGTATACATGTTTCACTTTTTGTGAGAAGAAAGCACCCCTACAACAACTCCTGAAAGTGAAGGGTAGTGTTTTACTCTAGCATTACATAAAAATTTTATTTTAACATTAGTGTAATCATTTTAACGTGTGTTTAGGAACTGAATAATAAAAAGGAGAAATAAAACACTGCTTAGTATTTACTGTTTGAATTCAATATGCACTGATTTTTATTTAAGCTACAAAAGTTATTTAGGAAAGAGCTAGGGCTGTGCAATATATCTAAATTATCGAAATATCGAAATGTACATATCGCAATATGCATATCGCCACAGTTTGCAATATTTGGAGCCATGAACAAAAGACAAAGAGAAAATCACTCACTGCTCTTACCTAAATAACTTTTGTAGCTTAAATAAGAATCAGAGCATATTGAATTCATAGAGTAAATACTAAGCAGTGTTGTATTTTTCCTTTTTATTATTCAGTTCCTAACTCATGTTAAAATGATTACACTAATGTTAAAATGACATTATGTAATGCTCGAGTAAAACACATACCGTTCACTTTGTTGTAGGGGTGCTTTCTTATTAGAATCAGTCAAAATGAGCTTTATTCACCACTTAAATGTGCGCAAACACAAGGAATTTGTTGTGGTTTTACAGGAGCTCTTGATACATACATGCATACAAATAACCATATACTGTATATATATATGACACAAGATAGTTAGAAGTTCATAGAACTGACTCGGCAACAGCTGAGTAAAACTGTTTCATCTGAGCATGCGACACTTTAAGCATTATCGTATCGCATATCGAATATCGCATTATTTAATGAGTTATTGCATATCGCATTTTTTTTCAATATCGCACAGCACTAGTAAGGCAGTGAGTAACTTTGTTCATGGCCCCAATATTGCAAGCCGTAGCGATATACATATTGTGATATGTACATTTGCGATATTTTGATAATTTCTATATATTGCACAGCCCTAATAAGTAGTATTTGATTTCTCTTTTAACGCCTATGTCCTACATTATCCGCTGGAACGCCACTCTCTCGCGTATACGACAGTTAGCGGAAGCTAGGTATTATGGTTTATAAAGTTTTAAATATTGATATTTGTCTTACACAAATGCATCAATTGACTTCAGAAGGCCTTTATTATAAGCAGCAGGTAAGTATCGATAAATATAGGCTTACAAACTGCGTCTCTCAGTTTCCACAGCTGCTAAGGAGACTCTGGTCTTCTGCCAGCACTCCATTATAAATTGAATGGCTTGCTAACCGGCTATCAATGACCCTGCTATGGATCAATATGGAACAGACAAGCACTCACCAGCCAAAGCAGAAGAGGGCCAAATAGAAGCCCAGCAGGGTGGCAACTACATGCCGGATGAAGGGACTCGTCTTGCTAGGGTGCAGGTAGAGTCTGAACCAGAAGGCCGTGACCAGGGCGAAGAGCTGGCATACCACAAAGTTCACCTAATGAGAGAGACAGGAGGTTAATTTTACACTGATCAAGAGGAAAGGTCAACAATTAGTTAAACTCAACTTAAGAACCAAATAAATTAGAAAGGTTCCAAATCAAAACTAATCTCCATGTAATCTTCAAATGCAAGTCTTCCAGTACATCAGGATTAAGGCTTTAACACTGAATGTAAACTGCTGACATTAACAGAAGATAACGGCATTTTGCGATGAGGATAAAGTAGAGGATGAGAAGAGAAAATTGACTGCCATTCAAAAGTTGCTGTGCGTACTCTGATTAAATTTATTTTTATACACTATATAACATAAAACCACTTTTGAAATCCCATGCGTATTTCCCCTCAGCATTCGCGAGGCACCGTTTCCATTGAAATCGATGGTTTCAAAGAATTCTCTGATGCTACAGAAACTTGTTAGGGTTTTTTTCCACAAGGAAGTGAAAATCATTTAAATTATTATAAAATTTAGTATGATCACACATTTTTTAAATGTATTTAAATAAGTACAGGTCAGAATAAGTATATTGTATCATTTTTACAAAAATATACCCATTACGCTGAATGACCATGGTTTGTTACTCTCAATGACGTTTTGCCAAAGAGGGAAATAATATTGTCATTGTGCCCATAATTGCAATGTTTTAGTATTAGTCTGTATTAAATTAGTTTTAATAATATTCCTGAGTAAATGACGGCAGAAGCAGATTTTTGAAAAGTAATAAGCATTTTATTCTACTGTTCTGAAGATCTGTGCCATGCTTGCTTAGCTTGTCACTTTGTTTCTGACATGCTCGGCCCCAAAAATTGCTGCTTGAAGGTAATACTTTCTGTTTGCCAACATACCATAAATGACAATTATCAGGATGAGTATTTTGGGTGGAGAATCCCCTCAATGGCCTCTACTGAACTTGTGACATACTGTAGTGAGGGGGGACTCTCTGTTCAGAAATATTGGTAAGCTATTATTCTCTATCATTATAGTTATCTTTCTAGTTATTGTTCTTGGTGTGAACGGGTTTTAAGAGCATTTACTTTATTAGCTTTTTGGCTTTTTACAGTGCTTAGCAGCTCTTTCTCTTTGTGGGCATCTACAATCAATCAATAACACAAACTAAACAATACAAAAATGCATTCAAATATTAATATTTATTAAGTTTAACACATTTGTCAATGATAAACATTCCTCATTTATCTGTAATATAAATAAGAGGTTAAAATTGTTATTTATACAGTGATACTGTCATTCGGTGTAATGGATGACACTGTGGTGTAACAGAGAATTTGCATTAGACTGCATGACAAAGCATTACCCTGAATGACAAAACTTCTGCCTGCAAATACTAATTAATTCAACGGCCACCCTTATTCAACACTGAGCTTGCTAGTAAAGTTGATCACAATAGTCATCAGCTCCTACTTTTTTTCCAAAAATCTAACAATACAGTGTTTTTTTTGTGCATTTCACTGAATGGCATGTGTTTTGGTAACATCGGATGCCACAAACCATGAAAAGGTGAAATTAGAATATGGAAGAGGCATAAACTGTTTCATAAAAAAAAAAAAATTCACCAACACGTCTTTCAGGAGCCATTTGATGATGTCACAGACTGTCAAATGACTGTCCGTTTTTTTTATATGATTTCAGAATGGCTTCTTGTTCATGTTACACTGAATGATTTCTGATAAACTGCATTTTCGGGACAAAAGTCCCCTGGTTATTTAAATACTTTAAAAAAAAATACTGATAAGACAGTCCTTTTAAAGGGGTCATATGATGCGATTTCAATTTTTCCTTACTCTTTGAAGTGTTACAAGCTCTTGGTGCATAAAGAAGATCTGTAAAGTTGCAAAGACTCAAGTTGCAATCCCAAGAGATATTCTTTATAAAAGTTAAGAGTCAACCACGCCTACCTAAAACAACTCATTCTAACACACCCCCACATGTCTAAGTCACGATGTGGGAAGATTTTGCATAACGCCGCCCAAATGTTCAAACAAAGAAAGAAGGAGTAACTTTTATTCTCAATGTAGTATTGTTGTTGCCGCCATGTCGTGAAGGCACTGTGTGTTTTCGTTGTGAACGCGAAACTACTTTGTTTGGCCTTCCAAAAGAGGACGATATCTGCTTCATCATGCCAATAGAGCTGATCCGTGCTGGTCGCTGAGGAAATACATCAACGTCGCGCTGTGGATCACCGGATCGGCTTTCTCACCGTGGACGAAGCATAGTCCAGCCCGGGGTCGTCACATGTGTTGCCGCAAGCCCTCCGGACCCCTCCTTCATCGAATCCGCCGGCTACGCCGTTCTGAAGCCCACCGGCTGTTCCTCACTCAAGCCCGCCAGCCTCCGCTCACTCAAGCCCGCCATGTGTGACGCTGTGTTTTGTTTGTGAAAGTGAAAATACTTTGTTTGGTCTTTCAAAAGAGGACACGACTAATAATCATTGGTTAAGTTGTATTTACAACACTGTTCCAGATCAGTTTGACCCAAATATTCAGATGTGTGCAGCGCTTTTTATGGAGGACTGTTTTCTGATCCTGGATTCAAACGCGAGTTTTGAGCAGTGAAGAGTAACGCTTGTTGTTTTGTCATTTCTCCGATCACAAATGCAAAAAAGGGGTTTATGTTTACGCGGCGCGATGCAAAGCAGCGGGCGTAAAAAGACAGTAAGTCATTATAATCTGTAATTATGTCTCCACTGGATGCAACATATGCCTTGTTTATAATGGGTTTTATTGGTGTTGTTTCGTCGTGGCGGGACAAGGCATCACAATATGGTAGTGGCGTAACATTTCCGTCACACGCTTGAGGTATTCGGCCAATCACAACGTACTGTATAGCTGGCCAATCAGAGCACACCTTTCTTTTCAGACCGATGAGCTTTGGTAAAATTTACGCATTTTCAGAAGGCGGGGCATAGATGAGAAACAATAAAGTACATTATGTGGAAAATAATGTGTTATTTGAAACTTAAACCGCATAAACACACTTCATTACACCAAACACACAAAATAATATTCTTTTTAGCACCATCATATGACCCCTTAAATAACTTCAAGACCACATATATTTTTTAACCTGGTATGTATTTATGTTTTTTAAGTGTAATGGCAAATCAAGCCCGACCATTTACACTGAATGTTAAATTTACACTTTGGGAACGTATTTCACCCATATTTTGACTTTTTATTTTCACAAAAGTTATTTGAAACATGAAAGTAGATACTTTACTTGCATTTAAACTAAACCTTGCTTTTTATGTATTTAAAATCACTTTTGTAAATGTAATTCGATGCGGACACCAAAATGTTGACGTCTCGTCTTTGACCCATATTATATATATAAACATAGCTATAATAAACATTTACTGTAATTCCCCTTTTAAACAGTTTAACTATTTAAATTACATATTATATACCACCTAAGCTAAAAACGATCAAATATTTCCCTTGTGCGTTTTCGGTTGACAAGCTTAGCTTAGCCTTTTAAATTACATCTATCACTGATGATAAAAATGGTTAAAACAAATATTTCTTTGTGTAAAAAATAAATATTTTTTTGTGTTTCTTAAGTGAAATAGCTGCAGCTTAGCACAGCGGTAAAGAATAGCTCTTTTGATTAGCTAGACAAGACATGATGATTTTTCAGGCATTGAAGATAGGGGAAAGGACAGAGTCATGGACGACAAATAAAGTCAATACATCATGTCTGATCCCATATTCCTAGTACAGAAAAAAATGTCCATCCCTATTATAAAATGTCAGAAAATGTGCTGGAGAGATGACAATAGCTCTCCGCTTAGCATAGAACCTTGGGGGATGTTACTGAAACTTCAGTCAGAAGGCTTTTGGTTTGTTTTCGCAGGTCTATTTCTGTCATTCCCTGGAGACACCTCTCATCCCCTCAGTCCCCTTCAGGTGCTTGTCACTTTCATTTTGGATCTCCCAGATTGAGATGTTTCAACTGCTGGAAACGTGTCCTGCCTCGACAAGAAACCTTGCGCATCTCCTTAACGTTACAGTTAACGCTATACTGTACAGAGGCAGCCATTGTTTCTCATTCTGCGTAAGCAGGTCAACAGTGGGCCATAAACAATAGCTCATTGGCTTCTTCTTTGTATCCCCCACGCTTTCTGTATCACAGGAAGCATTGTTATTGGCAGGATAAATCTGTTGCGCACACACGCACAACTGTAAGTAATTGTGGTCAGGCAGATTTATGGAGATGATGTCCCTGTGCCGTTTCTCTATTGTTAGATCTCTAAGAGCTCTTTCACGAGTGACCCGACATCGACCGGCACTTGTGGTCGCTTTAGAGCCATTAAAAAGAACCACAGAATTACACTCAATTAATCTGGGACATTAAACCCTAATTAAACACAACCTCTCCATGCACTAAGATTCACACAGTTTGAAAACAGAGCAGTGCTTGGAAGACAATCTTTCTTAAGTTTTACCAACCAGGTAGTAAAAACTAAAACGAGTCAGTGCTCAAGTTACAGCATTCGATTAGGCGACACAAACATGGACAGTGTTTCCTGAACTATGCAATGGCATTATACTCATCACCTTAAAGCAAACCTCACGTTTCCCACATTTGTCATACCTGTTCTCCACTCCTAATTAAAAAGTTTTTATATATAATTAACCCGTAACTTTTGGAAACATCATTCATTCTACCCTCACGTTATTCGCCAATAGTTTTATTCTACTAGCCTATATTTGTGACCCTGGACAACAAAACCAGTCAGAAGGGTCAATTTTTTTTAAATTGAGATCTATACATCATCTGAAAGCTGAATAAAAAAGCTTTCCATTGATGTATGATTTGTTATGATAGGAGATACAGCTATTTGAAAATCTGGAATCTTGAGGGTGCAAAAAAAAATTTAAATACTGAGAAAATCGCCTTTAAATTTGTCCAAATGAAGTTCTTAGCAATGCATATTACTAATCAAAAATTAAGTTTTTATATATTTACGGTAAGAAATTTACAAAATATCTTCATGGAACATGATCATTACTTAATATTCTAATGCTTTTTGGCATAAAATAAAAATCGATAATATTGACCCATATAATTTTTTTTGGCTATTGCTAAAAATACCCCAGCGACTTAAGACTGTTTTTTGTGGTCCAGGGTCCATATTGACATCAAATGACCAGCTCTGTCAATTGAGAAAGCTGAGGAAAAAAAGCACTAGAATCAAAAATATAATTTTTTTGCTCCACAGAGGAAAGCAAGTCAGGTTTGAAACAACATAAAATGAGCAAATGACAGAATTTTAATTTTTTTGGGTGAACCATCCCTTTAACAGTCTTCCTTGTTACAGATTTTTCACACAAATAGTTTAGGTCACAATCTTTTGCATGCTTTTGTTTGTAAGTTGCCATTTCATTTATTTATTATTTTTTTGGTCACACTTTATTTTAAGATCCAATGTTTGCTATTAGCAAACCATTAACTATGACTTTTGTCTTCATAAACTCCTAATTTGTTGCTTATTAATAATTAGTAAGATAGTTGTTAAGTTTAGGTATAGGGTAGGATTAGGGATGTAGAATATGGTCATGCAGAATATGTGCTTTATAAGTACTAATAAAAAGCCTTGTTATATGTTATATAAACAGCCAATATTGGTCCCCGACTCCCTATAGTGCTACCCTTTTTAATAAGCATCTAGACCACGCAAATATTCTTGTTTTGAGGGCACTTCTGATTACCAGTCTGAATAGCAGTATAAGTCTCAGCAGTAAGGACACAGAGACAGTGATGACAGATTTTGTCCCCCTGTGGCTCTAAACCATCTCACTTTGCAGCCAGCCATCTGGCTTAGTTTCCACAGACACCTCCAGCCATTCAGCTGAGAGAGAAATTTATGAGGAAAGGAACATTTGGGAAGAAAGAGGAACAGGGAATGACTTAAGGGTCAATATTAGAGAGCCTGGCAACTGTGTGCTGTGTGGATATCTCAGTAAAATGTAAACCAGCCTAAGCCTTTATATTTGAGGGGAAATGTGTACTAACATGAAGGATGAGTACTAAGATCACATTGAACTAAAGTTCAAACATGGGTTTCTAAAAGTGACACCATTAAGAGCTGGGTAATCAAATAGGAAATGTCAACAAACATGCAAAATATAGGTACAGGAAATGTATACAAAGACACACACACATACATACATGAGGGTTTAGACTGGTCCACAACTCCTGAATTCAAAAACCTTCATGTTAATGTAAATATCCTTCTCTTTCACATCACTGCCAATTTCCTAAGTCAAAGATCAATGCTTCTCAACCAGGTGGATGGGGTAAATTCTGATAAAAACACTATTTTTGAGTTTATTTATTATTTTTATTACAAGAAAAGTACCAGAGTAGGGCTGCACGATAAATCGAAATGAAATCGCGATTAGGCAGAAGCTGCGATTGTTGTGCTTATCTTTCAGTGAAGCACGGTTCTGTGATCAGCAGTAAATCTCCATCCAAAGGCCAGAGGGCGCTCTCGCGCTGAAACTCCAAATACGCCTCGCAGAAGAAACCCAGAAAATGCCTATCGCTGCAGCTGAATAAACAAAAGATTCAACTGCTTTCACTGATTCAACGTGACTAATAAAACACACGACTACGACAATATATGGTTCTTCTTATTATATTTTCATTAAAATAAATTATATTTATAATGCAATGCCTTTATCACTGCTTAAATACTAAGAATAAGGCACGCAACATATTTCACTCATATATCATCTCACAGAAGGATTTATTTCAAACACTCGACTGAGTGAGTTGAGTAAAAATATGTTATTAAATGTGGTATTTTCACATGCTTTCAGATGGAGCAGCATTTACTTCACAGAGCCGTAGTTCACTGAGAAGCTATGCAAACAGCTGTCATTATCGCGAATGATTTAGAATCTATTTTTTTTGCGTAACTTGTCAGTGACTACGGCTATGTGTAGTAAATTCTGCTCCATCTGAAAGCACGTGATGATGATTTCCTGCTGATTACAGAACCGGCTTTTTTAACAAAATGCGCATGACAATCGCATTCGATTAATCGTGCAGGCCCATACCAGGTATGTATAGATATCGCCATTGAATATTTTCTTTGACAAAAGGGGGCACTGAGTCAAAAGGTTGATGACCCCTGATTTAGCTGGTTGGCACGTTTGAATCCATCTGCTAGAACCTGGCTGGGCTCGAAGACCATCTTGGGCCTGAAACTATCCTCCTACACTCTTAAAAAAAAAAAAGGTGCTTCACGATGCCATAGAAGAACCTTTTTGTCTAAATGGTTCTATAAAGACCACTTTTAACATCTGGAAGAACCTTTCTGTTTCCAAAAGGTTCTTTGTGTTGCAAGAAGTTTCTTCAGATTATAAAACGATAAGCAGCTATGTTCTTCTAGGAACCACAATGGTTCTTCTATGGCATCGCTTGAAGAACTTTTTGAAGCACCTTATTTTTAAGAGTGTAACATGGTTGGTTAGGCATTTACATGGTTAATTACAGTCATATAACCAAATGAAGTAACTACCATAGTAGTACAAATAAGGTCTAAAATTAACAGAATTGTATGAATCTTCAACATTTCTATCAAAATACCACAGACCACATACTGAAGTCATGTTAAATGGTCATTTTAAGTGAATAAACCTGTACTTAAGTAACTTTACATCGATTTTTATACGGTACCTCTATTGCATTCATTTTCTTAATCTGTATTTTTAAAAAGCTTATCTATATTCCTCGAAATATGAACAGCATTAGTGTGTACTGTAAACCTCCCAGTAGCCTTGTAGCTAACACCAACAATCGTTTACAAAACAGAAGGATGACAAATAGAGTGATGGGGAGGCGTGACCGGAGTAGAGTTTTTATAAAGCATCTCTGGTCAATGAAATGGAAAATTGACCGGCAAGTCATGTTCACAGTCAGTATCCTTGGCTACGCTCCGGTAGTTATGAATAATCACGTAGCATAGACTCTGAAGCTAAAAAAAACACCTTAAAAGGAAACAATACATTGAATTCAGTGGAAAAAAAGAGGTCATGCCAGTCAACTAGGTCAAGATATGGTTTGGAACAGGGCTAACCAGCTCAACCAGATCCCCAAAATAGGCATGGTGGTCTACCAGTTCTAGGTATGCCAAGACGAATCGACCTTGGTCCCAACAACTGATTAACCACTTTAAACCAGCTTGAACCAGCAGAAGCTGGTTATAGCTGAATTTTCCATTTTCATTCTGACAAATCTAACACTAGCTAATGTTTGAATAGAAGACAAAGATTTGACATGAACATTAGCATCAATATTTCGAATGGCGTTCAATTTCGCTAGCCTTTAGCGGTAGGCTAAAGAAGCTTGACAACCTTTTATACAGACTTTTATGGAAGAGTTTTAATGGTTGTTGCATTATCCTGTCATACCTGCTTCAGACTTGATACAACAGCCCAATTTTGGTTTGCAAGTTATTAAATAAGGCGTAGGCTGACTAAAGTCCATTCGCCATTTATGTGATGGCCCTAAAACTGAAGGCTTAAAATAGCTAATTCCAATGGGTAAAACAGGGCCATTCCTACAAATGGCCCTCTAGATCCCTTAGAGCATCAAATGCGAGTAAATTTTTTGCTCACTAGAGACATACGTCCAAGTTTAATCATACACTATTTCATTGTAAATTCATTGTGGGAAGTCGTGGCAAAATGGGGTAGAGAGTCGACTCTAAGGTTGACGAGTTGAGTGCTCGTACAGCGGGATGTAGGTGAGGGTCAGTGAATGTACAGCGCTTCTCTTCCACTTCCATACCCGATATCCCCAACGATCCCTGGGCGCCGCAGCAAAAAAAATATGGCTGCCCAACTGCTAAGGGTGTGTGTTCACGGTTTGTGTTTGTTCACTGCTGTGTGTGTGCACTTTTGGATGGGTTAAATGCAGAGCACTCATTCCTAGTGGGTAACCATACTTGGTCACACGTCACGTCACTTTTTCACTTTTACACACTTTTCACTTTGTAGCAGTTAGTTAACAAGCCTTAAAACAGGTAAACTCAAAATATAGGCTACAGGGAATGTGTGTAAATAATCTATGTAAGTGAGTTTGTTGCATGGGCATCGGCTCAGAAAAAGTGTCACAACCAATAAAACATGCTGCATGATGATTCAGATATCAGATTTGACCAGTAGAGTCAAGCTTGGGTACAGGAGTCCTCAAAGTAAATGAATATTGCAGAAAGAGGCTCACTTCTATAATTCATGGGAATGTAATATATTACTGGTAGCATTAAAAACAGAGGTTAGGCACACATTTGAGCTCTTCGGTTAAAAAGGAAGACACACACAATCACTTCAAACACTCAAATGGTAATCAATATCATTGCAATAAGCGATTCTAAACCTAGAGCAATTAAGCTATCTGTGGCACTGCCAGTCAGGTTTAACGATGACAAAGAGCCTTGGCAGAGATTCCTGGCAAAGACGAAAGAAATGCAAGACACCGATTCTTCCTCTGTTTTCCCTAGAGCTCTGAACTTCATTGCACAGAATCACAACAAAATACATGGAATAGGAAGAATGCTCTATTCAGACAATTTTAGGTTGCTGGAAAACTTTTTTTTTTTTAAATACGGGTGGAACTTTTTACATTCAAAATAAGAAAATACAAATAAAAAGCAGCAACAAATCAATTCAATTCAAATCTGAATTGAACATTTTGTGTTATGGGTTGAGATACTAACAATCAGTGATAAAATAGCGGTAAAACAAGCACATTTCTTAGCTATTATAGCAAGTATGTTTAAAAAACACATCATTAAATATTATTTATATATAGATATAATAAAGTTGCACACACATTATTATTATTTATGTTTATTGTGTAATTACACACACATATGTTTGTGTGTGCGTGTGTGTGTATGTATGCGTGTGTGTGTATCAGTGGGTACGGAAAAGTGATCAGACCCCCTAAATTTTTCACTCTTGTATATTACAGCCATTTGCTAAAATCTTTCGTTCATTTTTTTCATCATTAAATGTTCACACAGACCCCATATTGACAGAAAAACACGATGTGATATTTTTGCAGATTTATTAACAAGACAAACTGAATATCAATGTTCTAGTCTCAGGACCTTGGATCAGTATTTAGTAGAAAGCACCCTTTTGATAAATACAGCATTGAGTCTTTTTGGGAAGATGCAACACGTTTTTAACCGGATGTGGGGATCCTCACTGCATTCCTGTGCAGATCCTCTCCAGTTCTGTGCAGGTGATGGTCAACGTTGGCTGACAGCAATTTTTAGTTATCCCAAAGAGATGTTCAGACATGGGTTGGGTAGAGTCAGGGCTCTGCTGGGCTTCACTAGACACAGTAACAGAGTGTGTGAAAGCACTCCTTCGTTATTTTAGCTGTGTGGTTAGGGTCATTGTCTTGTTGGAAGGTAACCTTCGGCCCAGTCTGAGGTCCTGAACACAAGGTTTTCGTCCAGGATATCCCTGCACTTGGCCTCATTCATCTTTCCCTCGATTGCAACAAGCCGTCCTGTCCCTGCAGCTGAAAAACAACCCACAGCATGATGCTGCCACCACCAAGCTTCACTGTTGGGACTGTATTGGACAGATGATGAGCAGTGCATGGTTTTCTCCACACATACCACTTAGAATTAAGACCAAAAAGTTCTATCTGGTCTCATTAGACCAGAGAATCTTATTTCTCATCATCTTGGAGTCATTCAGGTGTTTTTTAGCAAACTCCATGTGGGCTTTAATGTGTCTTGCACTGAGGAGAGGCTTACGTCGGGCCACTCTGCCATAAAGCCCCGAATGGTGGAGGGCTGCAGTGATGGTTGACTTTCTACAACTTTCTCCCATCTACCGACTGCATCTCTGGAGCTCAGCCAAAGCGATCTTTGGGTTCTTCTTTACCTCTCACCAAGGCTCTTTCCCCCGATAGCTCAGTTTGGCCGGACGGTCAGCTCTAGGAAGGGTTCTGGTTGTCTTCCATTTAAGGATTATGGAGGACACTGTGCTCTTAGGAACCTAAGTGCAGCAGAATTTTTTTGTAACCTTAGCCAGATCTGAGCCTTGCCACAATTCTGTCTCTGAGATCTTCAGGCAGTTCCTTTGACCTCATGATTCTCATTGCTCTGACATGCACTGTGAGCTGTAAAGGTCTTATATAGACAGGTGTGTGGCTTTCCTATCAAGTCCAATCAGTATAATCAAACATAGCTGGACTCAAATGAAGGTGTAGAAACATCTCAAGGATGATCAGAAGAAATGGACAGACCCTGAGTTAAATATATGAGTGTCACAACAAAGGATCTGAATACTTAGGACCATGTGATATCAGTTTTTCTTTTTTAATAAATCTGCAAAAAATGTCAACAATTCTGTGTTTTACTGTCAATATGGGTGCTGTGTGTACATTAATGAAGAAAAAAAAAATAAACTTAAATGATTTTAGAAAATGGCTGAAATATAACAAAGAGTGAAAAAATTAAAGGGGTCTGAATACTTTCCGTACCCACTGATATGTATATTATATATATACACACACACCCACACACCACACACACTATAATTCTATTAGTCAGTTACCATAAAATAAGCAAAGAAAAAAAGAAAAGTTAAAATTAGCACCTTATGCGCAAATGCATCAGGAATCCCATCGTAGTCAAAAAAATTGCAATCCCATGGCATTTTTGATAGTTTTTGGGCAGGGTTTTTAAATTAATACACTACTTTTGAACAGAATTAACAAACACAGCCTGCAGAGAGAAAAAAAACTTACCAAACTAAAAATTCAAAAGTGCAGCATGGCCAAATAAATTCAATTAGTCTTGGTCTTTTTTTCTTTTGAGGCCTTTCACAATATACACACAAAATAGAAAGAAAGTCCCTAGGACATGAAACCCAGCACCTCCACACTTTAAAACAAATGTCTTTTATTTGCTGAGCTACTTTTTTTAACGGATTTAAATGCTACACCCTACAGCAAAAAAAAAGTCTCAAATGTGCTTATGTTTTATGATAGAGCAGCTGCTCCATTAACAAAGCAGGGGGTAAACAAGACTTGTTCCATTTGACTACATGTCACTGCTCCTCTTGGGCCTCACAATTTTGTATCCAAGCAACCGACTGCTCAACAGAGCGCAACTTCGCCAAAGGGAGGCAGATCAGCTTTGAGGAGGGACATTAAACTCCTCTGACAGCTCCTGTGGCACTGTGAAATGCTGTTATTTTGAGACTGCCAGTAACAGGTCTGACACATTTCTACACTGGCATGATTTTACACAGATCTCAATCCCCCATCACCCTCACAGGAACTTCAGGGCCCAGTTATGGAGCAAGTAACCAGTCCTGTGGCTGGTTGCATAAACTCCTTACACAAGTCTTAAAAGTTATTCATCTATTTTTTTCTGCAAGACTGGTTATACCTTTTTTTAAATTATATAAAATCATAGACTGGTATAATTTGAATCCAAAAAGTCTAAACATAGTGAGGCCCTGGATTCCCAAACCTTATGTCTGTAATGATGCCCACTGTGGGCACTTTATCGCTTTCTCATACAGACTTACATAAAGGTTCCAGCACAGTTGCATCATGTTTTAGTAGACATCATAAATAGGTGACTTAAGTGCATTACCGTCACCTATCTCTCAAGTGGACCATTGACATTCCTAATTGAGATTGTAGATAGTGTCGATGGTCCATTTGAGAGATAGGTGGCGGTAATGCACTTATAAGTCTGCGATCCGCAGTACAGCAAGAAGACGACGATGCCTCACGCGCCTGCTGTTGAGAACGTGCTCAAGAGGATGCGCGCAGCTCAGGACAGTTCAAACAGTTTGGACATTGCGTGAATCAGAGTTAAAAAACAATATAAATTCTGTTCAGTTTCCTGCACAGACCGATCGTTTTGTGTCTTTACACATCGTCACGAGCCGCAGGGTTTCATTTGGTTTTGTTTGTGTATGTTTTTTTTTGTTTTATTGTATGTTTTAGCCGTGATAACCATTCAGCTCCATTATAAGACTGACAGACTGCAACGGTTTGTGTTAAAAATCTTCGAATTTGTGTTCTACTGAAGAAACAAAGTCACCTACATCTTGGATGCCCTGGGGGTAAGCAGATAGACATCAAATTTTCATTTTTGGGTGAACTATCCCTTTAACATTATCTATATTTTATTATCAATTTCATATTGTTAATGTGCAATCAAAAATCACTGGAGTGCTGCAGAATTTAATGGTCTCGAAAAATGTTAAAACTTCTTTTAATACAATGCTCATGACGTGAGGCACAGAAAAAAACAGCAATAAATTACCTCCATCTGCCAAGTATACAGTTAAAATGAACAGCTGGAATGTGAGAATCATCACATCAACAGCCTTCAATATATCATTGTTTTTTATTATTCGTGAAACAATGAATACGGAAAATTAAATATTGTTAATGCAGATGATTCAAATTGAAACAAGCTCACAAAGCATAAAAAACAATGCTAACAAACAATGTCGCAAACTTCTATAGTTATTATTAGCCAATAACACAATGCCAATATACTGTGCGCCACTAGTTAAAGAACTTTGAGAAAAATTGGAAGTCAAAGGTAAGAATTATGCAGACATCTGCTTCAAGGAACAAGCCTGTTTAAGTCAGGCCTGCCAAACTTGCAAGTGACACCTGTCGTTTCCCATGGGAATCTACTCTGTACTTCATTTCGCACCTGTGTGACTCTCCAACACCTCCAATGCACATATAACAGCCTGCCAGCAGACGCCTCCTCATCTCTGCTCCTGGGCTGAATGCATTTCTTCCATATTTACTGATTCACTTGGCAATCAATCTCTAAAACAGGTCCCAGCAGGGCAGCAAATCCAACTTCTCTTGCAGGCAAAGATAAGAGGCTAGTGTGCCAGAAGTGTTCCCAAGATAAGCCACATTTCCTCCAGAGCTTTGTTCAAGCTAACCTCCAAGAGACAAGTTCAGTATCATTCATGATATTTTCCATATTCATTTCTATTCGGTCCTCAAATTTACGATTTATAGTCACTCATGTTTGCTTTACTAAAACAAAACAAGGAGTTCATGCTAATTTAATGACATATGGCACATGAATTGAACATGAACATCCACATATAAAACCCTTCATGTTTATTGTCTTCATTTCTCAAGGCTATTCTGTACAATGAGGAGAGTGGGGGGGTTTACAGACAGTGGTTTACAGACCACTGCAAAAATGATGCTAAGCAGTAAACTTGTCCAATTTTATGACAATCTCTAAATATGCTTTCTTGTCCTTGGAAGATACCATACTTGGAAGTCACCATGCAATTATTTGGGTTGTGCTAGCCTAGCATATTTGCTATGAAACTAAACAGGAAAGCCCACTCCCTTTTTCTTTCTAGCTAAGTCTGAAGGATTGTTTTGACAGATTTTACAGTGACATTTATTCAAGTTCAGAAGAACATATTCACATTTCAGTTTCTGAAGGCACGTCTTCATGTCAATCTCCCAAATTTAACATTTCAATTCTTTTCGCAACTTCCCACAATCTTTGAAGTAAATGCTGATCAACTACCAATTACATCATCCAAAATAATGGTACTTTGTTCATTGGATCACTTCGTAAGGGCACAAAATAAAGATGACAGAAACAGGTTGCCTTCTAAAATTCATCCACAGAGAAACTGAGAAGAGAAAGCAGCAGAGGCGGGAACGGCCTGTCTGCTCTAGTTGAACATCAAACGTGGCTTTTCCAGCCAGACTTCGCCTGAACATCCGTTGAGAAGAGAGAGAGAGACTCTAAACAATACCCAGATAACATACTGAATCATAAACCAGTGGACACTTTGATTTCTTATAAGGCCATGAGAGCTGAGGAGCAGTCAGATTCAAAAAGCTGAACTAGCGCTGGGCGATATGGCCAAAAAATCATCACGATATTTATCTTTTCCCCATATCAGTCGATATCGATAATTATCACGATAACATTTTTATTTCTTTCAAGTTTAAAGGCAGATTTTTGCTCCAATGTGAAAGTTGTAAAAACCAGGGCCCGTATTCATGAAAAGTCTTCGTGCAAAGAGTTGCTCCTAGTAACAAAATTCTAAAAAAATTCTTAGAAATGTGGGTGTTTCCTCTTAAAATTAAAGAAAAGATCCTAGTAAAGAAAAAAGTCATTCAGAAGCATCTTAACCCTTAAAAGAGCTCTTAAGGTCCAAAATTGTTAGGAGTACTGACGAGGACTTAACGAGGATTAGGAGACGCGCTAACATCTCCGACACAGTTTAAAAATGCCATAGTGCCAGAAATGAAAGTAATCACTACATTAACTATGGCCACGTTCACACTGTCCGTTTTAGGTATTTACAACAGCATTTCCTTACAGTCTCGAAACGTCCCGTTCAAACAGCAGCTTACTGTACAGTAGCATCTCGAATACTGTCTGTATCAACGTGCAATTAGAGTCAAGTCTGTATATGCAATCGCGTCCTTTTCTGCATCTCGCGCATGACACTGAATTTGAGTCACGCACAGAACACAAAACTGACGGATCTAAAACCTTCAGATGATGCACAGCTTATTTCTCTGTCGCTGTAACTTACCCAGAGTGAAAACACACATGCACAGGTTTCTCGCACTGTACTACAAGTTGTCTAGTTCATACAGCGCGTGTTTTCTGAGAATGCGGTTGTGAGTCCTGAAAATTTACAAGTGTGAGTTCGGTTACAGAATGCAGTTGTCACTACCGTAAATAACTGTATTGTGTGAACGTAACCGTGTTAAGTACTCAAATACAGGACTGACAACCATATTCTGCTGCTGTGTGAACGTGGCTGTACATTAACATATTTGGCAATTGGAAAAATGCAACTTTGCAGCAGTGATGATTTTGGTCTGTCATAATAACATAGACCGCAAACATTCGCGCACCGAAAATGCAAATGTTTTTTTTCAAACCAGTCCGACGAATATTTTCAATTTCGCAAAGCAAAGACACGGGCCGTCCAATAAGATTTGAGCTAGGATCACATGACCGGAGCAGCTGCTGTTGCACAAAAGGGTGAGTGGTGGTGCTGTTTCGAAAACCAGTGTAAACAAACATCAAAGAAGAGTATCCCGGATAAGAGAGTGGATGCTGAGTTCTTGTTACCGTTGGTATTTGAGAACAGATTTATTCTCACATGTTCTTTACACAGAATAACTTTTCAAATAATTCTCCACGGAATTATGTGACCTGTACACTGTAAACCCGAACAGTACTACTAACTTATAAAGATTAAGAACACGCAATTAAAGTCTTGTAAATCGTTGATGAAACGTATACAATTGCATTTGCGGAACGAGGAATTCGTTTATTTTTGTGTGTCAACATTTTGGTAAAACTTTCTATTTCATTATTATTTTAAGTTACGGAGTGAATAAAGTGACGTCACTCGTTGCTCTAACCGACGTCAGAAGAGATCCATTCACATGGCGAGGACTCGCAAGCGACCGGAAGAAAAACTTAATGGAACACTTGTAAGCAAATCAAAAACAACTGTGAAACTTTCTTATTTGCTTTTTGAGTGTGTAAGGATATCAGATAAAGGAATGTTTTCATTTGGGAAATGCGGTTTTTAACAGCGCTGTAAAGCGACGGCATTCCTAGTGACTTTTTTGAATTCGCATTGAATGCTATTTTTGAGCGTCACATGCTTCTAGCATACAATGCTTTTTTTGGGAAATGCCAAAAAAAAAAAGATTATTAATTCAAAATTAGGTTAAAGCTAATACACAGACATGAATTTTGCAATATATTAATTTTACAAAAGCAATCTACAAACTTGTAGTAAACCTTTACAAACTTTCTTTAATTGCAGGCTGAGCTGGATGCTGAATACAAAAGAGTGAGCCTCAACACTTAAGGTAACTTCTATTCAGTTGAAGAGCAAGTTGTGTGATGTGTCCTCACATAACAGGACACAGACTCGGCTTTCTCTTTTCTACATCCATTGTTGGTTATACACTTACTTGTGCATGTTTGTGGTTTTCCAGGTTTGTGGGACGCAAAAAAAAATTTAGTTGCTATTCAATTTTGAGGGAACCCCGGTGCTCCACACAAAAAAAAAAAAAAACATCTTCTGATGTTTGTTGAGGGAGCTTTTAACTTTAACCCAAAACAAACTCTAACAAACAAACACATTTCAAATCTCCAAAAAGCAGCACAATGAAAGTCTAGAAAATAGAACTAGAAATAACAAAAGAAAAACATGGAACAGCTTAAGGGAAGCACAAGGAAGGGTCATGAAGACTGGAGTAATGGTTGTTGAAAATGTGATTTTGCCATCACAGGAATACATTTCATTTTAAGATACGATATTTCACAATATTACAGTTTTTACTGTATTTCAATTAAACAATGAGCATCCCAAATGCACATGCTGTTACAGTCCTTTGTCCCATGTATATAAACCTGCAGCTGAAGAATGGATTACAAAGCAACATCTCCTGCTTTCAAACACTTCACCACAAACAAAAGACTCCTGTCACCGGCAGCAGGCTTCGGCTACATCCCTTTGTGTTATTCCAACGATTACAGCTTCCTTGGTCAGCTATAAATAAATCACCATTCAAGCCTGGCCTGCATGACAAATGAGTGCCATTCACCCCACCTCAAACAGAATACATAGCTAGCCAAACATCTAGCCAATACAAAACCAATGCAAAAATCTCACCCTCACTTGTGGAGGCAACTCTCTAGAAAAAAAGTGATCCATTAAAAGGATTAAAATGTTATGAAATTTATGTCATTCAAGATGTTCATGTCTTTCTTCAATTGAAAAGAAATCAATGTTTTTGAGGAAAACAATCCAGGATTTTTCTCCTTATAGTGGACTTCAATGGGTATCAACGGGTCCAAATTGAAGGTTTCAATGCAGCTTCAAAAGGGCTCCAACACAATCCCAGCTGAGAAATAAGGGGTCTTATCTAACAACGACCTCGATCATTTTCATAACTAAAAAAAAAGGAATTTTTGTTAGAAAAAAAAAAACACAAAAAAGTGTAAACATGGGTGGGTACTATCCGCACCTTCCACGTGCTACGTAACAAAGTGAAGTCGCGGATGGTATTCCACAGATAGGCAAGAACGAGCATTTGTTGTTAAAACGTATATCAAATTTTTTTTTTTTTTTATACCGATCATTTGGCTAGATAAGCCCCTTATTCCTAGGCTGGGATTGTTAGAGCCTTTGAGGTACATGTCAACCCTCCAGTTTTTCCCGGGATTCTCCTGTATTTTACCATTCTATCCCGTATTTCTCCCATATTTTTAATCTTTCTATAAAAAAATCCCACTGGGCATATTTTATATGTTTGTTACATTCACCTACGGTAAAACTTCCGTAATTTGTATGGCCCAAACGTCATTATATGAATAATCACGTCAACAAATTCCAAGGTTGCCCAGTAGCCAGATCTTGAATGAAACGCATCCTTCTCACACAATCGACACACACACATTTCAACCCATTTGTCCCCTAAACTTGGCAACCTACAACAGTGATGACTACCGCAGGAAGGAAAGGATAGAAATGGGAACAAAAAAAACAAAACAGGGAGGCCGAGGAAGGAGAAGGACCCTCAGGTGGGCTCGGTGAAAAAAAACAATATGCAAATTGAGATATAGCTTGCATTTCAAAAGGCTATGATTAAATATGAGCGCTGCAAGTTGCAAATTCAGGTGCTGCGCTGCTTTGTTTACAGGGGAAATGGCTATATTCCTGGCGAAAAGCGAAAGAATGAATTTGCATTTTTCAATAAGCCCTTCTGCTTTTCTTGTTTCTTGTGGTTACGCCACATGTGTTGATAACAACCAAATTCCCTCATGTTGTATGTCATGAGGGACATACAACATGAACATCTCCCGTATTTTGGGACCCAAATGTTGACAGGTATGCCTTGAAGCTGCATTGTAACTGCAATTTGGACCTTCAACCCCCCCTTTAACAAGTGCCAGTGACATTTCCTGTCAATTTGAACACCTCATTTTGGAAACCAATCAAAAAGCAAAGCTTACTAAAATGAGTAAAGGATGTAAACATCAATTGCCATCTTACTGTTGTGTTTCTGAGGAAATAAGGAAGATGAAGCGAGAAGAACAAGACCACATTTGTTCAGTTCTTCTATGCAAGTAGAAGTAAAGGAGTGTGTCCTAACTAGTAAAGCTACTAGTCTCATATAATATTAGACATATATGTCACCAATAAATCCTAAACTATTGACTACTGACTTTGGGATGATGGAACCGGATAGTTCAAAAATGCTTACTCATTTCCGGGTTTTAGGACTCATTTCTTTGGCCTTCTGCACTCTATTGTCTCAGTTTTTTTTCTGTCTTACTCAGCTTGGATCTCAGCTCCACCAATTAAAATGACCATTAATGCCTCCATTTACCAGTTTTCTTCAATGCTGTCTGCAACTCTACGATCCACCTGGGACAAAGAGCATCTGCTGGAGAAGACTAAGGCACGCTGATTCAGACAATTCTTCATGCGTGTACTTTCAGCAGTTGGACATGAACCAAGCTTTACTACCTTTTAATGAGTCTGCAAAAGGAAAAGGGCTAAACATAATGTGTTACTGTGAAATCATACCATGCATTCAGAAAGGGGCACGCTGACAATCCCACCTTACAAGCTGTAATGACTTACAATCAGTTTCTAAAAGTTCTGGTTGCTAGGATACATTGCTTCCAAAGAGGCTGGAAATGAGACTGACAGCAAGTCATGGAGAAAGAAAAGAGACTGAAATTAGATCAGTTTCCTTTTCATATCAGCCATGAGTCATGACACGCACCAGTCCAAAATAACATCACACCTGAGCATTGTTAGCAACAGATGCCATCTGGAAGAAGCCAAGAGATGCTGTCTGGTCTTAAAGAGACCGAAAATTGCTTCAAGATGATCTGTTAGCATTGCTTTTGACTGGGGGTTTAGACCAGGGTAGGGTTGCACCAGCTGTTCATAAGTTCATCCTTAAATTGGAACACAAAGTCCACTCTAGAGGCTTAGTAACTACTAGCCAGTTTGTAACTAAATATGTAATCAATTTGGCTGCAAAGTGTTCTTAAAGGGATAGTTCACCCAAAAATGACAATTCTCACCCTTTCATATTCGCATCTCAATAAATTAGAATGTCATAGAAAAGTTCATTTATTTCAGTAATTCAACTCAAATTGTGAAACTTGTGTATTAAATAAATTCAATGCACACAGACTGAAGTAGTTTAAGTCTTTGGTCTTTTAATTGTGATGATTTTGGCTCACATTTAACAAAAACCCACCAATTAACTATCTTAACAAATTAGAATACTTCATAAAGACCAATAAAAAAATTTTTTTTGTGAATTGTTGGCCTTCTGGAAAGTATGTTCATTTACTGTACATGTACTCAATATTGGTAGGGGCTCCTTTTGCTTTAATAACTGCCTCAATTCGACGTGGCATGGAAGTGATCAGTTTGTGGCACTACTGAGGTAGTATGGAAGCCCAGGTTTCCTTGACAGAGGCCTTCAGCTCATCTGCATTTTTTTATTCTCTTGTTTCTCATTCTCCTCTTGACAATACCCCATAGATTCTATGGGGTTCAGGTCTGGTGAGTTTGCTGGCCAGTCAAGCACACCAACAC
Organism: Sinocyclocheilus anophthalmus; assembly: GCA_018155175.1. Taxonomy (NCBI): domain Eukaryota; kingdom Metazoa; phylum Chordata; class Actinopteri; order Cypriniformes; family Cyprinidae; genus Sinocyclocheilus; species Sinocyclocheilus anophthalmus. The sequence continues at coordinate 103,935 of JADLZN010012087.1, read as the reverse complement.
CATGGTCATTTAATCAACTTTTGGTGCTTTTGGCAGTGTGGGCAGATGCCAAATCCTGCTGGAAAATGAAATCAAAAAGCTGGTCAGCAGAAGGAAGAATGAAGTGCTCCAAAATTTCTTGGTTTTCAAGGTATTATAGTTTTTTGCACAGTGACGTTGGTTTCAGAAAACACAATGGACCAACACCAACAGATGGCATTGCACCACAAATCATCACAGACTGTGGAAACTTAAGACTGGACTTCAAGCAACTGGGGCTATGAGCTTCTCCACCCTTCCTTTAGACCTATAGGACCTTGGTTTCCAAATGAAATACAAAACTGCTCTCATCTGAAAAGAGGACTTTGGACCACTGGCCAACAGTCCAGTTCTTCTTCTCCTGAGCCCAGGTAAGATGCCTCTGACAGTGTCTGTGGTTCAGGAGTGGCTTAACAAAATGAATACGAAAACTGTAGCCATATTCCTTGACACGTATGTGTGTGGTGCCTCTTGATGCCTTGAACCCAGCCTCAATCCATTCCTTGTGAAGTTCAATCAAATTCTTGAATCGATTTCGCTTGACAACCCTCATAAGGCTGCGGCTCTCTAAGTTGGTTGTGCATCTTTTTCTTCCACACTTTTTCCTTCCACTCAACTTTCTGTTAACATGCTTGGATACAGCACTCTGTGAACAGCCAGCTTCTTTGGCAATGAATGTTTGTGGCGTACCCTCCTTGTGAAGGTGTCAATGATTGTCTTCTGGACAAACTGTCAGATCAGCAGTCCTCGCCATGATTGTGTAGCCTAGTGAACCAAAAACTAGGAAACTTTTGCAGGTGTTTTGAGTTGATTAGCTGATTAGCTGATTGGCATGTCACATATTCTAATTTGTTGAGATAGTGAATTGGTGGGTTTTTGTTAAATGTGAGCCAAAATCATCACAATTAAAAGAACCAAAGACTTAAACTACTTCAGTCTGTGTGCATTGAATTTATTTAATACACGAGTTTCACAATTGAGTTAAATTACTGAAATAAATTAACTTTTCCACAACATTCTAATTTATTGAGATGCACCTGTACTAACCCTAAAATTGTTCTAAAAGGAGTTAGGTTACTGCTGAAAACAAAAGATATTAGAAATGTTGGTAACCAAACAGTGACGGTAGCCATTGACTCACATAGTGTTTTTTTTTTCTCAATACAATGAAAGTCAATGGCTACCGCCAACTAATGGGTTACCAACATTTTTGGATGAACTATCCCTTTAAGGCAGATGCACTATCACATAATATTACCTTTAAGGATCCAATAGCAGCCTTCAAATTTGTGAGTAATAGAAAGTTGTGGAAATGCTGTGAATTTCAATTTATTCTCTTAAGGTTGAATCTAACTTATTTTGCCTCATGTAACTTATGGTAAAAATAAATCTTTGCTGAAATATACTTAATCATGAAATAACATACTTTCAAATGTAAATAACATATCATCGTATGTTTAAAAAATTAAAGTTTGTCAGGTAAAAAATGAGCTTTCTGATGCAATTCAATCCATATGATGTTTTATTTTAACCATTAATCCTGATCGGGCGTTTCCCCAAACATTTATACACAAAGTTATGTTTCAACTAAGTTTAAAGGGATAGCCTAGTTGACCCAAAAAATGAAAAATTCTAAAATTCCTCAATTTGTCCCAAACCTGAATGATTTCCTTTTTCTGTTAAGCACAAAAAAAGATATTTTGAAGAATGTGGGTAACCAAACAGTTGACAGTAGCCATTGACTTCCATAATATGGAAAAATATACTATGGAAGTCATTGGCTAGTAGTGTGTATGTTATAACTTAGTGCCAATTTACATCACAACTGGGATGATGCAGCAACCAACACATCTGTCTCAGTTTCTTCAATACTTTGATAGTTTTGTGTCTAAACACACATCAATTACCAAACATCAGTCACTGTGTCGCCAAAAGATTCTGTCTATATTAAACTACAGTTTTGAGATTCTTTGGATAAACTCTGCAGGTTTGTACTGCTCCAGAGAAATGTTATCATTACCAGGGCTTGCAAAATTAAACAAATCCCTGGTAGCCCTTCAGGCAGACACTCTTCAAATTTTGGTAGCCCGAAATAAATTTAACTAGCCCAAATTAAAAAAAAGAACATTTTTTATATAAGAATTTGGATAGGAGTCGAAATGACAATCAAAAACATTTTCAAAACACAAATATCAACGAAGGAATTTTATCTCACTATATATTCACAGGGTATCTGCAGAATTTTTAGGCTTTTTATGACCTTTTTTAAGACCTACACAAGTAAAATGAACCCTGTATGAGTGGGGTTGGGCAATGTCTATGGTAACATAAACCGTTAAATGACATTTACAGTTCAGATACAGATTTTCACAAAGAGCCTTATTAAATGAAACATCACATTTCAGCCTTTAAACCATTTATAAGAAAAGGGATGAGTCAAACATACATTTTAATATTAATTTAAAACATAACTATTACGGTCTTAATTGTTTAGATTTTTAGAAGGCACGTTAGCTTCTTTCACATTTACATCTCTGGGTGTTTGCTGCGTAAAACATGGGTCGATATTCGCATGGATCTGAACATAAACAGCTGAAAGGATGATTGAAAATGCAAATGAATTCTCTGCCACTAGTTGGTGCTTTTGAAAAAGGCTGAAATATAGCCGTTTTCCTGGTAACAGCTGTACACAAAGTAGCACTGCGCTCATAAATGCTACTTTATCAAGCAAGATGAAATGAAGTTGCCACTGAAACTTTTCTGAAGACATTCGGTTTCCCTTCAGAAATACATTCATTAAAAAAAACACTTGCGCTGCATTTTGACTTTGAAACGTGCAGTGCTCATATAGGCTATTTTACGTTGGGCTAGCTATTTTGCGAGCCCTGATTACTAAACAAGTGCTTTAGAAAGCAAGCCAACAGGCCCTACAAGACAATAATACAATTAGGGTTATTTCCAGGTCCCAATAGTTACAGCTGATTGTCTCCCATTGATAGGGGAAGAACTCTTCAAGTACATCCTTAAATTTAGGCCTGTGCTCGGTGGCCATAATGAGTAAGATGTAGTCATAACTCACACAACCAGAAACTTGAGAACTCTAAACATCATCAAATCATTCCTGTTCTTGTTGAGCAAGCAGAATCATTGTCTTTGGCCACTCTGGACGATGTCCCTGAAGACCACTGTGAAGTTATTAAGGACAGCCATTTCTGCAAGCAAGCACAGCTCGAGTGTTACTTTAACATACTCTCTAGAATATCACATACATGTGTCTCTGATTAGTCAAATTCTAAATATCTTATTCTGTATTGCACAGAAGAAAGAAATTTCATACAGGTTTGGAATTCAATTCAAGTGTATTTGTACAGCGCTTTTCACGATACAAATCGTTGCAAAGCAACTTTACAGCAAATGAAGTTTCTACAATATTTAGTGGTAGCTTATCAGTGGTGACTGTAAGTTAATGTACATATGGCAGAACTGTACAGAAAAATCAATTAAAGACGTAATCAAACAGACGATGAACACTATTAACAGCAATTATTATATGATGCAATCAAACTTATAGATGGAATAACTGTACTGTAAACCGTACTGTAACTGTAAATCCTGAACTGGCACGCTATGGCAAAGTGCAAGAGCCATAATTATCTCCCTCTTATATAAGACGTCATATCTGGTTGATGAAATCAGCAGGACTGACAGTAAAATATATGGCTCGGTCTCTTAATGGATGATTTCGGTGACAGTCCTGGAAGACACGTATAGGAGGGAGCCAGAAACAGCCAGATGCAGAACTTGGTACATGAAAGTTCTACATCCTCACCACATCAGAGAAATTCTATCACACACATGTAAATTCCTCACAGCTAATGAGATTTATTCATTTGTGAAATCTAGAGTTATTTAGAACCGGTTCTATTAAACACGCACACTGAATCTGCAAATTCACTCTTATTTTAGTATTATTGATGTACTATTATAGTATTTCAATGATTACTATTTTGAATTAGTTCTTCTTTCATTTTTGTCATTATTAGTTTTTTTTTATGTTTCTATTTAAGGTTCTTTTTAAATTTTAGAATTTTTAAATATACTTCAACCAATCCAATCCACTGTTAAAAAAAAATCAAACTGCATTATGACCAATCTGAACTTTAGCACATTAAAGAAAAAAAAAAGAAAGTACAACACTTTAGTACAATACTCCCATAAGCAGAACTCAAGCAGAGGCAACTGGAGAGGGTGGGCATATCCCTCCTCTGAGAAATCAGGGCTGCGCCTCACGCTCCTGCTGTGCTCACTAGGGTGAGCAACAAGAGACCTGTGTGCTTCCTTATTACAAACCACTACAAAAACATATGCACCGGCCTTTCAACAGGTAGTGAGGGGAGAAACCAGTGAGACTTAGACTCTAGAGTCTTTAACCAGGAGCTCAATGCTTTGAAGTAGCGCTGCTATTTCTTCCAGTCCAAATACACATCTTTCTATGTAAATTAGGATTATTTAGTCACCTTATTCACAAAACTCTTCACTGTTCGACTTGCTGAAAGTGTGCGTAGTAGTTATCGTTCTTAGTGTGAACGGGCCTTTAGCATTTTAACCAGTCTTTTGAATGGCTTTGATATGAGATATGAAGGTTGCTCTAGTGACGTACTAACAAATGAATGGAACATAGTCTATTTGAAATCTTTGGCCCCACACTATGAGTGACACCATCAACCTTTGAAGATCAACCAGAATATTCAGTAAAGGCACTACCTCTTGAGAAGAACCGTTAGGAACCGAACACAGCATTAGACATTGGTTTAAAGGCCGGCTGTGGCCTTTCAAAACCTTAGAAGTGGTCTGTGACTGGCTTCTACCTCCGATAGCCATCATAAAGTGTTTTTAAAGTCAAAGAGTGTAATTTCTGCAAACGGGAAAAAACCCAAACATTTTCACAAAGGTTTCCCAAACGCTCCCTCTGTCTGCCATTGGTTAGCCAGACAGATAGCCACGCCCTAAACTTACACCATTGGTTGATCCAATGTTGCTGTTGCCAGGCTGGTCGAGCTGCTCAAACAAACAGAGAGCAGAGTTTAAAAAAGAGTCACTATGTTTACACTTTTCCAGATAGGTAACTCTCTATATTACGCTGGGATATGTATTGTAAAATATCCTTAAAGGGATAGTTCACCCAAAAATGAAATGTATTGGACCCCAATGTTATTTAATTAAAGTATCTTCGTTTGTGGTACCCCCCCCACAGAAAGAAAGAAGTACTGCATTTCTTAAACCACATGAGTGTATAATTATTACCCAGTTTTTTATTATTTTTGGGTGAACTATCCATTTAATTAATCGTGCCCGTAAAAAAATCGCAACCGAACCCAACGGCTTTAGGACCTAGGAGCTGAAATTCTCGAAGCTGACTGGGAAGTGCCCTTACTGACGAGGCTATTTTAACTGCAATGGTTTCAAATTATACACTGTCATGTTACGGCACAAAATTTTGAGCCCAGCCGAGCAACCCACATCTTGCATATCTACACAGATCTATATGGCTTCACTTCCTGTTTTGCTGAAGCTCAGCCTGTAGTAAGATCCTGAACTCAGCTCGTTTCATGATGTGCACGTCGATTCCTGAGTTATTTATCTCCGGTCACGATTAACCAGCGAGTTCTAGCCGTGGACCGTATCGGGGGTTTGTAGGGTTTGTAGGCTTGACACCTGCCAACTCTCATTCAAAAAAGCTGGTGAAGGAGCAGTGGCCAAAACCGATCCAAGTGCACTAAACCTGTCGGATCCATAATCACAGTTGACTTACGCATAATCAAACACCAACTTGTTTCTTTGCTTGGATTTGCCATCCTGATCTTTATCCTTGATTGACTATAGGGTTTTAATGTTTTTGAGCAATGTTTTTCCATAAAGTGATAGACCCCCCCCCCCCCCTCACACTACAAAAATGCTGAAAATGTACTCACCCTCTCAGGCAATCCAAATGTAAATCTAACTATATGTTTCTTCATCCGACAGATTTGGAAAATTTGGCTTTAACATCACTTGCTTCACATAATGGTGCAGTGAATGTTTTGACGTCCAGAGGAGAGTCCAAACCGCTGATACAAAACATATCAAAATCCACAATATAATACCACATGACTGGCATCAATTAGGTCTTGTTAAGTGAAAAGATGATTTTGTAAAAAAAATAAAATAAAATCACACTAGATTATATCCTTTTAATCCATCATTATATTGCTTTCTCCAGTGAAAAAGTCGTCTCATCTGAATTAGAGAAGAAATATTCCCAGATCCCCCTGTGCATCTCGTTTGCCCGTCCCACAACAAAAACCGTTTCACAAATATATCATTGGAATTTTTGATGTAAAAGGGAACCAAGGGGATAGACTTTTTCACTAAAGGAAGTTATTAGGTTAATGGGACTCATACTTTCCAGAACCAATGTGTTTGTACAAAGTTCACCGACAATAATGGATTTGTTTCTTACAAATCTGCAGCTTTTCGCTTCACAAGACATTAATTGTGTACTGGGAAAAGATCCTTGGATTAACTAAGGATTTATGGACTCGCATTCTGATGGCACCCATTCACTGCAGAGGATCCCTTGTTGAGCAAGTGCTGTAGCGCTAAACCACACTCTCAACTGTTTCACAATTCTACACTTGGTTGGCCTGAGAGTGAGTACATTTTCTTTTCTGGGTTAACTATTCCTAACACTCTCACTGCTGGATCCCACACCAATAAAAGATATTTAACATATGTAAAAAATAAAGAGGTTGAACAGGTAGGCGTTTCAAAAGAAATGCAAGGATGTCTACACTCCAGAACGACTACATTTCTTGACTCTTTCTTGCCCAGACTTTACGAGGCATTACGAGACGGGCAGCACCAGCTAAAGAGGTCAAAGAAGCTGAAAAGTACGATATGTGTGCAACAGCAAATGCTCTGGAGTCAGAATAGAGCAAGACTAATAATGTAGCCTAATATCTGAACACACAAGTGACTGGCGGAGTTGACATTAATAAAGGTCTTGCCGTCCATGTCTGGTGTATTTGCTCTATGACTACTGACCCCATGTGTCAGTAAACAAATAGAATAAGCTGCGTCCATCAAGAAAAATTCTGCATGATCAGCAAATGTGAACGACAGTTCAGGTTTAACCGCCCTCATACATCACATTGATAAAAACTGGCTTTCAACTAGATCAGGGGTAGGCAAGTTCGGTCCTAGAGAGCCGCAGTCCTGCAGAGTTCAGCTCCAACCCTGAAAACAAAACTCACCTACCTATAGCCTTAGTAATCCTGAAGACATTGATTAGCTTGTTCAGGTGTGTTTGATCAGGGTTGGAGCTGAACTCTGCAGGACTGCGGCTCTCTAGGACCGAACTTGTCTACCCCTGCACTAGATGCACTCAGAACATCTCACTGTACATAAGTGAACTTTTTATCACTTACTTTCATGCATGGTAGCCAGGATTTTAACTGCTACATTTGATGAATATTTCATCACACATCCACACTAGTTTAATACAGCAGCATTGGGAACAGATGCCGTATAACTCTTGCTTTGTGGCGGGTTATGAAAGAAAGATATGACTTAACCGGAGGCATATGACTTATCCACAGGCATTATATATATATATTTAGGAGAAAAAATCTTGAGGAAATAAGGAACACGTTAATGAATCATTTTAGTGAACTGATTCAAAAGAATCGAGTCACTTGTCTTGGATGAATCAAAGTCCCCACCACTATTTACCAGAGGACATGAAAAGAAAAACCTCTGGTCTTCCAATAAATTTGTAAAAATGTTAAAGTAAATCACCTAAAAATACAATTGTTTTTACGCGAGATAAAACATGCTGAGAAGACGAACATCCAAGAAGACGACATCTAAAAAAAAAACAACGTGAACAAAATGGGGAAATGAAACAAAACTCATTTCTTTTCATGCTAAAAAAAACTCTCGTCTCGCTGCCTTAACTGAAGTCGTTCTTTAGCTTTAATAATTCATGGTACAACGGTTTGTATTTAGGACATCAGTAAATATAATCTCTTTTTTTTTTCTCCAGCCCAGGCGAAATCGTGACTATGGCGGTGTGTCAAAACCTATCGAGCTGCCTACATAGACAACATCACGGGGCTTCACTGGCGCTCGCGAGCATGATGTTTGGACTTCTCTGAAGGCGCCTAGATGCCTAAAATGCTGTCTGAACAGATACAAGATTTGGTTCAGCTTCACAGCCTGTGACTCACTTGTCAACAGCCAATATTTTGAGAAAAACGAGCGTTATGAAATGCTGCGATATGAAATTTCAGCGTGTATGTATACATATCATCCCACAATGCTCTTATATCATGCAGTTGTCGGTGCGCATCAAATGTGCTGGATTTACAGCAACGGCTCGCCAGCTAGCATCTTATCTTGGCAAAATGACAAAAGCAAGAACATAAATCCCAGTTAAAGGACAGTTTTGACCTGGTCCAGGTGGCATATCAATAATCTTGCTAATTGTTCAGCAGTGTGGAGCCCGTGCAAGACTTGAGTGGGCCTGATTAGTCCAGCTCCACTCCCTTACATCAAATAGCCCAAAAACCGTCTGGCCTCTGCCTCTCCCTCCTCTTCTGTCTTGATGGATGATGGTGTTGGGAAATGCTGTTCTCCTGTGGCTGCTCTGTCCGACTGTCCGCGCTGTTGCAAACCTCCTGAACATCAACACCAGCCCGTGTAGGCGGACTGACTTCGCCCATCCCCTCCATTACTCGAACTACTGCTGCTCAGTTACACCACCCCCAGTGCAAAAGAACTTACTGCCACTCCCTCGTCTCCCCCCATCATTTACTATACAATGCAAGCTGTTTGTTAAATTACGGAGAAAAATAAGAATATAATGTTTATACATGAGTTAATTATGCGTTTGGAAAAACTGCACTTAATAATAAATAGTCAATGATGGACATGCACATAGAAGACAACCATCTTCTAGTAAGAGTTCGTTTTGTTTAACATTCCTGCATGAGGCGGGTCTGCCCCTTCATGGCGTGGCCATGTTGACATCACAGTGACTAGCTGTGGAGCAACTGAGTTCTACAAAAACAACAATAATAATAATATATTAATTAATAGTTGCAGCATGGCTAGCAAAGCACTTTTGCACAGTATAATATAAGAAGTAAAAACAATACAAACTAACACAATGTCATATGCAAATAGTTAGACTAAATCAAGTATGCTCTATCAATAAGGCTTCATTTCCCAGTAAACTTAACATAACTTTACGCACTTATGTACTGTTTTTTTACCCTTGAAAAATCAGATCCCAATCATTCTGATGGTACCGGACTGCACATAAACGAATGCCTTCTCTTTCCACGCTCCCTTGTTAGCAGTAGGCATTATTAATAATATTCGGAGCATGAACGTTTGGTGAAACGCTGTGAAATTCTGCGAAAAGTGTGGATTGCTTTACAGCAAGCAATAAAAGCATGTGTACAGTTATATAATTTATACAGGCATATTTATGACAGTGAATTCCACTGACATAACTGCTTCAAAGTCAAAAAATAAACAAAACTACATACAGTTGCTTCAACAGTACCAAGCATTATGACATTAGCTATTTATTACTCTTAACAAACTAATAGTAGGCTAAATATTCATTTAAGCAGCTGTGATAAGAAATGTGGTAAAATGATGGGTTTATATATCTGGACACTGACCCCCAGCAGCACATTCACAGACCCCATGGTCATAGACCCTTGCATGATAAAATTAGATTGAATTACATGATAAATACAAAGGTATTGGAAAAGAAATAGAAAAAAAGACACCTGGGGTTATTGTATCTTCTACACATGCCTGACCTTTGTGACCTAGACCCAGAACTGAGATCTGACCTACATGAAATATATTATTAATATGGTTCTTATTATGCAAAAAGATGCAACAAGGTCATATGGTCAACAAGACTAAGCTTTATGTGCATTTTATTATTACTTTTTTCCCCCAAAAATCGTCACATATAATTTGTCGGCCTAACAACTAAAATTACACTATTTCTGGCATAAAGGCAACCAATGGCCTGGCCTGCATTGCAGATTATTACCCTGAATGTTAACAGATACTTGTAAAATAAACTATATGTATGTTTTTTTATTATGTTGTATTAGTGGACTTGCATGCTGTAGAAGAGAACTATCCTAGTGTAGCAGTCAGAGAGTGCTACCTACTGGTCATAATGGAATATAAATAAAAATCCATGTGCCTATTTTATGAATTTCAATTGCGATTTGTTAAATAAAAACTTAACTTGTTTTACCCAATAAAAAATAAAAATGGAATCAGTTAAATAAAATGAATGTCGGTGAATTTATTTGCAGCCTGTTTTGTTTCAACAATATTTGATTTGATTTCACACAGCTAAGCCATGTGCAAATAGCAACTGCAAGTCGTAATTTTAACCATTAAAATGATATGCAAATGTCAATGTCTGACATCGCATGTCCATTATAGAGTTCCAGGATCCACAGATTAGCTCTAAACTCGCCCAATTAGGTTTTGTAACAACACCTGCTCGTTTGGCTTTTGTACTACTTAGCCCAGTGGACTTCATGCTAACAAACATAATTAAGTACTAACATTGGTAGGTCAGCATGGTAGTACAAGGCTTTGTTGCTCGGGGTCTCTGCTGAACACCTGCTCGACACGCAAGCACAACGGCAGACATACGGGCGAGTCACGGCAGGAGCAGCCCATGATTCAGCAGATCTTCTGTGGCGAGAGTCCCCCAGTCTGAGTGCCTGGAACTATACCAGGGGTGTCCAAACTCGGTTCTGGCATATCCTTTAGGTTCCGGTGGTCCTAAGAGTTCTAGTCTCACAACCCAACGTTAAACACATCGCGTTGACCACTAAGCAAGCGCTTTTCTAGGCATACTAGAGAACTTAAGGCAGTGTGTTGAGGACAAAGTTTTAGCTACACCTGGTCAGGCGCACCGGGCCACTCAGTAGACCGATGTTAATTGTGTGGGCAGCGCCACTGGCCCTCGCACAGAGTTACTCCACAGTGTGTCTGGCAGGACGCACATGTTAAACTCTTACCACACACAAACCATAGTAAACACATAAAACCATGTCGCTAACGAAGCTGGTTTGTTAATTCAGTTTCAGTATTTTTTAGAATTTTGACATGGTGAGAAGCCTAGGCCTAGCCTAGATGGTGCTTAACCCTAAGAAGGGCAAAACCATGAAGACATCAGAAAATTTATTTATTGCTATTTTGCATCTTATTGGGACTCAAATAATACAATTTCATTATTTATTTATTTGTCAAAACTGGTCTTACTTTTGATTTTAATGTTTATATCCCCCAGGACACATCACCCCCTGAAAACAGAACGCATGCTTACCAATGCTTGTTACAACATGGTTGTAATTCCTGAACGCTTTGGAATACAGACCTAAGGTTGGCCTCTTTTTAAAGATGCGGAAGTTGAAGCATTTCAGAAAAAAATATTAAAAAGTGTTACAGGTAAAGTGGGATGTATCGATAATTTTGATATACAGTGGGTACGGAAAGTGTTCAGACCCCCTTAATTTTTTCACTCTTTGTGATATTGCAGCCATTTGTAAAATCATTTCAGTTAATTTTTTTTACTCAATGTACACACAGCACCCCATATTGACAAAAAAAACACAGAATTGTTGACATTTTGGCAGATTTATTAAAAAAGAAAAACTGAAATGGTCCTAAGTATTCAGACCCTTTTTTCAGTATTTAGTAGAAGCACCCTTTGATCTAATACAGCCATGAGTCTTTTTGGGAAAGATGCAACAAGTTTTTCACACCTGGATTTGGGGATCCTCTGCCATTCCTCCTTGCAGATCCTCTCCAGTTCTGTCAGGTTGGATGGTAAACGTTGGTGACAGCCATTTTTAGGTCTCTCCAGAGATGGTCAATTGGGTTTTAGTCAGGGCTCTGGCTGGGCCATTCAGGAACAGTCATAGAGTTGTTGTGAAGCCACGCCTTCGTTATTTTAGCTGTGTGCTTAGGGTCATTGTCATGTTGGAAGGTAAACCTTCGGCCCTGTCTGAGGTCCTGAGCACTCTGGAGCAGGTTTTCGTCCAGGATATCCCTATACTTGGCCGCATTCATCTTTTCCCTCGATTGCAACCAGTCGTCTTGTCCCTGCAGCTGAAAAACACCCCCCAGCATGATGCTGCCAGACCACCATGCTTCACTGTTGGGTCTGTATTAGACAGGTGATGAGCAGTGACTGGTTTTCTCCACACATACCGCTTAGAATTAAGGCCAAAAGGTTCTATCTTGGCCTCATCCGACCAGAAAATCTTATTTCTCACCATCCTGGAGTCCTTCAGGTGTTTTTTAGCAAACTTGCACTGAGGAGAGGCTTCCGTCGGCCACTCTGCCATAAAGCCCCAACTGGTGGAGGGCTGCATTGATGGTTGACTTTCTACAACTTTCTCCCATCTCCCGACTGCATTTCTGGAGCTCAGCCACAGTGATCTTTTGGTTCTTCTTTTCCTCTCTCACCAAGGCTCTTCTCCCCAATAGCTCAGTTTGGCCGGAAGGCCAGATCTAGGAAGGGTTCTGGTCATCCCAAAAGTCTTCCATTTAAGGATTATGGAGGCCACTGTGCACTTAGGAACCTTAAGTGCAGCAGAAAAATTTTTTGTAACCTTGGCCAGATCTGTGCCTGCCACAATTCTGTCTGTGAGCTCTTCAGGCAGTTCCTTTGACCTCCTGATTCTCATTTGCTCTGACATGCACGGTGAGCTGTAAGGTCTTATATAGACAAATGCGTGGCTTTCCTAATCAAGTCCAATCAAAATAATCAAACACAGCTGGACTCAAATTAAAGTGTAGAACCATCTCAAGGATGATAAGAAAAATGGACAGCATCTGAGTTAATTATATGAGTGTCACAGAAAAGGGTCTGAAAACTTAGGACCATGTGATATTCAGTTTTTCGCTGTTTTAGATAATTCTCAACTTCAACATTCCGGTTTTCCGGTCAGTGGGGGTTGTTGCTGTTCAGTAATGAGGAAAAAAAATACTTCAAGATTTTCGCAAATTGCTGCAATATAACACAGACTGAAACATTTAAGGGGTCTGAATACTTTTCCGACCCACTGTATCTAAAATAACTATTTGTCAAATAGTGTTGCACATGGCTAGGTGGTGGTGGGTGGCGATAAAAGCAAATCTACCGTCTTGTGTGTGTGTGTAGTGTGGTGTGTTGGTGACTAGGGGGGGTGGGGTTTGTTGACTTGTCTTGTTGTAGTATCACAAAAGTGTGTGGTGGTTCCTGTGACGATGTTGTTTGGGGCACTATACCAACAGAACACGGGGGGGTGGGTGGCTGTACGCCAAACGCCATTGAATTGTCTTGATGCAGTTTAGCCTGGGACAAGTCAATCATGTTTCTGTCACACAATTAGGTGCGGACTTGGGGGTCAAAGGGGGGGTGCGTAGGTTTTTGTGGTGCCAAGAAGACAGTGTAGGGAAGCTGCCAATATATGTGGGGAATCCGGGCTGATCGGGTTGGACTAGATCTGTAATAATGATCGTTGGATGTAGTGAGCCCGCTGGGAGGTTAGGGTGGCGCCAGTACTGCCCTAACAACAGTGGAGGGATGGAAAAAACAGTTTTTCAATGTCGGGAACCTAACTAAACTAAGGGCGTCTAGAGGGGGGTCTTTGGGGCCAAACGGAAAGTCTGTTTGGTTAACGGGAATCAAGGCGGGGACGGTGCAGGGAGTGGGTACTCAATTTCCCAACACGGGGCGTGAGAATGAGGAATGCGGTTTGCCTGCGGCGAACACAACCTAATTAGTCGGAAAAACTTAAAGAGGGAATCACTCAGCCCTAAAAACAATATGGCCACACAACACCGGGCAAATGACCAAAAATACGCCCGACACTCACTGCTTCGCCCCCACATGCAGTCAAATGGCTGGGGCCAGCGGGGTAGGGAAAGGACAGACTGGAAAAAAAACGAAACAAGCATAGTTGCAGGAACAAAACGCGCTTTGGCACAAAGAAACTGTTTTAAGTCAATATATTTGACTGAAAGGACCTGAGTCGTTCCAGGCCGTGGCAGATTTAAGCCCGCTGGGCCAGAGGAGAGCGAAAACTGGCATGCGCTAATATATGGAGGAAAAAAGCCGCTCCCGCGCCGTAATTCTAGAGTAACCGTCCGTGCTGAGGACGGGTGCCGGGAAGGCAGTAGGGCAAAGGGCAACACCGTCAACACGGGCTAAACAAGTGTCCATGTCTTCGCCCCAGGAAGCGGGGCTTGAATGGGAGGTACGGGTGGTAACGGTGTCGTTTTGCGCGTGAACAAATTATGTACCTCCTCAGAAAAAATCGCGACGTTGCGAGTGCGAGACCACAACAGTCTGCAAAGATTGAGTCACACTAAGCGAAGAAACACGTTTAAAACCAGAACAGAGTTTAAAACATCACACACTGGCGACTCAAAATGGCAAGGGGGGCCCCGGCAAAAAGGGGTGCAACTACGGTGAAACCAGCCACAACGGCCCAAAATCTGCGACTGCGCGGGATTTTCAGCAATGCAAGGGACGCGGCCAACGCAAACGGACAAAATGTGGCAAAAAAAGGAAGGGGACACCCGGAAGCGGAGCAGGTGACCAAAAACAAAAAACCAGGAGCATGTCTTGCGGTGTGTGGTGTTGGGGGTGCACTGTGACCTAAAACACTAGTGGGGCCAAAAAAAATCTACAAAAGGAGACAATAAAGGGATCTAGGAAAAATTAGGGAAACAGAGGTAAAACGAGGATACATAAACACAGCTACTAATCTACAATGTAAGAAGTTACTATATAATGAAAAAAAAACTTTAAAACACTTCAGTGGGGCAAGTGCACAGCTTTTAGTCAAATCTCCGCTGACAAAAAACAATGCACTTATTTTTCCTCATCGCTTTCAGAGGGTTTCACAGTGTGCCATTTTTTGAAGCAGTTCCTTGAAGACACAAAGCACAAAGCTACATCGCATTTTGTACAGTACACAGGTGTCTTTACTTTGTGACCTGAAATTTTGCACAGGACACAAACTCTCCTCCCACTTGTGGCATCTGACCCGAAATACTCCGGCCAGCATAGCTCTTCCTCCGCAGCAGATGGTCCAGATGTCTCTTGGTCACATGATGTGGATGGCTCCACGTCTTCTGATGCGCTGGGCGGTATGACAGTCCTTACCAGCTCAGTCACGAGTGCCTCTCGAAATTCCTTCTGGGTGAGAGGGGTCTTGTTCTGAGATTTCAACAGATGCTGGTGGATAATAAAACTGTTCACCACTGCGATATCGACAAAATGGAAAAAAAAGGTCTTGTACCATTTTTTGGTCTTGTGTATGACATTGTAGTACCCAATCAGGGCATCTGAAAGGTCCACTCCTCCCATATATTTATTGTAGTCCTTCGCTGTCTCCGGAATTGTGATTTGGCGCTTTTCCCATTCTTTCTTGGGATTCTTGACATGCCTTAAGACGGTAGAGCCATCATATGCCTTGTGAATTGTCGAACACATCGAAACCAGTTTTGTGTCCATCCACCTCACAAAGAGGAGAGTACCTTCACGAAGCCAGCGTATGGATCCTCTTTGTGCCCTTTCGCTGAGCTCATTGGCTCTTGTTCTAGGAAAGCCCTGTACATGGGAGCGTATCGTGCCACACGCAACTGTCTGTTTCTCCAGCAAGTCCAACAAAAGGCCTGGGCTTGTATAAAAGTTGTCCATATACACATGGTAGCCTTTGCCAAGAACAGACAGATCCAAGAGGCGTACCACAGAATCATAACTCAGACCTTTACCTGTGGCCAAAGAAGACTTGCCTTCATAAACGAAGAAGTTCCATGTGTAGCCACATGCAGAATCAGCAAGAACGAAGAGTTTGTAACCCCACTTGGTTGGCTTGTCCTTCATGTACTGTTTGAAGCCAATTCTCGCTTTAGATGCCACCATCCTTTCATCCACCGCCAGCTCTCTGTTTGGATGGAAGTACGTTTTGCATGCTGTGATGATGTCAGTGTACAGAGGCTTGATTTTGAAAAGTCTGTCATAGTCTGGAGTCCCCTTTTTCTTCGCATTCGCTCGATCCTCCTGAAGATCGCAAAGATGCAGGTTCCAAGCGATGGCCTGAAATCTGCTCCTGGACATCACTGATTTTGGGAACGGCAAATTGTAAATTTCTTTGCCTGACCAGTAATCTGTTATAGTTTTTGTGCTGAGGAGTCCCATGTAAATAACAAGTGCAATATACAAATATAGTTCCTTCACCTTCAAAGGCAACCACAAGAATTTCTTCCCAGCTTCAGTCCTCATTTTTGCATAACTATTTGTGTTCTTCACAATGGTGGCCATCACGGAGTACGAGAAGAAAAGCTGAAATAATTGCAAGGGGGAATAATTACTGGCCATGATGAGCTGAGTTCCCGGATTTCGCTTTGGAACAAAATTGGGTAGCACCGGAGCTTCATCCTCCACGCTTATGTCATTCCAAAAGCCCATTTCACTGTCCTCTGACATGCAAGCTGCAGACCTTTTTCTCCCCCGTTTAGAACGAGTTTTTCCTCTGCGTGTTGACCTTGGACTCAAGAAACCAACAGAGGATGCAGGGGTTCTGGGGGTTTGTGGTGTGGTGATGGGGGATGGGACGATTTTACGTTTTTTGGTTAGGGGGGTGGTGTTTGGGGCGCGGCTCGTTGTCTGCGTCCCATTCCTCATCGCTTGAATCTAGACTGTAACAGAACAAACACACACTGATATTGGACAAGGCGCATACACAATGTGCATCTGATGCATGCATATGTGAACACACACTATACTACACACAGGCTACACTACGTTTAATTTTAAATTAATTTTAGGCAGTTTATATGGTGTTATTAGGGCTGCATGACTATGACAAAAATCATAATTGTCGATTATTCCCTTGAAATTGTAATTGCGATTATTAATTACGATTATCACAATTTACATTGAATGATGTTTTTTACCATTGTTTGATGCAACTGCAAGCCATATTTTTTTATATGAAAATAAACAAGCTGAAGACACTCTAACTGAAAAACTTTTACGTGCTTTTCTATAGTATTAAGCCTCAAATGTCAACTATACATTGGCTTGGTTTCTTTTTTAAATTATAAAAAAGTATAAAAAATTTGAATTGTATTATAATGTTATACTAAAATTAAAATAATGGGAAAAACTCTTAAGATAACATGTAGAAAGAAAAAAAACGCATCTTAAGCATGCAGAATAACATAAGTGGACTTTGAAAGATTAGTTGCTGCTTTGAACGATTACGTAATTTTGGCATCCATAATTGTAATCGCGATTATAAATTTGATTGATTGTGCAGCCCTCGGTGGTAGGTTTTTATGACAATATCAAGATCACATTATTGTAACACGATAGCACATCCATGTAATGCGTGAGCAAGAATCTCTCCACTTGCAACCCGATTTCCTTCGCTCTTGCACAGAACTCTTGATGGGTGCTTTCAAAAATACAATGTTCTCTTATGAAGTGGCTCTGCTCTTACTCAGATATTACATGTATGTGCTCAAACTTTGTCCTTGCATCACTGAAGACGGTCAGGAGTGGGGCTACAATGTTAGCTTGATGAAGAAGTATCCTACTTACATGGAATTACAGCTTTGATGTTTAGACAATTCTGTAGTTATTTATGTTTAAATCGTTATTAAGGTAAGTGGCGTATTGAAATATTAATTTATTAAAATATTTAGTTGTGGCCATGTGCTGGTGTTGTATATTAGTTCTGCAATAAAAGTGTTCACATTTAATACTATTCCCACTTTTTGCATAGGGTAGGTATACCTTGGGGCATTCCTATTTTTTTTGCCTGAGGGTCACCACGTATAATCCAGACCGCCACTAAAGGGTAGTTCAACCCACGAAATTTTGTCATTTACTCCACCCTCCCAAAGTCGTCCAAACCTGTATAGTATCTTTCTTAGTTGAAACATAAAGAAGATATTTGAGATGCGTGATTTTATTCGTGTCACTCACAGATGGTGCCCCCGCTTCAAATTTATTTTATTATTAGCTAATATGTTTGGGTCACCCTTAGTTCTGGGGCGGTATCCCGTTCATTAAGACCGAATACCGTTTGTATTTTTTTTATGACATGAAATTTTTTGTTAATTATGGTTAAACAACGTTCGTAAGCGACCTGTTATAAAGGGGTCCCTTTTCCTGTTTGCAAAACTGTGGTAGGGAACAGCGTATGTTTACTAACGTGATTTCAAGAAACTGAAGCTGGAAACGTGAGTACACAGAGAGTACGACCATTACCAGCAAGAGGTACCACTTGACCTGCATACGAAGAGTCCACCGCCCCCTGCCCTCACTCCCGGCTCTCCCACCCACAGCGCGCACTATAGCCGAGATTGCAACTTTCAGACCCGTTTTATAGCGGCTTTTTTACATAGAATTATCATATTGACAAACCTAGCTGACTTTTGTATAAACGCTATTTGATTCAGGTGGAAGATTTACAGTGCTTGTCCCGCCGAACTCGGATGTCTGCCTTCCCGGATAATTTCACCGTCTCTCGGCGTCTGTTCGTGCAGTGAGCGGCAGGAACGCTCATCATTTGTCCACACCGCAAAAAAAAAAGGGAAGCCGACCTCGTCAAGAATGAGTTACAAAACAGCACGGTTTCCTAGCACTGTCGCGTACTGAGATTGTTGTGCATTATAAATATGATGCGTAGTGATCATCTGGTATAAGGAGATATCTCATGCAACTTTTTTGTTTTTTGTTTTTTTTTGTTTGTTACTCAGACGCAGACAGTGCACTGCATGAGACAAAAAAGTAATAAAGCCAAAACAACCACATAGCCGCTCTTAAATGTAGATGCATGTTGATTTTATCAGACGATGCCACGATTTATAAATGAGTGACTCCTGGTTAACATGTATTAAAGGGGTCGTGTTTAGTCACTATTTAGTGTGCTATTTTTTTTTTGACAATATTCACTCATCATGAATATTATAAAATAGGGCATTCTGATATTCAATATACTGCAGTATTTCCTCTCTCCATCAGTAGAAAATATGGTTAACACCCGGTCTTGCATGAAAAAAAAATACCGTCATGTAACGTTAAACCGGTATAATTTTGAAAAATACAGTTGATATAAATTTTTGGTCATACCGCCAAGCACTAGTCACCACTGTCACATAATGCAGCAAAAATGGCTAAAGTCAACAGATTTTACTAACAGACCTACCAATCTCTGTTTAATAAGTAACATTATGATGCTGCAATCTTTCTGAAGTCATTTTTACCCCCTTGTAATTTGGCTCTAAATCTCAGGTGAAAGCTGCCATTTTGACCTCCCTCAACAAAATAGTGGATTACTCCGTAGATAATCATCCATGAGATTTAATATTTTGGCTTTCATCACGTTTATCTTTCTACAGACAATAACATGAGCAAAATCAAAAATTTTTAGGCCGTATTTTTCTGAAATTTTGTTGAATTGACATGGAATGACCCTGCTGGTAATCAAACAGTCGATGGTTCCCATTGCATAGTAGGGCTGTCCAAAAAAAATTAGAATTTCGAATATTCGTGAGAATTTAAAATAAAAATCCACATTCGAATGCAAAAACGTTGCATTCGAATTTTAGGTGTGCGTTAAGGAGGCAGCCTTATCAGTGGCGCACGAGATGCGATGACGATGTAAGTGTCCTTGCATTATAATGTTTTTGTTTATCCTGTCCGTTTACGAGCCAGAGGCTACTACATCAATGTGGAGATGATCTTGTTTACATCAAACCCGAAACCAAGCCGTTCACATAGAACACATATTTCACGCATTTTCTAGAGGGATATCTATTACTGTTGCACTCGCCTCTCGCACAAAAGAGCCGCATGTTTAAAAATCCATGTAAAATGAATGCAAGTTTAACTTTGAAAAAACATATCGAGACTTTATGGCAGGTTTTTCCCCTATCCCACTGCATCTCATGTTTTTAAATGAAAAATGAATTCTGTGTGATTGGCTTTCCGCCCTTTGTATTAAACTATGCATGCATACATGATGCTGTTTTGTTTAGAGCTGTTTAAGTAACTTAATTATAATTGGTTTATAAACATGATTTTAAACATTATGCACTTTTTTTCGCAGATAGTCATGTTATCTTATGCTTTGAATGATGCGCCCTCTTGTGGCCTCATGAGATAAGCCAAAAGCATTTCTTCACCCTAACTGAAATTATGCAATTTAAATTCGAATATAATTCGAGTTTTGAATCATATGTTTTAAGTACACAAGTGCCCAATTAGTTTATTGCAGTCATTTAAGCAGCTCTATTGCATAATATTGTATACATGGTATTTATTTCCCCTCTTATGGAAGTCCCTTTATACTGGTTGGCGAACGACCTAGGGAAAGTAAATGATGGCAATTTTATTTCGAGTGAACTATTCCTTTTAGAAAAGGTTTGACATACTGCTAATCTGCGTTTTACGGAAATTCTTGTATTATATTTTACCCATTTCATTCTAACCAAAGATAACCGTCGCTAAGAATGATGGGTTTTGGAGAGGGGCACGGGTAGGGACAGGTTAGAGAAACCAGATTGCGGGTAGGACTACTATATTCGATTGTATGCATACCAGTGACTGGCACCCCCGTGTTTGTGAATCGGTCGGGTGCACTATGTAATTCACAATATCATGGCAGTAAGCATCAATACACAAAGACGCAGATGTCCCATATGCACGTAGATCTACGAGATGGGCAAGATTCATTAGTTGGCAAGACTTAAGTGGCAAAACCACAATGCAATTCATCGCAAGCCACACCTGCATTGTGCGCGACAATTCACATATGCCACAACAGATCAATCAAATGCACGAGTCAGACACACAATACATGAGTCAGTCACAACTCACAAATGAGTTTCAGAATTTTAAAACGTGTACTTGACATGGCGTTCTATTAATCAGGTCTCTTTCTCTTCCGTATCCGTCTCTTCCTCTCTATCTTCTCGCCGTCTTGCCCCTTCGGAACGGACTCGTTGCGAATTCGTTTTTCACTTACATTACAAGCTCTGCCGAAACATTGATCTCCCTCAGACAGCTTTCGGCATCTTTCCCTTTTCAAAGCATTTTCCAAAAATAGCGTCTGTGGGGGAAATGCGAAACGACTTCATGAATGCTGGCTCAAGCGTGCTCAAACCTCCCCGTAACGTTACTATTAAACATCTTGTGCAGACCCGCCAACCCTGAAGCCCATTCATTACATCTGTTTCCGACCAGAAGAGTCCAGCAACAACCTCAGACCGGAAGTTAGGACAGAGCAGAACAAATCCAATCACTCCCCCACTAACCTCTCGACCTCTTTAAACCATAAACTCCACCCTTCCACTCCTGAAACTATTCAATACCAGAGATTAATCATACTTACGATCGTATAAACCGTTCTAAGAAATATTAGACCAATCATATAGAGTATTTTATAGCCCGCCTCCCCCCAATGTAAAATAGAACACTAAATAAATGTTTAATAGCACTGGCTGAGGGTTTTTTGTTATTGTTATTATTATTATTATTAAAAATGCACATTACCGCAACAGGAAAAATCATGTCATAAATCCTAATTATAATTTTTTTTTTGCAAAACGGTTAAATTATTCAAATTAAATTATTAGACAAAAAGTCAGAAATATGACAAAAAGGCATAATTCTAAAATAAAGGTTTATATTACAACATGAAATGTGAGATTTAAAAAATCTCTATTTTCAGACATCATAAGAATAGCCTACAATAAAAGGACTTCTATGACATTAAAAGTCAAAATTATGACAGTATTAAAAGTAATCATTATGACATTAAAGTGAAAATACAACAAAAAACGAATTTAAACGGCACATATTTAATTCGGTGCCGCTAAAGGCGCTTCTGTCCAAAATTAACAATAGACGAGTCTAGTTAATGCTTGTCACGGCGCGGACTGTGTGAGAATCATGGTGAGGTTGTGGTACTGATCATCGCCACAGCCATCAATCCGGCGGGACTCGGCAGAATCATGTTCAGGATAGCTAATGATTACTAACGTAGTAAAGTGAATCAGGGTGAGGCACTTAAAGCCGTCGAAAGCTAAACGAGGCCCCGTGACGAGCGTGACACACGACTGCGAAAGCAGCGAGCTGGTTTATTTATCCACAGCGATCCGCTTCCCCGCTCCTGCCGTCGTAGGCGTACCTGGTTTGGTAAAGCAGCTCCCTAAGATGCATTTGAAATTCTATGTATAAGTCTACTCTGTGCGGTCGTCACCGTCCTATTAAAACGAACAACAGAATTAAAGCTCTTTGGTGTTGATTGGTCGCCATTTTTTTCCTACAACAAAACATTACGGAAGAAATTTGAGGGGTTTATGATGTCAATGTGTGGGCAGGTTCTACCATGACACTGGACGCGGAGCAGTGAGAGGGAAAGGGGCAACAAAGATGTGAAGAAAGAGAGGTGGAGGGAAGGTTGGACAGACGGCTGGTGGGGCCGTGGCAACGATGCCACGGTGTCTTACAATTAAGTTGGCTTGAGTATTCTCGTGTGATGATCAACGAAACACTACGGGTCTTCATTATCGGAGCATTCCACCCAATTATGGGTGACTATTAAGCAGGAATCTGCATTAATTTATCACTGTTCTAGTGGATTTTTGATATATTTTAAATAACAAAATCTTTAAAACCATATTGTGCCTTTAAAGAAATGAAGAAAAGGGCTACATTTTTGAGATAAAACCGGCCACAAGTCCATGTCGCTGAATCTAAAATTACATAATTAATTGCACAAAATCAAATCTGACCTCTAGAGTAATCCAGTTGTATGTAATTATAATTACTTCAAATGTGACTTTTGATGTCATAATTATTATTAATTCTTACTTTTTATTTAATAATTGTGACTTTCTCATCATGATGTCATAATTTTGACGGTTGCTTATAATTATGTCATGTTGCAATTACTTAGTATCTCCTAAAATTGGACTTTGTATCTCAAGAGTCTTATTTTTATTTCCTTTGGTGGTCAAGGTAAATGGATTTTCATTTCAAACAGCAATGTCATGCATCACCAAGAGGTGAATATGTGTAAAGGGTTTACACGAGGGGAAACCACACCATACGTAGCCATCTATAGCAGTAAGCCTATT
The DNA here is from genome assembly GCA_018155175.1 of Sinocyclocheilus anophthalmus. NCBI lineage: Eukaryota > Metazoa > Chordata > Actinopteri > Cypriniformes > Cyprinidae > Sinocyclocheilus > Sinocyclocheilus anophthalmus. The sequence goes on along the minus strand of JADLZN010012087.1, from coordinate 80,670 downwards.
GAACTGTAACATATTGCAGCCTCTGCGCATGATATAATTTCTGAAAGTAAAACTCCTCAATAAGGAACAAGGTTATTCAAAGACACCAGCAGAGGTCATACGGATATGCTTTCACTCTTCATTATGAGCTCTGAGTGGAGAGCATTAGAGTGTTATATTAACATTCAGAAGAGAGTCAGCTGTGCAAAATGGGAATTAGTTAAAACTTTGCTCATCATATTAATTATTTTCCAATATTCATATATTAACAGCAGATAATTTGACTGGCCTCAAGGTCAATGGGGTCATCAGGGGTCCCCGTAATGCTCGAGGTGTGCAAACATGCACAGTAGATCAACCAAAACCTGCCATTGTCTTTAATGTCATGTTTCCACAGTAGCCTATATTACATAAACAGATGTATGTGGCATGAATTATGTTAGTTTTGAATTAAGTTTCCTCTTTTTAACCTGCCTGCAGTCTTTTGTGAGGATGCAAATACACTCTGTTACAAACAGCTTGCTATGATTGTTGCTTTTACAATAGATTGTTTTTTATAAATCATTATGTTATTTCACTGTTTGTACTAGTACTTTTTTTTATGAAGAATGGTGACCTGTTGTCAACTATCCAGCAAAAAAGATCTATAGATTTAATGTTCACAATGATTTTTAGACTTGTATGCAGTTTTGGGGAAAGTTACTTTTAAAAGTATTGCGTTACAGTATTGCGTTACTCCATTAAAAAAGTAACTAATTACGTTACTTAGTTACTTTTTTATGGAAAGTAATGCGTTACGTTACTTTTGCGTTACTTTTTAAATCTGTACAGGGCTTGCTTGTTTGTTTTTTTAAATAAAAAAGTTATATTTTTGGCAAATATAAAAGCCTTTTCAAACCAAAAGTGAAATTAATAAGCCTCAAGCTGAGGGGAAAAGTAAATTACATCCCTACAGTAGAATCAGAAGAAGACATTCCACACTTCCAGCATTAAAAAAAGGACACAAATTTTCGTTCTAATATTATTGCTTATTAGTACGGTTGAACTGGATCATCGAAGGTCAGAAGCAAAGACATTGGTTAATAGAATGAGAATAAATACATGAAGCATATTTGTGTTGTTTAACATTTAATTATTGCAGGTTTGCGTCATATTCTGAGTTGCATTATTTTTATTCATTTTGAGGAATACTGAATCTGTGTTTTTTGTGTGTGAGTGAGATGAATTAATGCATATTCATATTTATTTTAGAACTACAGTAACATCTTCTGATTTCTCTCAACATGGGGACAGGAGAGCTGTCAATCAATAAAATGGGGAAAAAAGTAACTTGCGTTACTTATTTGAAAAAGTAACTTGCGTTACTTGTAATATATTACCCCCAACACTGATAATCAGTATACTGTAAAAGTGTGCTTGAATAATTCATTTAAGACAAACATGCATTAATAGAGCATTTTCTGGCAGAAAACCAATACAAAGCATTGTTCTGGAGATGTTGTTTAATATTTAATGTTGCGGTCAGTTAAAAATATCTTCAGGTTGTCCGTTGGAGCCTATTAAAAGTGTGTTACTGACAAACAATTTTGTGAATTATGTGTGTTGAAAGAACTTAATAATGAACTGATTCATTGTTGTCCTTATATATAAGATTTAAAATACCATCACTATCTCAACCTCAGGTATTATTATATTAGCCTACAAATTGATCATGGGATTTCTCTGAGAACGTTGCCTACACTGGATTAAAAAACTACAAAATATCTATTTTCCCCCCTAATGATTTAATAGTGGATATAGCTACTGTATTTAGCCTAATGCATCTATTGACAGAATAAGGTTGCGCCGCTGAGGAGCCTCTCCAGGAGAAATCAAAACGCGCAACACTAAGAAACTCAACATCCTGGGGTAAACATTCAAAATGGAAAGTTTTTAGATTTAAAATACAGTTAGTTAGGCAACATCACACAACGTTTTCACCATCACGACTGTTTAATAGTTCTATAAACAGGTCAAAAAGCAAATACAATACTATTAGGTCACTTACATTTTAGGCGGAAACAGCGCATCTCACAGCAACCAGACGATTCATTGCTGATTGATTCGGTGTTTTGAACGAATCGGTTGAGTCAAAGTTTTCATTAGCCCATGCATTAACATCTGAAGAATCTGCCGTTTGAAACAGAATCGTTGAATGAACCGCTCAATGACTCCTCATTAAACTCTCCTACTGCGTTTTAAATTTTCGTTCCAAGTTAATTCCGCCGCATCCTTTCTTGTTTGTATATTCAAAATTATTTTAAATAATCTCATAATATTATTTATCATTGTATTTGCAGTGGTAATTATTTAACTTGATATAGATAATCACATTATTATAATTGAATTTATAGATCAAATGTAAGAATTTGAAATGAAAGTATTAATGATATTAGTGGGAAAATGCCTTGGATAATATATAAAAAACACGCAGATTTATATGTCACAGCTGATAGAAACGATGACAATATTGCTTCAGAATAAATCATATTTTGGCAACACACCTCACCAACAACACACACACACACATATATATAAACTCGATACCATAGAGCCCCCTCACATAACAAATCCCAATTGAACCCCTGCATATAACCAAATATACACAAACTCGGGGGGTTTTGAGGGATGAACGCGACTTTCTGGATTGAGAAACGCCATTCGTTCTCGCCTACTCACGTGACCGATTTCGATGCGTTTAATATAATATTATTTATTAATATTTATGGACCACAGCAGAAGTGAAGATTTTTGTTACTCACACAATGACTTAAGAAGACTTTAAAAAGTTTCACTAGTCGTATGAGCTGCCTTTTGTGAATGGTTTTCTCTTTGTTGGAGCTTGGGACGTAAATTCGTCCTTTACTTTCATTTTATGGGAAAGCAGTCTAAAACCCATTTGTGTATTTTTGTAAAAAGAAAAGAAAAGAATAATTCCTCGTTTGACTGAATAAAAATCAGTTATGAATTGTGATAGCATGTATGCACTTAAAAAAAAAAATTCGTAAAAATACCTCAGAGAGACATTTACAAGCACAATACATTTCCTTCTCCACCTTAAGAGAGACACTCACGATCCTAAAGGCGAGCTACAATCAGGCCACGCCCTGCGTCCGTTCCGATTGGCTCATAGCTGTCAGCTCTGGTTCCTCATTGGTCAGTCCTTTTCCATTGAATCTCCTCCACCTTTACTTTGTCGATTTCTGCGCTTTCATTGAATTGCACTGCAAGAGCTGCATCGATCTAAAGCCTGCAGCAATCCCAGCACGACAGCGTACACTCCTGTCCCTTAACAGATGAGGACTACATCAGCAGACTGGTTTATTATCAAACGGGTGGACTGAATCCGCACTTAACACTAGAAGAAGTGAGAACCAACACCGTGGGAGAGGGATTTCCCGTCGTAGAAGCGACACTTCTTTGTAGTTGGCTAATGATTTTTATTAATTCCCAACTTGTCTTAATCCACCGAGGACAAAACCCAGCGATGATAAGACTTCAGGACGCTCATGAGAGTTTTATTGCGTCATTTTATCTCTGAATTTCGACATTAAGTGCACCACAACCGGTTATTACGAGGAGTAAACCCGATTTTTGTGAATTTTTAACAAAAGAAACACAATGCCTGACCAGATAACAGTGGCGGAGTTTGTGGCGGAGACGAATGAAGATTATAAATCGCCCACCGCCTCAAACTTCACCACTAGAATGACTCACTGCAGGAATACTGTAGCCGCACTGGAGGAGGTGAGACCCCTAACTTTATCTAGCCTGCTATTGTTAAAACCTTGCTGACTGTTTTGCTTACTTACAAGACCACTAGAGTCAGCTATTGCCCCCCTTGGAGTTACTAAATGAGTTACTGAGGAGGCAAATCCTGCGCCCTCTTTGTTGATGCCTCACCCATTATTAGACAACTGCTGTATTACATTGTCTCATCCTGATGAGATATAATAAACCACAAACCGTTTGATTATTCATTGCATATTTAGATAAAATACCATGCACAGGCTGAAATAGATGTACATTGATTGGGTTAGAATTTATGTAGAAGAAAAAATTAGTTGATCAACACCTGTTACAATGAACACATCTTGTATTACTCATTCAGCAACTCACATCTTATCCTTCAAAGCTGGTTTTTGGCTGGTCGCTAGTTGGTTGACCAGCTACAATATCCCAAAACCATCCTGACATGGTCTAACTTTGGACACCATAATGGTTCAGTCTGGTTTACGATGTTCTCACAGCTTGGCTAAGATGCTCTTGCTGGTCTCCTGAATTGGCCAAGCAGGTGTTCATCTAGTTTAGTTTGTTGGCAAGCCTTAAAAGTGTCCAGAACCCCTCTAAAACCAGCTATTAGTAAAGACAACCATATTAGACCAGGTTCCTAAACACATCTTCCAGTTTAAACTGGACTTTCAAACAGGGAATACGAGTATGGTGCATCTAAAGTTCATAGTGTCTCTAGATTATATAAAACATCTCATAAGTGACTGAAGCCTCACCCTGACTAGATATAAATACTAGCCTTTCTCAGCTCTGATGGGCTCTGCTGCTTTTGTGTTTTGTTGAATAGAGACAGCTTCCTGTGGGATCTGCATCATCACAGCTCCAGATTATAACTCTGATAGATGCTGCAGGCTGTGTGAATGTATTAAGTATACAGATAACAGTAATGTAATGTGTCGAGATGTTATGCTATCTTAGATAGGGTTGAAACAGTTGCTATGTGACTTTCGCTGATATTAATAGCAAGGTGTGTTGTTTGGCAGGATATTTGACTGGTTATGGCTCGAATCAGCATTTCATAATGCCATTGGGTTAAATGATTCCTGTGCTTTCAAGGTAATTTTACAAATGGGTAACTGCGTTCTGTCCTGTGGCTGTGTGTTCCGATGAGGAACTCAGGAAGTCTGGAGCCAAATGATAGTTTTTGGTCTTCCTCCGCTTGCATGCTGTTTGTACACTCTTTGGCTTTGTGGTAATTGCTTCAGGGACATAAATAGTACTGTCCACATATTTGCAGTTTAATGGAATCGCTGTAAGTTGGGTGTTTTTGCGATTTGTTGAACACTGACCAACATACAGAGTCTGAATCTGTAGGCTATTTGTCAGAGTTTTTCCAGGTGTCATTCCCTTTCTGCATTGTGATTGGTCTGTAGCTGCGTTCACAGGAAATGTTCATGATTCTTCTCCGTATTGTCTCATCACTTTGAAACGGCTTCCCTCATGGGTCTCATTGCTTCAGCCACTTAAACGTAACTGGCAGCTTTTGCCAGATAATAAACAGGACAAGATAGAAGGAATTATAATTTCTTTTTAAAGCAATTAAACTGGAAAACAAGGCCTGCAGTTGTAAAAGCTTCAGCCACAGGGGAAATAAAGGCTGTAAGATATTACTATGCAAAAATATCACATTATAGGCTGTTCCAAACATTTACTTAATCATTGGACTTCTAATGTTTCTACACTGACAAACACTTATTTTTTTAAAAAAAAGGTTTTTTTAAAATTTTTTTTTTTTTTCATCTACAACGAACGCCAGGATTGGATTTTCCCCGCATTATATTTGATTGGCGTCTTGTTAGTCTCGAGTCGCCTTATGAGTAAAATTAGCTTTTTAGACCACAAATCAGATGATGGACTCTGAACCATATTGGTGTTTTTAGTTTAATGCCTCAGTCTGGGTGGTGGTCTCTTTCATGCCATGGGAGAGTGGGGTTGATTTATGGTTGGATGTGTCCTTGTCTTATTGCGAGGTTAGCTGAGGCCAACGGGTTCAGAATCATAGCATCATGCTCATATTATACCTGTGTGTCTCTCAGCATTTTATCTCCGGAACTGCTGATTTTCTGGTATGACTTTGCCTTAAAGGGATAATTCACCCAAAAATGAAAATTATGTCATTAATTACTCCCCCTCATGTCGTTTCAAACCCGTAAGACCTTCGTTCATCTTCGGAACACAAATTAAGATATTTTTGATGGAATCTGAGAGCTGTCTGACCCTGCATAGGCAGCAATACAACTGAAAAGTCCAGAAACGTAGCAAGGAGATATGTAAATTAATCCATGTGACATCAGTGGTTCATCCGCAATTATACGAATCTACGAGAATACTTTTTGTGCTCAAAAGAAAAAAAATAACCACTTTATTCAACAATTAGTCTCCTCCGCATCACCCTGGTACCATTTTGAGAATATCCGCTGGACGTAAACAACGTATGCTGTTCTGTGTCAGCTGCGTCACTACGATAAAACGCTGTTTTTCGCGGATAAGCTTCGTATAATTGTGGAAGAACCACTGATGTCACATGGATTATTTTACAAATCTCCTTGCTACGTTTCTGGACTTGGGAGCATTTCAGTTGCTTTGCTGTCTATGCAGGGTCAGACAGCTCTTAGATTCCATCAAAAATATCTTAATTTGTGTTCCGAAGACAAACAAAGCTTTTACAGGTTTGAAACGACATGAGGGTGAGTAATTAATGACAGAATTTTTATTTTTGGGTGAACTAACCCTTTAAGGCTTGTGCACACCGGGACGATTATCGCGTCCCGGTCACTATTACTTATCGCTCAAACACAAAACGGTCTTGCCGAGCACGCATTGATACCTAACAACGAAGAGGAAGTAAGAAAAATCTCGATAAGAGGGAGTTGTTATGGAGAGGAATTGCAGATCAAATAGGATTCGATGTGTACCGGGGTATTTCTGTTTTTCATTAAGCGCCATCAAATGTTAGGGAGTGAATTTGCACGTTCACTCGACTCATCGCCAGTGAAAATCGCTTGGTTATGAACACAAAGACGCATCAAAAAACGTCTTGGGAAAACGTCTCAAAAAACGCTGGCCATAAGCGCACGCAATAATCATCCCGGTGTGCACGAGGCTTTAGGATATGGATATAACTTCCCAGACTTTCTTTTTAAATAAGTTTAACCCACTTTTATTAATTTAGCCTGCTTTTGTAGGCCAAAGAGAGCTGTATAGCCTAGTTCAAACTGAGTAAGCTAAATCTCTAGTTCAGATGTTGGCAGGAGTTTCATCTCCTCGGTTGCACTTTATCTTTAGAAAGTGTTTCAAACACATTTGAGGCCAGTGCTGCCCACCCTTGTGTGGTTTGAGTGCATCTTTGTGCCTTCCACACAGAGTTCACAGTGTGTCTGTGAACTGTGTGATCCCGCTGAATGACTCCGCTTGGAGATTACAGAGGGATTCCTTAGAAATATTGGCATTGACCTTGTTGTCTGCTGAAAACCTATGGATGTTGAAGCCAGTGGTGTGTTTATCCAGAAGTCGTAATCAACTAAATAAGCACTCTCTAAACTATAGATTTTGTCAGTTTGAAAAACAGTGTTTCTCTTGATATTCCAGTTTGTCCTCAGGAATACCAATATAATATTCTGGTGCCTAGAAATGGCTTTTTTAACATTATGTAATCCACTGTACATGAATATTGACTAGTGGTCGACAGATATATCGCATGGGCCGATATATCGGCAGATATTTGGCATTTTTCAAATATTGACATCGGCCGATAAGTTTTTCTGTTTGGCCGATGTGTTCAAGGCGGGACTTTTATTTTGATGGCGAGTAGGGCTGGGCGATAAATCGATACCGATAATTATCGCATGATATAGATTTCCTCGATAAACGATAAGAGTTCGATAAATGTTTGATATAATGCGGCAAAGGCGGAGCGAAAGAGCGCTAGTCATTTGAAGCGCACCACTCAGAGTGTTTATCCGCTCGGATCAAAGTTCAAACAGCAGCGCAAGCTTCACTAGAACAGATGCGTTCACTCGCTGATGAGTCTCGCTCACACGACACTGAACAGCGCTGTGAGATCCAGTGTGAAGCGCTTGAATTCAGCGAGGAACACAAATAACTCTGTTTACAGCTAGATGAAACAGTGCTGACAAACAGCAGAAACACTGTGCGCAATGATACAGTCAGAAGACTTTTTAATCTACAATCGCCATAATTTACCATGGATTTACTGTGGTAGCATTAACTGCACCATGGTATTGTGTCAGAAATGTGGGTATTTTTGTCGAATTTATATTAATGTAGACATGTTTTAAATGTATTGAATATAATGGAATATAATTACAGTATTTTTTTTGTGATTAAGTTATAGCGTTTATGCATTTATAAATGTATTTAGTCTACTGTTTTTACCATGGTATTGAGGTGCTTATTTGTGGTTTTAACGGTGTTATGCATGATCTAAATTGTATGTTATTGAAGACCAATGGTTAAAACAACACTTAAACAGTCAGAATATTTAAATTTAACCATATATAACTGAGTTTGCTACAATTTTTACAGATGTTACTTATTTTGATAATGAACAAAAATGTACATCTGTGTCCCAGCTAGCTACTACTATCAAATGTGTATTTCTAAGAGACAAAAAAATGTTAATTAAACGTTAATTAAAATGTAATTAGTATTATCAGGCAACACAAACTTGTTTCTTGATTTTAAACAATATTACATTACTAGAACATGCAGAACTAAGAAACAATTTTTTTCTATTGCGATATTTATTTTGTTAAGAAAAAATGGCTGGAGAAGTGTAAAGAATTAAAAAAACGAAGTGTTCTGACCATAAAGAATAGTTGAAAACCACAGTTAACCGTCTGGTTTTTACAACTTTCACATTTGAGCAAAAATCTGCCTTTAAACTTGAAAGAAATAAAAATGTACATTTATCGTGATAATTATCGATATCGACCGATATGAAATTTTTTTTTTGAGATAATTGTTTGGCCATATCGCCCAGCCCTAATGGCGCGGCGGACTTTTATTTTGACAGCGCTGAGAACGACTGCGCCTGAGCGCACACCGCTCACATTCTCCCTCTTGTTCGCTGTCATCGTTTAGTTCTGTTTAATATGGATAGAAGTCTAACTAATAATCAGAACTGTTAAACAAAGGAATTAAAATGTATTATAACGATTGCTTTAATATTATTAGTTATAGAAAGGCCAACATTATAATAATTTCTCATTTGCCTTCAGCATTCAGCAAATACACATTTATATAATTTAAACAAATCTTAGAATGACTAAAGAACATTTAATCTCACAAACCTTGCAGACTTAGTCGAATCTAGTTGTGAGTTGTCGTGTTCTCTGTGACGTTCGGATCCGTGTTGCTAATTGAATGCTGACAGGAGGAGAGTTCTGCTTCATTGAGACACGCGATCGACAAACTTTAAACTAGTGATTTCAAATTATGCTGCACTTTATGCATTTGCCCACTGTCATATTCATGTCTTTTCTCATTGCGTGCTGTATGTAAAATGAGTGTTACCTTGGCTTTAGTTGAAAAAAAAAAAGATTCTTAATGCACACAAACGTCCCAGAATACTGAGTGCCCTGTTGGTTACAGTGTTTATTTCCTTTTTAATAATATTTTTATTAAATATTTATTTACGAAAAATACTGTGTCATTTAAAGTATAAGCATGTTTATTTTACACATTTATTTTTAATCCATTTTCAAATGATTTCAAATTTCTTAAATATAAATAAAATTACATCGGCTTTATATCGGCCATCGGCCACCCTGCTTTCCAAGATATCGGCATCGGCTGTCAAAAAACCCATATCGGTCGACCACTAATATTGACTAACATGAACAAAGCTTAATAAATAATATAAAACTACTATTGCTTTTTCATAGTAGCTATACCTTACAAATGAGACCCTGTTGTAAAGGTGTTAACATGATTGCTTATCTAGAACACAAGAAAAATAGGGTTAACTGATTGTCATTAGGTATATGTTTTTGTCAAAGGTCCGTTGGACCCTCCTCTGGGTAAGAGCCTAAGGACCTGTTCACATGTTTGGTGAGATAAACATTTTAATTTGAATGAATGGCTGTTAATGTGTCAACCAGCACAAATATTTGCATGTCGTCAATGCGATAGATTTTTTTAAGCAGAGGTGTTCTAATCTCTCTTCCATCACACTGCACAATGCACATGCCTGCAGAATATTTATTTCTGCATTTGTCTAAACAAATGGATTGCATGCGAAAATCTGATTTTCCTGTTAGATATTTATGTTGGTTTACACTAATGTGGAAAAAGCAGGCTGTTATTGCAGTATAGTGTTCAAAACAGGCCTTATACTGATAACCAGCTGTGGTCACTTGGGATGGTCACCAGCTGAACTAGTTTAGTTAGGATGTAGTCTACTTGGATTGGTTCTTGATCACTAGTGTCAACAATGCTGATGGAACCAACAGCTGCTTTGTGGAACAGGTGAGGTCGGGGGTTTAAAGCAACTAGCAATTGAGATTATAATGGACAAAAGCTAAAACAACACTAGCACCTGTTCTCTTTGCATGTTAAGGCGTTTTTTTAAAACCTGCTGTCACTCATAATTTACTCCTTGTGAATAATAGAAAGTCAGTATGAAATTGTATTTGCATCCCATTTACTTACAGGATGCATTTTCAAATGAAACAAGATATTCAACTGGGAAAATGTAAGAAGTAAAATGAACATGGACTTCATCCATCAGGATTTGATTGGAAAATAAGCGACCTTGGTGATATCAGCCGAAAAGGAGAGTTGTTTGAGAGTAAGTGCTTCTCTGGTGGTCACCGTGCTGTAACTCTATCGATTTTTCTGGGAAAATATCCCGTTTGATTTGGGGCAAAGTCACGGCCCTTTCCCAGCAGATTCTGGAATTATGTTTCTCACATGATAGATGCTGAAAGACCCTGAGTCTCTGATGACATCTTGGAAAAGTGCGCTTGAGGAAATCCCATTAATTGGGTGGAGCAGGGTGCATTGATCTGCTAGGGTTCACAAGTGCACTGGCCTTTGTTTAGTGAGTGTTAATGGGGGCAGGGAGGCCCTCCGTCCCGTCCAGGGGGTTTGTCACCGATTACTAGGGACAACTCCCTTTTCAGGACCATTGTGAAATGTTAAGCTCTACTTCTTCATTAATGAGGTTCCCGCCATTGATTTGTTGTTGTGTCCTTTAAAGATGGCCATCCGTTTCCCAGAGGTGCCTGTCGCTTTCACATTTAGCAAACCCAACAGCATGAGGACTTTTTGACTTTACCTCTGGCTTGCATCATAATCCTGATTTCTGCTATATTGTAAATTTGTAATTGGCTGAGGGATGGATAATGTATTGGCAGCCATATTGGCTTTGGTCAAAATTTGCAGAAGTATTGTTATGATTATGCTTATATACTCTATTTTATGTTGCTAAAAGTGATTTCCTTGAACCATGCCATGGAAAAGTCAAAGTCATGATCCCAGAGTGTTCATCTGGGGTTCTGGAGATTTTTCTAAAATGTGCGAACGCCCACCTGCATGTCCACATTTCGATCTTGAGCACTGCTATTTTTACAGCAGCTGAATTTTTAATGCTGCTGCTGAAATCTTATAGACATGCAAGGAGTATGAAACAGCAGTTTCTGCTCGTTTATCTCTGAAAAACAAATACAAATCCTGCAGAATTCCAAAGGTTTGTCATGTTTCTTAAAAGCAAGGACTTTAATTTTCAAATTTTTTGACGTTAAAGGAATAGCTCATCCAAAATGACATTTTTATTTACACATCCTCACGTTTTTCCAGACCCGGTTTAAAGAAAGAATGTTGGTACAGCTACTTTCCACACAACAGCTGTTTATAGTGACCACATCTGTAAAGATCCAAAAAAAAGACAAACACACCATAAAAGCAGTAGTATTGCAGTTTCTCCCATATGGTTAGTACACAGTGGTTCTTCAGTGTGGAGAGTGTGGGAACCGTTTCTTACGCATTGAATGCTTCTCCAGCACACACATTTGGTCTTCATTTTGTCAGATTGCGCCTTCATCAGTCTCCTGGCGGTTTACACACTCCCTTGCAGTCGCTTTAAATTATAAAGCAGTCATTAAAACAGGAGCCAATGTCTGTCTATCCATGTCGCTTTTTGTTTTTCAGGTAGTCTGAGTCAAACTAATAGTGTTCAGGGGGAGTTAGTTTTCTGGCTTTACCTGTTTGACAGTTGACTTCCTTGTCCAGTTGGCTAAATAAATATTTAGACATTTGTTATGTGTCAAAGGAAAGGGACCCATTCATTAAATAAAAAAAGTAAGCAGGTATTCTTAAAAAAAAAAAAAAACTTATGAAGAAAACGTCATACGGGTTTGGAACTGCGTGATTTATTTTAGGTGCACCATCCCTTTAAGACGGTATCTTAGATCTTGGGTTAACCATTAATCTGATGGGCAAGGTAACATGGTGTTTGCATTTTTACGTTTACAGCTGAACTCAGGTGCTAGTTTTGTGGAAGAGCTGTGGTCAGTCCAGTATGTCTCATAACACTTGATGTGCTGTGTAGCCAGTAGGACATAAAACAGGGTTTTGTCTTTGAAGTGCCTACTGCAGGGCAAAAGGTCTTCCTGTTGACAAGTACTTCCACTAAAGGCAAAAGGACCTATAAACTTATGAGCTTTCAAGAGACGAGGAACCTTCACTACTCATCACAAACATCACATACGTTTAATTTGCTTAAATGTTTTCTAAAATTGGGGATGGTGTGCTAGTTCAGTTTTGTACAGTTTCTCAATAGGACTTTAACCCAGTCAAGTAGGTAGTTGTCTGTGAGCGTGTTGCACTTTCCCTTCTTTTGTTTCTCTCTCTCTTTCACTTACACACACGCGCACATACACACACGCGCGCGCCGCTCACTCACTCACTCAGCTTAAACAATGGAGGTTTTGTTGAGTTGAACTGCCATCAAGAGTGGTCCACACAGCTTTAGTATGTGCCGTTTTCTTGCCTGGAAAATTATCCATGTGTTATAAGGTAGAGATGACACACTGGTGTGTGTTTGTAGGTGAGCATTTTAACCCTAACACTCTAGAGTTACCTTCGTTTTTATGGAGCACTTAACTGCAGTCCTGAGAGAGATTGTATTTGTTTGACACTGGTTGCTTAAGGCAGTCCCGTGACGCTACAAGAGACGAGTCTCAATAAAACCTGTTTGAGTTAGTAGAGCACATTATTTAGCCTTGCGAAATCACTCAAGTTTCGGATTTATGGCACAGCAATACTCTATTTTTTATTTTTTTTTTTACTATTGTCTTTGTTATATGACATTAAATTGCAGTTTTCATGTTCTCAGCATGCATCATTTTCTAAAAGGGTGATGGTTATTTTAGCTTATTCCAATTTCATAAATCTGATTTCATTTTTTAAGAAACATTTATTTACTAAAGTGAGCTGACAAGGTCATGGAGTGGTAAGATTTATTAATTTTTTTGAAGGTCATTGCTTCTGTGGAGGCCGTGATGTTTCTTTCCCCTGCCTAGGCCAGCTAAGCCAAGCCTACTCCGTACTCTAATGAAGCCAACCCTCTTCTGTAGTCTAGTGAAGGCTGGCCTAGACCGTAATCCAGAGAAGACTCTTGTACCTAAATAAGCTGTTTTTTTCACACCTGTAGATCGATTGCTTTGTTCCAAAACAAGTATTAAAATGATTACAATGTTGCTTTTTATTCTTGGTGCGGTTCGCTTCACACAGCAAAGTTTCTAAACGGACCAAATTTGATAATACAAGTCACGCGCGAGTAAACTGTTCTCTCATTGGTCAAAGTTCCACGGTTTATTTTCCGGGATTCCACTTAGCTGTCACAGCTGTCATCTGTCAGAATGGAACAACAACAGCTTCGCGGGCTTATTGTTGGGTTTTTGTAGCTGTCGTTATATTAATTTATCATTTTGAGCAGTAGTCCAGGATTGATTGGGAAAACATTTTTAAAATGCACATACTACAAAGAAGAGCAATAAGACGGCATTATAAAACAAAAAAGTGCGCTTTAATTTTTGAATGGCAAAGACGTGCTCTCCCACAGACATTCACAGGTTCATTTTGAGGTATTAGCAAAACAACAAAGCTAATGCTTTTCACGGAACTTACGTAATTACCCATTATACATTGTGATATAGCCTGGTTCGTTGGTCCGTTGGATCAGATTGCTTTCTCACTACAACCGAACCGCTCCAGAGTTCGTTTTCAATCGAGCCGAGACCACCTCGTTCAGGCGGTCTCGGACCGATTTTTTTGGCGCGGATCCGAGTGCGATTGCCGTGTTCACATATGCCCAAACGAACCGTGCTAAGGGGGGAAACGCGCCAGGTTCCGAAACAACAGGCCATGTGTGAAAACACCCTTATAGTCAAGTAAAGCCTGGTCTGGAACTGTAATCCAGTAAACATGGGCCTGTAAAGTCCGGTAAATCCCAGACTAATCTAGAAAATACTAGAACATTCTGTAGTCTGGCCAGCCTAATCTGTAGTCATGTCTTTACTGTAGTCATGTAGTCAAGTCCAGCTTTGTAGTATGGTAAAACCCAGGTTAGTTTGCAGTCTAAGAAAAAGCTATTAAAGGAGACATATTATGCCCCTTTTTGTAATATAAGTCTCTGGTGTCCCCAAATGTGTCTGTGAAGTATCAGCTCAAATACTCCACAGATAATTTATTATAACAATTTGAAAATGCCTATTTTTGAGTGGAAGCAGAAACACGCTGTTTTTCGGGCCTGTCTCTTTAAATGCAAGTGCGCTGCTGCTCCCCGCCCCCTTTTCCAGAATAGAGCTGTGCCTTTACAGCTCGTATCTGCTAAAAATATCTGTTTTGGTTCTGATTATCATGTTTATCGTACTGAAATCATGCGTTTTAAAACATATTAGTTTAAACATCTGATATACGATTTTCTGAGAGCACACAACTGAAGCACACGCACAGAAAGAGGCTGTCACATGGCATGTGAGTACTAAACCAAGTTCTCATCCCCACACAAGTTTACATTAAAAACACACCGATTTACAAACATTCGGTTTATGTCTGTGTGAGGCTAAATAGATCTAAATAGTGTTCTGTGCTCGTCTGTGCCGACAAAGGCAGAACAGTTAGTATGTTCTGCTCAAACTTTCGCCATGGCGTTAGAACTAGTAAACCGTTGTCAACTTGCGAAACGGCGCCGTGGGTGGACGTACAGATTAATGTTCGGTAATATTATAATGATGCCCTTTGCAGTGTACCAAGGAGCAAATCAGACGCCAGTAAAATCTGTTTTCCTCTCACGCTTGCAGAAAAAGGCTTACCATAACAAAGTTACTGGGTTAATCTTTTTTTTACGTTTCCTTGGTTGGTAGATGCACCTGGGACCTGATTATAGCACTTAAAACCTGAAAAACCTGAAGATTTTCATGATATGTCACCTTTAAAATAAAGCTAATGCGCAGCTTGTCAGTGAGTTACTGCTCTGTGATCACTAGTAACTGCTTGAGTAGTAAATGATGTGCCTTTTATAACGTGCCTTTTGACACACGCACATGACAAACTCCGAACTCACTTCATAACATCAGTCGAGTGTTTAAAATAAATTCAAAAAAAAAACTTTTTTCCTGTGGGGGTGGAGATGAATTTGCTTCACGAATGGGCAACGCAACATATTATTTCTTGGTATTCTACGCATACATGATAAAGGCTATGTCGATTAGCATTGCATTGTAAGTATACCTTATTATAATGAAAATACATGAGAAGATTTGAAGAACTCCGATAAACCATTGCCTATATTGTCATCGTTTTTGAAACTATGTTTGTTTGTGTTTAACACCATGCCAGCTTCTTTGGCTATTTTCATCCGTTGAATGAAGTTCAATCTTCTGTTTATTCAGCTTCCGCTATATGGGATTTCCTGGAACAATGTGCATTACCTTTCTTCTGCGGGGCATATTTGGAGTTTCACCCAGTTTAGTACATAGTCTGGTAAAGCAGCATAGATTGTAATCTAGAAAACTCAGCATATTAATAAAGCCAAGACTTGTCTTTAGTCAAGTAAAAGACAAACTTATTTGTAATCAAATGTGACAAGTCCAGCCTTGATTGTAAAAAAAACTGCAGTGCTGTAAAACCCAGGCTCATATGTAATCTAGTAAAACCAATATTGTCCTGTAAACTAGTAAAGCCCAGTCTATTCTGTAGTCCAGCAAAGATTAGCATCGTCTGACTCTGTAGTAGGGCCATCAAAAAAACAATATTCATTGTATTTAAAATATAAATCCACATTTGAATGCAAAATCGTTGCATTCGAATTTTAGGTGTGCGTCAGGTAGCCTTATCAGTGGCACACAATGCAATGACAATGTAAGTGTCATTGCATTTTACTGCTTTTTTAGCCTATCCAGTTGATCCCACTAGATGCGGTGCTGCTACATTGTTCAGAAGTCTAGTAACTAAATCAGTAACAGTCTGCAGTGTTGTAAAGCCCAGCTTCATGTAGTCTAGTAAAACCAATATCATTCTGTAAACTAGTAAAGCGTAGTCTAGGCCTATTCTGTAGACTAGTAAAGTTTAGCCTAGTCTATAGTGTAGTAAAGATCAGTCTAATTTTTATTTAAGGGGAGTCTGTAACAAGTCAGTAACAATCTGCAGCATTGTAAAGCCCAGCTTCATACTATGTAGTCTAGTAAAACCAGTATTGTTCTGTCAACTAGTAAAGCCCAGCCTATTCTGTAATCTAGTAAAGCTTAGTCTGTAGTCTAGAAAAGACCAGTCCAATCTTTATTTAAGAAGTCTGTAACAAGTCAGTAACAATGTGCAGTGTTGTAAAACCCAGCCTCATCGTATGTAGTCTAGTAAAACCAATATCGTTCTGTAAACTAGTAAAACCCAGTCTAACTCTTAACGCTCTTCAGCTGCATGGCTCCAGAAGGAAGAATGTACGCTATACTCCGGTCATGTGTTTTTAAATGAGTTGCAGCTTTTCTTTCTGTTTTCTCTCCTCTCATGTCTGAAGGTGGTTTGCTGAGTGGGCTGTCTAGATGTGCCACGTTGCCACAGCAGCTTGCGCCATGCATCATTTTTAGCCAATTTACACTAAATCGACTGTATTTTGTGCACTCCATAATTAAAGTGCCGTTTAGTAGCAATTTTCTGATGGCGAATGTGTGAGAAGGTGGATAAGGATGAGTTCAGACTTCTGTAGTGTACACTGAAATATTAAAAACACTACTGCTGTTTTAAGAACGGTGGCATTAACTGCTTTTATCGCACAGTTGGTCCCTTTGTTGTGTGTTTGTGAACAAACTGTGTCGCAGGCTGAGCTAATAAACCCTTGCTGTGATCCCAATTGGGCTGGTGTAGCAGACAAGGTGTTCTGGGAGCATTATTGAGAGGATACGCCATTGCAATCACAGTAATGGAGCTCACTACAATCTACACACACACACACACACACACAATATTAAAAGCCTCCAGCACAGTGGCCCCCCTATTCTTCATTCATTTGTTTGCAGCTCTTTAAAAATGTCATGTCTGTGCTATTTGAAATTCATGCTACATTGTTTTGATGCTACATGAGTGTCTACAAGCCACATTTAGCATTTCAAGAGTGATGATGGATGTCAGTTTCCATTATAGACATTGTTCTACACAAACATTGGGGTCAAGCCAGATACCAAGTGAGTTTCCTGAGTTTAGTGGTACAGTAAATGACGGGAGAGCTGTATTTTGAATTCATTTAAATTCCTCTTTCTGCAACAGCCCATGACTGGGAAAAGGCTATTCTTGTTTCTGAATGGCAGTGACAACTCAATTATAGTGCCCTGGAATAGCTCCGTGTACATCTAGTGAAGAAATCAGATGACCATTTCAGAAAAACAGAGAAACCAATAGAGGAATTCTTTTTTTTCTTCTTCTTCTTCTTCTTCTTCTCCTTATACCACTATTGACAAAGTAAGTTGTTTTATTGTTTACATGCTTGACACACTAAGAAGACGTCACTGTTTGACCCTAGGTCAAAGAGTGCATTAAAATACTGGGCAACCCTCCAGATCTGTTCCCTTTCCGCTGCTCAAAAACATCTGTTTGAGTCAAAATTGAGAGGGATGAGGAAATCAGAAACAGATTAGCTTGTGAAATGAGAAAATCAGTTTTTGGTGTAGCTGACAAGGTAGATATATAGGCTACTAAAACAAAAGTTCTCGGTGCTTGATTTCAGATGATAATGTTAGTTTACTTTAAAAATAGCACAACTGCAGCTTTATACAACTAGTCTACATGCTTTGTGACACGTACGCAAACAAAAATATGTTCCTAAGTCTTTGAAATGTGCTCTTTTTATTCTCTTTGTATTCATGTTGGTTATATATCATTTTTGAAAAACTTGCGTACTTGTTTTTTCAAGAAATTTAATTAAAAAAAAAAAAAAAAAAAAAATATTCTCTAAAAATGATGTGGTGTAACTAAGTCATCTTTTCTTGCACCTTGAATATGTGTGAGTTTATACATGTAATCATTTTTTCCCAAAATGTCTTTAATGTCTTTATTTTTATTAGGGTATTTTTGTTTCACAATCACCAATTACAATTCAACACCAATTCAAAAATACCATCAAGTTTTTTGGGGAGTCGCATCACATTTTACAACTTGAAGTGTCTTGTCATAAAAAGATGTAATAATTTTAAGAGATTTAATAACACAGTCATAATAGTTTTACCTGCTTATTTTCAAAATAATTTAAGTAATCATGATTCTTTTATTGAAGTATTCGTCTTCATTATGATATCAGGACTTGACTTTATGCAAAAAAATGTCAAAATTATATTTCAATTCTGAAATTTACATAAAGAGATCAATTTAAATTGATTCTGATGAATTGCATTGGTTATGTATTTTTGTGAATAACCAAAATTGACCAATATTCAACGTTGTTTGCATGAAGATAAACTCTTTTTTTTTAGGTTTGAACTGAGACAAATTAGACACTTGAGAGATGGAGCACACCCATGCCTCCATCGCATGAGTGGACCACACAGGGTGGAGTATACTGCCTGTCTGGGCTATCAGACTGCTCCATAATAACACACCACTCTCATGGCTCCCATTCACAAACACTATAGCGGTGTCAGATATCACACGTGACGAAAACGCAACCCAAAACTGCACCACCCTTCCCAATATTTGTTTTTCTAGCGAAAACATCTGGTGCTTCGGTGAAACCTGGATGTTAATCTGCTCCCTTTCCCCGCTGAATTGGATAATTGCGATCCAGACGGCCTCTTTTGGCCCAAGTTCAAGTGTGTTTAGACTTTTTTGTCTGGTTTGGAGGGATGAAAGTGCGACATGTAATAAAGTGACACCAGACAGGAGCCAAGCACGTGCCCCGCAGATGACGCTCCCATGATTCCTGCTTTGTTCTTCAAAGTGGGCGGCACTGGCATCTGGATTGAGACTAGAAGGCATGTGGTGAGAGGATGTAAAAAATAGATTGTGATGCATCAGAAATATTCTGGTTGCCACAATTGTTTTTGTCAGTTTGGGGTGGTGGGAATGGAGGGGGTGAGTTTGAACCTACGCTAGACATGCCGTCATCAAATAGTTGCAAATCTGAGAACAATGCAGACCGGGTCACGGTTAATTCCACCATGTGCAGTGATCCTGAATCATTATGTTCAGTACAGTGTGTGTGATTGAACTGAGGGTGACATCCCTCCATCTTAAAAAATAATACTGTTTCCACAAAAATATTAAGCAGTTTTCAACATTAAAATAATAATAAATGTTTCTTGAGCACTAAATCAGCATATTAGAATAATTTCTTAAGGATCATGTGACACTGAAGACTGGAGTAGAAAAATCAGCTTTGCCATCACAGGAATTAAAATGATTCATATAGAAAATAGTTATTTTAAATTGTAATAATTTTCACAGTATTACTGTTTTTGATGCTAATTAAAATCTGCAAAGGCATTAAGGTTAAAAAATCTTGTGTAATACAGTGTTAGTGTGTTAAATCTTTGCATTGGGCCAAGTGTGGCTTAACCAGGGCCAGACGGCCGATTAGGGCCTTGCTTCGGTCAGCCGTTTTGGGCTGATGGCCGGTTGTGGTTGGGCTGTTTCTCGAGTTGTGGTAAGCAGGGCTTACACACATGTGATTTTGGTGAATATGGCTGAGGTTGTTAAAGAATGGTTTCCAGAAAAACAGGACGACATTATGATTTCTAAGAATATAATAAAATTAAGTTTTGATAAACTTTTCATCCCTGTGTTGTGGATTAAACTTTAGATTAGCAACTGGGCTATAATCTGGACTCACTCCGTATTATTTCAGTTAAGTTTTAAATATGATTTAAAAAAGATTTATTTATTAACTTATGTATTTAATTATGTATATTACAAATGTAATCATATTAATGCATTCATAATATCATGTATGTATTTGGCGAGGTGGTCCGCATGACATTTTAAAAGACTTATGGCCTTGAACACAGTCACAAGGGTCGATAGGGGATATCATTTCATGGTTTGGGTTTTATGTATGTTTGTGCATGTGGTAAACCTATGATATCATTTTGCTAGGACAAAGGTTTTTCAGACGTTCGTAAGCACTGAAGTAGTTTGTAACAAATAAAAATCTGAAAATTAAATTAATAAAAAAATATGCTTTTCTTTTTTATGTCTTTGAGACCACTCCTAAAAACAAATTTGAATATATTGCTCTGTGTCTTGTCATTAAAAAAATATATTTTGTAAAGAGGGAATATTTTAAATTTTAAAAAATATATATTTTTTAAATAGGTATTTTTAAAAATATATATTATAATTTTTATATTATTGTTTTTTGTAAAAAAAAAATTCTTCATTATTGTATCAGGACTTAAAAAATCTAAACGGATTTTTAGTACAGAAAAAAAAAATACTCATCATTGAAGATGCATCTTTAAGTCACTGTATCTATTAAATATTGGAAGCTGGCTTCAATTATGGTCATTATTTTCCTTATTTGAAGCAATACTCCACTGGATCGAGGCTTGGTCCGGTCAGTTTGACTCATGGCAGCATCTGTCAGGAGAAAGTTCCTCCCATTTGGCCCATGGTGTGACTCTTCCCTGGTGTCCCATAAATCAGGGTCACTGCTGCCTGAAAGGGTGATAAGCTCTGAAACCCAGTGCTCTCCCGCCAGCGTGGGGAATATAGAGTGACACAGTCACCCCAGCGATGGCCTGGCACCTTCAGAGATGCTGCTCTCCAGACTGGAGCGGGACAGATGGTGCCTGACGTCATATTGACTTGAAGGTCCCTATTTCACTGCGCTGGGATAGTCATCAAACCCTCGGTTTTGTAATGTTTTGGCAGTGTTCAGGGTGTCTGTTATACATTAGTTAACCGAAATAAAGCAAATGAAAGATGGGAGAGAGCCTCCTGACGCTTTGTGCGCCAGTGTGAGATGATGATGCCAGGACACCACTAGTACAAGGAATGTCTCATTTCTTTGGCAGATGCTGTGTCGCCCATTATCACCTGAGTGCTATCAAAGGTGACGTTGTGACACTGTTGCACTTTTGGAAACCGAAGAACAAAGAACGCAATGAAACACAAAGTCCATTTACATTACAGGGGACATATTGAAGTCTACTTCAAATTTTTTATAAGGGTTGCATAGGGTCAGAAAATGTCCAGTACATTTCAGAAACTTTCCATTGGAAGTTAAGCTAGGGGATTTACGGGAATATAACCTACGTTCTTGTGTGATAACAGAAGACTTGCTAGCAGAAGAAATGTCATCACAGTTGAGCTAGCTAGCACCATGATAGCTGGCCTCTTAAATTAGCAAAAAAATTATGTTAGCTAGCTTACATTTAACATCTGATTTACTGGCTAGCTAGCTGCTGTATAAACACATTTTTATTTTGCTAGTTAAACTTTAATACAATAAATCAAACATATTTATCCTAATAATATCATCAAAACTTATTTGACTGCTCAAATGCAGTAGTGTGACTTCAATAGTCCTGCTGTAGTGTGCAGATTCTAGAAATGATCTGTGCATGTGATTGAGGAATGTGCATTGTAGAAATTCATCTGATTTTGCATTAAATCTGGTTGTTTTAACCAAAGCTGTGCTGCCAGATGTTTTTTCAACTACATTTAATTTCCCTGTTATAGGCTAATTTGCAGTTTTGCAAATTACCAGTTTATTCCCATATATTCATGTTAATTTTCATAGGACTATATCCCCATTAATTCCCATGGAAAGTTTCACAGAATTTTCCAACCCTAGTGAAAATCAAATCGAATTTGTAATTCAAATTTACAGGATCATTTTCCACCTCCCTCCCTGACCTCCCTACTTGAAGAATGTTTAGAAATGTTACAACACAATTAGGGCTGCCTCTAACGACTAATTTTATTTCGATTCATCTATTGACTAATTTATCGATTCATCTAAACGATTAATTTCCCACAAAAAAATCAACAATTTTACTTAAGAATATTTTATTAAACTATATTTCATTAAACCAAATGAAATCCAAAAGTAAAAAAGTAAAGTGCAACATAAAATGCAAGAAGCAAGTGTCCATCTCATAGTCCAAATAACTGAAAAAGTTCAGTATTATAGTGTAAGAATGACAACATATCCACGTGTTCTAGTCTACTACTAATAAAATTATAATCAAAAAACAATTTTTAAAGGAGTATTTACCAGAATGTATTTAGGATAAAAATTTAAATGTGCAGTATTTCTAAAAAAAAAAAAAAAAAAAACTTTTTAAAATATATTTAGAAAAAAATGGATTTTTTTTTTTTTTTTTTTTTTTTTTTTCATAGTGCCCTATAATTATAATTTTTTTGTGGTAATAAAAATAGATGTAAGTGAACAATAGCCTTTAAAATTACTTAAAATACATATAATAGCAATGAGGCAATAATAATTAGTTCAAATAAAGTATCAAAAGCAAGAAATCAAATGGTTTTATTGAACAAAATTGTTAAAATACATAATGTATTATAAACAATAGAGCTAATGTACATTACGCATTACAACAAAGGCCTGCAGGGGGCGCCAACGGCCTGACGATTGTTTTTACACATTACTGTGCGATTTAATCCTTGTTTAATATTGACCAAGCATCATTTCATTCAAATGTCCACTTAATCTTTAATATTTGGCCATTTCTTTAAGACAGAAATGCTGTAGCCACTGTAATTAAATGAATATGTGGACATCAAAACGTGTAAACTCTTAGAGTGAGGGTTTGAGCTTTTATTTTGAAGCCGCGATGTATTCTCCTGAGTTTGCGTAGATTTATAAATGACTTACCTTACAAATCTGATGAAATGGCGCATGTTGCGTTCCCAGATGAACGTTAATAGACCCAAACTCACAACAACATGCAGAGATAAAGTTTGAGATGCTCCACACATGTAAACAATAACAGTTCCTGTGGAACTACTGTGAACGGAGCCGCTGTGTGACGCATGTACTTAACTTACACGCATGTAAATAATTAAAGTGCATATACTGTATTAGAACTGCATCGCATATAATTATTTGGTAACACTTTACAATAAGGTTCATTAGTTAATGCATTAGCTAACATTAACTAACAATGAGCAATACGTTTGTTACAGTATTTATTCATCTTTTTTAACGTTAGTTAATGAAAATACAGTCTTTCTTTGTTAGTTCATGTTAGTTCACAGTGCATTAACTAATGTTAAAAAACAACTTGTGATTTTAATAATGCATTAAATGCTGAAATTGACATTAACTAAGATTAATAAATGCTGTATAAGTATTGTTCATTCTTAGTTCATGTTAACTAATGTAGTTAACTAATGAACTTGATTGTAACGTGTACCAATTATTTAATTAAATCTTAGCGTTTGTGAATTCACAATTATGCTTAATTATGTTTTAATTATAATTAAATAATGTTGTAATTATATTAATAATGTGTTTTATACATTCTCGTCAGTGAAATGCGCCACTTCCGGTATTTTGCCGGTTAGTCGACACGAGCAAAATGAAGTGGAGGATTTAAAAAAATCGAATAGTCTAATAAAATAGACGAATCGCGACAGCCCTAAACCACAATTCAAATGTTAGCACATGGTTACTTCTCAGTGTTACAACATGGCTGTAGAGACTAGCAAAGCGAATTTGAACCAGTGCACCAAATTGGATCTGAACCCTCTGAAAACCCCCGGGTACTGCCATGCTCTAGAAGATTACTCTCAAAACTCCACTTTCGGATGTGCAGACAGGCACTCTGCTCAAAAGACACCAAAATATGGGCGTATCATTCTATGAGGGAATGTTTTTGCAAACTCAATCAATATCTGTAAATGACCTCTATGTGATCAGTATCTCCACGCGCGATTATGCTGAGTGACTGAATAGGTGTTGATATGTAAATATGAACAGGCATAAGTAATATGGTGGTTCACATTTGATATGCTACAACAGCGCCCCCTAGTTGTGTTGGCTTAAATGAACAATTTCGAAATGTACAACTCTTATGCCTTCCACAGAATTTAGCGATTTTATAAAATTGTTACAAATCACACTGTTCTGCATGGATTTAATTCTTTCTTCTTCCATGAGGGGGTTTGGGGTCATGTCATCAGAACGGTAAAGAAAGCGACACACAAATCTCCCGGAAATCCTGTATAATTTAACCAATCTGATGACGACTTCGAAACTCCTGAGGTGTTTCCAATTTTGTGTGCGATATGCATCAGTCGTTCAGACAACGGTCCGTGGGTGTGACGTCTGAGGCTAAACAGTGGCCATCTTTGAACCACTCTGAAAGTATGACATAGAACCAGCGTTTAGGAGCTACAACTAAAGAAATCTCCATGATTGCTTCACATTGGTCATCTTTTGTCTGGGACAGGCCAAAACTGTACGGTGTATACCAGGCATTTCAGAGGACACTTTTCATTTTACCTCACTTTCAGATGAAGTGAGGTATTTCCACTGATCAGAGTGAGCGTGTGGCAGGTGTGTAATTCATTTCACACTGTCAGAATCACGAACACAACATCTTGTCTGTCCCTGCATGCTTATTTAACACTCAAACACTTTCACAGAGGAGCCTGTCAGAATGTGTTTCAACATAATGAAAATATCGCACGAATGCTGACTGTGTTATATGCGTCTCTTTTAGTGTGTCCCTCTTCGTTTCTCCGCTAACATTGACTGATGAAGTTTGATGGGCACTTAGCCTATTCAGTTCTGCCCTCCGCATTTTTTCCAAGGATCCCGTTTAGTGCCTCACCGATTTAAATTAAAACCCGATGAAGATTAATGTTGAAAGAGGACAATGAAAAAATGCCACTGTGTTGTCATAACAGCACTTCAGTGAGAATAGACCCCCTTTAACCCTTTGTATGCTCTTCATGAGCTGTGGAAAGAGATTCATGCCTTGAATTTTCCCTTCAGGATTTGCTTTGCTAGAAGGTGTAGCTTAGGAAATGTAGCATCAGATCTCCTTCCGAGATGTGCTTTCATTAAAACACGGTCTCAGCTTGTCCAGGGCTGAGTGCCTCACTTATGGATAAAGATAAAGGCCAGTGAAATGAGATTAAGTGAAGGAGTACAGGGTCTGTAGAGATGAAGATAAATGGAGGCCGATGGCGGTTTCAGATGACAGAGAGCTACTTGATCAGTCTGTCAGATTTTACTGCACATCACTCTAATGCAGCTTTTTCTGCACATAAAAGGGAAACACATGGTTTTGTGAGGCAATAGAAGAGCCTTGTTCTGTTATGGACGGGAGATTGGCAGTTTTGTTTTGAATTGTGCCGTAAAAAAGGAGGATTCATTGGAAAAGATTATCAGGAATTCAGTATTTCATTCGAAATAGGCCTTTATTTAATAGCCAGCTACTAAATTACCATGTTATTGCCATCTGATGCCATCATTTTACCACCAAAGTTATTTTTTAAGAGCAAAAGAAAATATTGGTTGATTTGAAAATTGTGTCATAAGATTTTCTGATGTTTTTGAAAAAGAAGTCTTATGTTGACCATGGCTGTTCGGGGACTGTGCAATTATTTAATTTAAAAATGCAGTAAAAACAGTAATACTGTGAGATATTATTACAATTGAAAATAACCGTTTACTATATTTATTATATATTATAAAATGCAATGTATTTCTGTGATTGCAAGCTGTAATTTATGGCAATCATTACTCCAGTCTTCAGTGTCACATGATTCTTCAGAAATCAGACTGATTTGGTGCTCAAGAAACATTTCTAATAATTATCAAAGTTGAAAACAGTTGTGCAGCTTAATATTTTTCTGGAAACTATTTTTTTTTTTTTTTGGAATTAGTTTTTCAGGTAAATCATCGTGTGTGTGATTGAAGATGTGGTAAAACCATGAGCTTTAATTTCTATGAAATCTGAACCTAGGATTATCATCATACATTAATGGTTGTGCTGTAAGGGGGCATTGTTGGGCCGCTCAATTTGATGCAACTCAAATTGCTTTGTATGTGATTTTGAGAGAGTTTGCAGCATTCTAACTAGTGGTTAAACGGATCGTAGTTGATCTTTGTGTGTGTGTGGTTACGGACCAAAGCCCCACGGTTCGCCACGCATGGGACCCGCAGATTAATTGCAAAAAATTGTTTGTGATCCGACCATAGATAGAGTGATACGTGTATCATTTTTTCCGGTTATTTATCCCGAGAAAGCGATAGCTCTCAGCAGAAAATTTTAAAAACCGAATACATTTTTTGATCGTTACTAGCCTATAGAGTCAGTAATGCTGGATTAAAATTATGTCCCAGATGGTTGGTAGAAAGCAACACGCACAGTGAGAGACTTTCAGTGCAGCGCAAATGCGTTTAACAGTTTATCAGACAGCGCACGAACACCGAACTCAATCCTCTTCTGAATTCTCTGAACATACACATACACATACAGTTATGACAAAATACCCATCTCGACCATCATTCAGGTAAACGCAGTCAGTTATGTCTCAAGTGAATGAAAACAGCTGAGAAAGAAATCGGATGAGTATCATTATATCGGATTACGATTCACGGGTTTTAAAGGGGTCATATGATGTTTTTTTTTAAGATCATTAGTTTGTGTATTTGGTGTAACAGAATATGTTGACATGCTTTAATGTTAAAAAAACACATTATGTTTCAAATACTGTACATTACTGTAGGTCCTCTATGCCCCGCCTCTCTCAAACGCTTCGTTTTCTACAAAGTCCCTCCTTCCGACAAGCGCAGTCTGCTCTGATTGGCCAGCTGACCCAGTGCATTGTGATTGGCCGAACACCGCAAGCACTGTCGGAAATGTAACGCCCCTTACCATAAACGCGAGCTTCATCTTTCAAAGTAAATGTAAAGACAGTTGATAATGTTGTTAGTTTTACCATCAGTTCAAGCCCCGAAAGGGGAACAGACACAGTAATTATGAAGTACACAAGCCGCGGTTAAGACAGCTGACTCCACTTTGATGTGACGCTGTCTCTCTTTCTCTCACACACACACACACCCACACCACCACACACACACACACACCAGGTGCAAAAACTCCGCATTTGAACAGTCAATAGCAAATACTTAAACTAATAACAAAACAGTAGCTGATTCAGAAGCGCCAGATTGTCATAGCAAAGTCAGAATTACCTCCTCTCCTAGGTTCACGAAAATGCATTGCTGTTCTGTTGTAAGTAATCTTAAATATTTCTAAATGCATCTACTTCCGGAAAGGCCAAATAAATCGAAATAGCGCACGTAATTGAACGTATAAAAGCCCCATAGAAACAACAAGAAAATTGTCTGTAGTCCATCGATACAGAGCGGACTGAGTATGGAGCTGTCAGACCAGCTCATCAATACTTATGGAATCAAGGGGCGGTTACTGAAACCACGCCTTCTTTTTTGCGTGCACATTTGGGCAGCATTACGCAAATATATTTCCACATAGTGACGTAGATATATGGGGCGTGTTAGAACGAGCCGTTTTAGGGTGGCATGACAGAGTCTTAACTTTGATAAAGAACATATCTACTGAGGTTTTCACGACTTATCGCACAAGCTTGTACAAGCGCAACTACAGCGGATGGACTATATCTTGGAATTCCACGGAACAGGTTAGCTAAGAGAATCACACGAAGAGGAAGGACACACTTGACCATCGCATCATCATCCTCTGACCCCTTTAACAAAACACAGACACACAGTCCAAACAAGGCACGAAATCTTCAGCTGGTGACTTACAAAATCTATATACCACTCATCCAATCATAATTAACAAAAGTGTAGAGAACAACTTTCACTAGCACAGTGCTGTTATCGTATATCTGCTAAATAGTATGTAACATGATGGATGTTGGTGGAGTATTATTGATCCGCATTGACCAAACTGTTCATTATTCGCAAGTAGTAGCTCAAACAAGTCTGTGTGGGTAATTCAGTATCCAGCTATGTGTGGAATGATTGTTGTGAATTTGTTTAATGGTTTAAGGCCCTATGTTGTTTCTCATGTACTAAGTATAGGTCAGGTTTAAAAATATGTCTTTGTTTCTCCACATTAGTTAAGTAGTCAGGTGTGCACATTTTCTTGAGCTGCAAACTAACGCGTGAGTGTCGATGAAGAGTGTAGCTACCATGTGGACTCTACAATATATGCTCGGATAAGGAATAAATTTGGGAAACTGCAAAAGTTAAATTGAAATATTTTATTTTCTTGCTGATCCGAAAAATGATCTGATCCGTGGGTCAAAAACCATAATGTGATCAAAACCGTGAGATTTGTGATCCGTTGAACCACTAATTCTAACATCAGACTCTTATTATATCTCCTACATTTTGGAGCAGAGCATTAAAATATTGTAAAGAGACAGGTGGTTGATGCTTAACTAGTCACAGGGATTAGTACCTAATACAAGTAACCCACTTATGAATGCTGTAATAAAGTCCTGTTTCTCCTACAATTCTCATGTCACTTCAGTGAAGGACAGTTGCATAGTAGATCTCTGTGTGTGTGAAACAAAGACACACTGTGAAGTGAGATTTTTTTTTTTTACTCAGTAGTCTGATGTGAAACTGCTTCCCTGTTTGACTCAAGTCAAGTTTAGGTCACATCTCACTCACTCCCTCGATAACTCTAGTTGTATTTAATAAAAAATATTATTTTTGTGTGCTGACTGCTGAGGTGTAATCCCTCTCAAAGATAACTAAGAAAAAGGATGAAATGATATAAAAGACTGGCTGATGCTTTCCTGTGGTTACTGAAGTGGTAGTAGTTTCACAAAACTATGGTTAGTTAATGTGGTGTTAGTGTAAATTTATTTCTATTGTTATGAAATCATTTGGTTTATTAATAACTGTACTGTTTTCTTAGTAAACTCTCATTTTGCTTTGTCAGGCGTCTTGGTTTTGGTGGTTCATGGTCCGGCTCACTCCCCATCATGAGTAAAAGCATTGTCAGTCTACCTACCGCTCTGAAACACATACAGCCATCAGACGAGCATCTAGATAGCTTCCCTATGACATGTTTGGAAAATAAATATTACACAGCGTTTTTTAATAAAAGCAGGATTTACTTTCTTCCATTTTGGGAGCAGCGAAGGCTCCTGTGAACAGGGCCAAATGGCAGAGGATGTTGAGGCCGGTGTTTCGTTAGATTTATCTGGAGGTTTGAGGCTTTATAAGCAGCATGGAGGTACTGAGAGGTGATTGGAGGATGTGTAATCGGCTGACCACATCTGAGCTGGGCTGCTTCAGTAGAGGAACTATTATGTCGAGACGCTATTTCCCTTTTCAATGCCTGATGCAAATTTTCGATTTGGTATCATATTTTTTTTTGTAGGTTTCACCCTGCTGTGGTACTGAATGGTATGCTGTTGGGGCTGCATGATTTGAGGGAAAAAAATTAATCTTAATTGTTTGTTTTTGCAATTTTATATAGCAAAAGTGTATGTGTTTTAATAAAACACCAGGTTTGCTGAACTTGTGTGTAGGGCTGTACAATTTGGCCTAAAGTTTTTGTGATTATATGACTATAAAAAAAATAATGGTAGCATTAAAAGTTAAGAAATGTGATTCATTTCCATGAATCGGTTTCAATTGATCAAAAAAAGAAGAATAAAAAGACTGAATTTTAAGATTATGTAGCAGATTTTTTTCCAGGTTCATGTGAAATTGTCCTATCAGTATTGTAGGAGGATACGGCCATGTGATTACAGCATGTGGTCTGATAGATATATACTTATAAGATTTGTCAGATATGGATAATGATTTATGTTGATAACATTTCTAGGAACTATTTAGCTTTAAAGAGTAAGCAGCTGCGATTCTGTGTTCCGTACCCACTTGCAAGCAGTCTACTAGTTTGCAGAGGCCCAAGCGAGTACAATGTAAGACTGGGTAACTAAGTAGGTTGTGTTTATAGACACATAAACAATACAATTGAGCACAGGTTGTTATGTGCGGGTGCAACAATGTGGCCGTACCTGTTGCTCGTCCTCACACTTGTACAACGGAGTTAAACAGTGTTAGTGAAGCACGCACACAAGCTCTTTAATATGTAATCAAAATTACATTATAACTGTAACAAACCAATAAATGTGGTTATATCATATATATAATCAAAATCAAGAGCTTGTGAATCGCAAGGGGGATTGCATTGGGCATAATATATAAACGGGGTAGCTACACCAAATACAAGGACACAAACACGTAGACGACTTAGGCACGTTAAAGTGTGGTATTTTCTAGCTTCTGCTTTGTACTCTTCTTTAATGCTATATTGCTCTCTGTGTGTGTGTGTGACTGTGGAGTTGCTCACTGCGGTCTCCCGCCTGGGGAGTTTGTTTTTTTGTTTTCGTGACTGTGGTTACAGATTCAAGCTGTGCAGTCCTGCCTGCCGGAAAAAAACCCGCGCTGCCTCCGTGCCCACGAATGAGACACGCCTGAGGGATAGATTGGGGGGTTTCGGGTCGATTGAAGTATAGTAAACGGAAGCATGGCTTATGTAAAAGGTGAAGAAGTCGTTACCCGGCAGAGTACTTGTGAAGTGAGGACGAAAGGCAGAGGGGCATCTTGGCGACAGCACACAACATAGCGAGACACACACACACACCACAGAACACACACAACCGCCGAGTTCATGGGATAGGTATCACAAGGGTTCTAGTGAGGGGTCAGAATGACGTAAAGTTCCGTTGTGGCGAACCTAAAGATGAATAAGTGTCTTGATAATGGTGGGTGCAGTAGTGCTGAGGTTAAGTGCATCTGTACTTCGTCCTAAAGGCTTTGGGACAGCACATATTTCCACTCTCTCGGTTGTTTCCCCCCCCCCCTTCTGTGTCTGTGTAGAATAGATTGACATTCGCTTGGGGCTTTTGATGATGGCACCTCAAACAAAGCAGTGGCAAATGAGTTAGAGATATGTGAAGATGTGGGTCGAAGAGCACGTCTTTGGCCATAAGGTAGTTCACAAAGAATTTATAAGACGCGCGATCTTTTTTGTTCCGGTTGGGTAGTGCTTCAGCCTCCTTCACTGCCTAGCCTCTGGCATTCATCATCTCATACGCGTCCGTGATGGTGTTGTCAGACGCAGTTCGTACTGGAACTTGGCTTCTTTGTTACGATTTCATGAAACAAAATGCTTTCTGTGGAAAGCACAGTTCTGCGCATTTCCCACATCATCATACCGTGGACTCCTGATCATTGGACTGTGCAAATGTAACTGAGGTGAACATTTATATTTAATTAACGAATACAGCTACAAAGAAGTACACCCCGATAGATACAAATTAGAAAGACGCTGCGCAATGAGCTGTTTGTATTGGTCTCATGCACTTTCGACAGGAAAAAACATGAGAGTCAGCACTGTCGTGATTTAGAACTGACAAGTTGGAAGGCACGAGATAAAATAGGAATTAGTACCGTGTAGTTTGTTTGATTTCCCTTTTTAGAGATGATCGGTGTCTCTATGGGTTCTTCAAGTGCTGAGTGAAATTCGAAGAGTGTCCTGATACAATGTACTGACTAGAGGTAGGGCAGAAGGATGGTCAACTAGAACGTCCAGCAAGTGACATTTTTTTCTCGAGGTCGTCTTAACCTTTTGTGATTAGTTAGTTATCTTACACTGGTGGAATAGTAATATTTTAGCAGATGCTGTGCTGCAAAAAACAAACAGAAAAAGTGTTAAAATGATTTAGTATTAATATATTTAATATTTAAAATAATATATAAAATATTTAATCATTAAAAATTATGGTTAATATATGGCAAATTAATATTAAATATATATATTTTGTTTAATATTAGATTAAATGAAAAAAACATATTTACTATGGCAGTGGCTTGCTGCCTAAAAATATTAAAACGGTTTGTCTTAATGTTTGTTGTGTTTACAACCTGTTATTTTAATGACAAAAATAGATGTAATATTATAAATTATTGCTTATTGAATATTTGAAAAAATAATTAAAAAATGACTTGACATTGAATTGTGAATATTTATTGTGGAAGCCAGTAAAATTTGTTTGCACAAACAAAATTGCCATAGGTGACTGTGCTTTGCTGCTAAAAAAAAATTATATTAAAACTACTTGGTATTAATGTTAATATTAATATTGTAGAATTAAGTATTATTAATAAATGTACATAAATATTTAATATTATAAAAAATAACTTGACATTTGAAATTGTCTAAACTTATTAAAGAAGGCAAATGTTTTCGATAAGCAGTGTTTTCATGGCTGTAGCTGTAGTGCTTTAAATTGAATGAATTTAGATCAGTGGAAGTTGCGACAGTAGCCCCGCCCACACTACAAACTCATTGGACTGAATTACTGCTCCTCATCTGTATAAAACTTAACTTAAAAGTGGAATTACAAAATCACAACCTATAAGGACGCATTTGATTTTTGGATTTAAGACCAATGAGATTTCACTATGGGCTGTTTTTACATCATGCAAAACAAAACCTAAATGCTTAGACTAAAACTCAGAACCAAAAATGATTGCTTGCTGCTTTACTGAGAAGCATCTGTTTAGGATCCAGCGTTAACTTCATGTCGCCGACAGGCTGTTATCTTCACGCTGACCTACCGGAATATTTTCCCGGAATATAATTAGTGTTTTAGAGTGTTTCCGAGTGATGCTCGATTGAATGGCTCCCCAGTTATCAGCGCGTACTGAAGGGCTGTTCTTTGTACCGGCTGGCGGTACTGAGGTTGAGCAGCTCTCCATTGTGCCGTCTGTCTCTGCCTATGACAACACGGCTCATTCACACGCTGAGTTTGTTTCGACTGCACAAGGAGGCCCAGACGAGTGAGCTCTGCTGATCGACACTTTTCCTGGAACACTGCTGGCTCTGTTCTGGCGGGACAGCTGTCTCCCACACCCCAGGGGACAGCTGTGCCAGGACGCACCCTTCATGTCTATCCGTCACCCGTACGTGCTGATGGGATTCCCAAAGCCGTGGCTCCGTTATTGTTTCCTGTTTGTGGGAATCGGTGCTTTTGTGTCAATTCACTCCGGCAGGATCTGTTAGACTCGTTTGATTATACAAATTCAAATTCCATGAAGTATCGTTGAAAATAATTTGCAAACCTGATCCTTATTTGCATTGTACTAATCTAATCACACCTGACTTGTATTAGATATCCATACTGTATTTGCATATCAGACTAAGTGAAGGCTATTGCTCATATTTTGGTTTGTTTCAAATGCTACAAGGCATCAATAAAATAAAATTTTGTCTAAATAAAACATTAAAATCAGTTGTTTTAAATGCTGCCGTTGTTAGGCATCACAACATTTTAATGTAAAAATAAATAAAAATTGCAGATATTAATATTTTATACTACTCTGGCTAAATAAATAAAACCTCTGAAAACTAAAAATCTGTTGTTTTAAATGCTGCAATTGCTAGGCATCACAACATTCTAATATAAAAATAAATAAAAATGGCAGATATTAATATTTTATACTACTTTGGCTAAATAAATAAATAAAATAAAACCTCTGAAAACTAAAATGAGTTGTTACATTAAATGCTACAAGTGTATGTAGGTATCACAAGAGCAAACTCCAAATAAATGCTGACAAAGTATTTAGGCTAATTTATAAAAAATAATAAATTAATAAATTAAAAATAACAATATAAATAAATAAACAATGGCTGATATTAATGTTATACTATTTTGTCAATTTATACTGTTTTGTCTTATAAATTTAAAAAACACTAAAAACAAAAATCAGTTTAGTTTAAATTCAAACATCAAAATGTAATTTAAGAATAAACAAAAAATGGCAAAATGCACTATTTTGTCTAAATAAATAAACAGTAAAACAGAATTAAAACAGTGGTTTTCAGTGCTACACGTGAAATTAGGCTTCAAAACATCTATGGAAAAGAAATATTCATTTTGAGATTTGCTGAAGAGCTAACATTTTTACCAGTTCAGTGTTGTTAAAGGGGCAGTTCAGTGTTGTTTAAGGGGTCCTAATAGGCTTTTTCACTTTTTTAACTTTAGTTTGTATGTAATGTTGCTGCTTGAGCATAAAAAAAGATCTGCAAAGTTACAAAGCTCAAAGTCCAATTCAAAAGGAGATATTTTATTTAACAGTAATCACTTTTCAAAAACTACAACGATGGACTACAACACATATTTTCTGGGATTTGTGATATCACAAAGATCAACAAATGGGACGAGACCTGGTTGAGCTGCACTAGAGAAGGCAACGAGTGTTATCACTATATGTCGGAGACACGCTATTTTTCCAAAGGCAGACGAACTTAGAGTAGTTACAGTCATCCGGGTTTAAATCGAGCTCAAATGGATTTGGTTTTGAAGCAGTATTTACACTGAAGCTATGGTAAGGGGCATGACATTTCCCGACCAGGCGCCGAGTGCTGCCAATCACAACACACACTGGCCCAGCTAACCATTCACAGCACACTTCGTATTTCAGAAGGCGGGCCTTTTTAATTTGATACAGGAACTATTCGAGCCGTTCATGCCAGACTGGGGAGAGAGGTGTTGTAATAATGTAAAATATGTTTAAAATAATGTGTTTTTCGAACAACCTTGTATTAGAGCCTGTTCTAGTACACCCCCAAAGCAAAGTCAAGACTTTGTAAAAGAGCATAATGGACCCCTTTAAAGATTATTAAGTGTTTTTAATAGGGCCTTTCGCACCTCAGGAACCTTTTCATAGTACCAGAACTAATTGTGGAACTACCCACTTTTCGGCGTGTTCGCACCGCCGGAACTGGGAGCGATTTTAGTACCGGACTGCCTTTTTCGAGAACCAAATTAGCTCCTACTCCGGAGCAGGGTCTAACCAGCACAACTGGTACTAATCGTGATGTAAGTAGACACTGATTGGCCAAACGCGTATGAAATGCCCTCACCTGCCATGATTTAATATGCCGTGTAAACATACTGTAAACATTTGTGTCAACTTATTTCGCAAGTATGAGAACAGCTATAGATGGACGGACGCTGAAGTGCAGGCACTTGTAGCAAATGTAGCACTGCCAGTTGTCGTTGGAGATTCTTAGTCCTCCTTTCCGTTCTTTCAATCACTTTACGTATACGTCGACTTTCCATGTCCATTATTGTGAAACAAAACACAACAAAAACAGCTCCGATCACAGTGTCCTCCATCCTCCTGTTGTTAATGTTGTTTATCTTTGTTTTAGTTGTTGAACGCCGCGCACAAATGACGTCGCTGTAGACCGGTTCCTAGTACACACTGTCGGTGCGAATGCAACCCTTTAAATGGTACTGGGAAATAGTCCATGCAAAATCGTCCCAGTACTTTAGTACCGTACATTTAGTTCTGGAACTAAAGCGGTGCGAAAGGGCCTATAGGTTAACTTAAAGTGAACCTTAGATAATGAATTTTAAATGTTTAAAAACATAAGGGAAATGTGCATGAATGATAAAATATACAAAATCATTAGATAACGATGAATTAAAAAAATATCTAATAAAGTTGGTTGGTCAAAAGTGGTTATTCATTAGGGAAGCCGTGTTACATAAGCCTTCATAGGAACGTCATGTTGCTCTGCAGTAAGAAATCAGAGAATCTCTGCTTACACGCTGGTGACTCTGGGTGAGTTTGATTAATTTCTCTGCTCTTAACACATTGTGTTATCAGTGAGGAACAGGACATCTGCTCTTAGCTGGCTTTACAAAGGCTGGACAGTCCAGGATGTACGTAAATCTCTCAGAGTTGACGTGCAAGAGACAAATCTCCTGATCAGAGCGCTCTGAACTGCTGGGTCACATGCAGAGCTGCAGAAATAGGTGTAATTCACACCTGGAGAGAACAGTGACAGTATGTTAAAATCACTGCTGGAGTGTGGAATTCACTGCTGGGAGTTTGAACCCTCTTGAATGTAACATCTATTATCATTATCTTAGCAGATGCTGCGATGAGCGCAGGACGACAAAAGTGTTAATGTGCCAGTTGTACCAAAAAAACACAAAAAAAGTAGAAACATCCTAAACAAGCACATGCTTTTTTCCATCTTAAAGTCACAGTGTTTACATTATTTAGTATGTTTATTTAGTGTCTTCACGTGCCATCTCATTTATTAAATAAACTGCCATTGTGTCTTCAGTAAGGTGAAGGAGATCAGCTCTCACTCCTGACACGTCAGAGCATTCTCACTTCTGTTTTACAGTCCTGGATTATTTATGCATGATGATCAGTTTCTATCGCAGACATCGATCTGCAAGCTGTCTAGAGGGAGAAAAGTGAAGGAGGATGAGATGCTGATGGAACCAGAGCATCTTTCCTGTGTCTGTTTGGAGCCTGGGGCCTGCTGGAGGCTTTTGCCAATAATGAAACCTTGAGCTGGCATCAGGTGTCTGAGCGTTTCACAGTAAGAAATGTCTAGTAGAGCTCAGTCCACACATATAGAATGGTGGGAAGCGGAGGCTAAGTCTTGCAAATCAACATCACTGGCGGTGCTGATTACAATGAAGTCACCATTCTCACATCGCAGTTTTCCTCAAGTCCAGTTGTAATTTCCACTCTCAAAATATATAATCAGTTTAGACAAGCATTTCAACTCAAAGACCTTTCCTTGGAAACCCCCATGTGTAATAATCATCTTTTCCCAGCCACCGAGCTAGATGCTACTTTCAAGCAATGGCAGGACTTGGGCATAGTTAAATGTAGTGACTTTTTCATTTATAATATTTTTGCTAATTACAATGATCTGATTCAAAAATTTAATCTTCAAAAGTCCGATTTTCTTCGTTATCTCCAGGTTCGTCACTTTATACAGGTGTTTCCTCAAATGCCCTCTGAATCAGGATTGGACTTGGTTCTTAAGACCCCTACACACCTCGAGGGCCTCATTTCCAAAATATATCTGTGTTCTTATCAGAACAGTTTTACGGTTTATCTGTGTTCTTATCAGAATAAGCTTTATTGCCAGGTATGTTTACACATACAAGGAATTTGTTTTCGTGACAGAAGCTTCCACAGTGTAACAGAATGACAGTGACAGAACAAAAAACACAGATAATAAAAAAATAGAACAAGTAAATAAGGAATAAAAATATATAAATTGACAATTGTGTGTGCAGGTATATGACAATAGACAGTTTTGACAGTTTTCAGATGTATATTATGTGCAATTTTGAGGTGTAGACTGAGTATGTGTGTTAGATAAATAAGTGTATGAGTGAATAAATAGTGTTGTGTGTTCCAGAGTTATTGTCAATTGTTCATGAGATGGATGGCCTGAGGGACGAAACTGTTCCTGTGTCTGGTCGTTCTGGTGCTTAGTGCTCTGTAGCGTCAACCAGGTGGCAACAGTTAAAAGAGTGAGTGTGCTGGATGTGAGGGGTCCAGAGTGATTTTGCCAGGCCTTTTGCTCACTCTGGATAAGTACAGTTCTTGGAGAGAAGGGAGGGTTGTACCAATGATTCGCTCAGCAGTCCGCATAATCTCCTGTCTGCCAGGTGTTGATTCTCCACAGTTTTGGGGGATGGTGTCTTGTAGTTGGTGAGCTCTTTCAGACTTTTCCCTCACTGATGCTGAGTCGCTGGAAGTGAACTGAGTTCTTATTTTTTCAGAATAATTCCTCTTGCCACTCTGATCTCCTTTTCCAGTATATATTTGGCCTGTTTATACAAGACATTATCCCCATTCCTGTAAGCATCTTCTTTGGCCTAACGGAGCTGTCTGAGTTTTGCAGTGAACCACAGTTTGTCATTGTTGTAATTTAAATGAGTCCTGGTAGGGATGCACATGTCTTCACAGAAACTGATTTAAGATGTTACAGTCTCTGTGAGCTCGTCCAGATCGGTGGCAGCAGCTTCAAAAACACTCCAATCAGTGAGGTCAAAACAATCTTGTAAATCCTGCTCTGCTTCATTAGTCCATCTTTTTACAGCCCTTAAAACAGGTTTAGCTGATTTCAGTTTCCGCCTTTAGGTTGGTATAAGATGAACCAAACAGTGATCAGAGAACCCCAAAGCTGCCCGTGAACAAAGTGATATGCATTCTTTTTTGTGGTGTAGCAGTGATCCAATATATTACGGTCTCTGGTGGGACATGTAACATTTTGTCTGTATTTTGGCAGTTCACGGGATAGATTTGCTTTATTAAAGTCCCCGAGAATGATTAAAACAGAGTCCGGGTGTTGTTTTTCTGTGTCTGTGATCAGATCAGCGAGTTTTTGTAAAGCGGTGCTCACGTGTGCTTGTGGAGGAATGTACACACTGACGAGAATGTATGAGCAAAACTCCCGCGGTGGGTGGAAAGGCTTACAGTTAATGAAAAGCGGTTCTAGATCTGAACAGCACATCTTTTTTAACACGGTTACATCTGTACACTACCTTTCGTTGATGTAAAAACATGTCCCCGTTGATTTCCCCGTTGATTCTGCGTCGCAGTCTGCTCTAAACAGCTGAAAGTCCGGGAGATTCAACGCGCTGTCCGGAATGGCGTCTTTCAGCCAGGTTTCCGTGAAACACAGAGCAGCAGAGTTTGAAAAATCCTTATTTGTCCGGGAGAGCAGAGAAGATCAAAACAGTATGGATAGGAGAGTTGGGAATTGACATATCCGAAGACACTTGGGATAAAGCTGTTGACAGAATAAATTCATCTTGTGCACAACTCAATCTGATTCAGATGAAAGTTCTCTAACGTATTCACTATAGTAGAACTAAACTGGCTAAACTATACCCAAATATAGATGAAACATGTGATCGTTGCAATGCATTTAAGGCAGATCTAACCCATACGTTTTGGTCATGTACTAAACTGAGACAATTTTGGTTTTCAATATTTGAGATTTTAAACTCGGCATATAATTTAAGAATTCAGCCTGACCCAATAATGGCTTTGTTTGGAGTTACAGGTGACAACATTCACATAACCAAAGAGAAAGAAAATGCCTTGGCATTTGCAACATTAATAGCTAGAAGAATAATTATTTTAGAGTGGAAATCACCAATGCCACCTAAACTGTCACCATGGCTTAGTGATGTAATGTTTTTTCTAAAAGCTTAAAAAATCTAATATTTTGTCAGAGGATCAACCAGAACATTTTATAAAACATGGGATCATTTAATAAACCTTCTGTTTTGTTTTGTTAAGTTGTTTTTTAATTAATGCATTTGAAAGTGCCTCTGTCACGGAATACTTTCAATGCACCTTGTTCTGATAAAAATATAATAAAAAAAGAAATATCTAGTAGAGCAAGGCGTGAATGAAAACCAGGTTTCTGAAGTATTCTGAGTGTTTTTACACTTATATTGACATAGTTGCTATAGTGTTGTAATGCTAAATTATAACTAAATTGTAGATAAAATTATTAAATTGTAACTGCCAAGATAATT
This sequence comes from Sinocyclocheilus anophthalmus, assembly GCA_018155175.1. Classification (NCBI taxonomy): domain Eukaryota; kingdom Metazoa; phylum Chordata; class Actinopteri; order Cypriniformes; family Cyprinidae; genus Sinocyclocheilus; species Sinocyclocheilus anophthalmus. The sequence goes on along the minus strand of JADLZN010012087.1, from coordinate 40,971 downwards.
TTCTTTCCAAAAGTTGATTATAATTAGTCATTATTATGTGGTGAAGAGTACTGTTGCTCTAAATATCATTAATACTGAGTAGCCTACACTTTAGATGCAGTATTGCCAGTTATTTGGTCTATTTTTGCTCCAGCAAAAAAAGAAAGGCAAAGCAAATGAAGCCACTGCAGAATAAACCATTAACTCATCTAGCGAGATTATGAACACTATTCTATCCCATGAGACCAGAGGAGTCAAGAATGGCAGTGAAGCAATGCAACTGATGCCGCAGGTCACATGACAATGACAAAACATAACAGATGTAGTATTTTCTGAATGCATTCATACTACACACATGCATTTTTTTTATGGGAATTTCCTTATCAAATGTAATAATTACTCAGTCAGTATGTGATTTTGGATGGAGCTGTCACATTTTAATTACTGAATGAATCAGTATTTTTCAGTAAATCAGCTGAAAGAGTGATTCAGTACCTGCACTTCCATTACCCTTCAAATTCCGCAAATTGAAATTGCGAATTGAAAATACGCCCAATAGAAATAAGTCAATTTCGCAAAAACTCCCATATATTGAAAAAAAGTTTTTACGCTCACATGAGGTGGTTTTTCAGGCTATTTGAAAAAGGAATATTTCGCAAAATTGCAATGGAAGCTTTTCTTTTTTTTTCCCGCATTTTAAGGTCACCTGGTGTGCGTAAAACTCACATGATCATTATTTAATATACTATAACTTCCAAGAAACACCTCATACGTGGCCGCTTTCAAGTATAAGGGGCTTTCCTTGCCATTAATGCTTGGATAACCCCTTATTTTCAGAAGCGTCCCAGATGCAGCCCTCCGTGCTGCTTCACTAAAGATACACGCCTACTTTCCTTCGATTAAAAATAATAGCTAGTGTGATGGCTGCGATATTCGTAAACCTACCAGTGTTGCCATGACTTATCGTTATCGAGGAAATAATTACATTTTAGTCACATAAGATCGGTTAATGGAAACGTTGTCATTTCGCAATATTTTTTCGCTGACATCTATAAAATATTGCAAAAGGTTTGTGCAAATCATTAATGGAAACGCAGACTCTAGCTGCCTCTGAAACCACATACGTTCTTAGTAGGCACTACATTTGGTGAAGAACTTAATTTGTGACAGTTAAACGTATGTTTTATATTGTATGAATGTGTAGTATGAATGAAATCCAGATTAACAATGTCTGCCATATTGGCATGTGACTTATGGCGTCAGTTGAATTGCATTCATAACTCTCAAGGGATGGTAAAGTGTCCGCCAGATGTGCACTTCAAAATCTCATCATAAATAGGTAATCCGGGTACTTTTTGTCTATGAATACTATGAATTTGGACATAGTGTCACATATTGTTTTATGCTTACTATATAGTAGAGAATTACTAGACTTTCATTCCAGAATGAATCAGGGTTTTTGAGCGAATCAGTTGAGTGATTCAAATGACTCATTTATAAAGAAAGTATACTTATCACAACCTCCTAGCAAAACAATATAACCTAAAAATATCCTGACAGTCTGTCTGGGGCACATAAACACAGATAAGCCGAGTGTGACGGCAAAAAATCCCAGTGCTGTTGAACAAAATATTGGCACTCTTGGAATGTCCAATATGAGTATTGAAAGTACCTTTATTATTGTATTGTATTAATTCTATTTATTTAGCATTAAAACGTGTCGACCTGGTTCTATATAAACTCCAGGAGTAGATTGTGACATATAAGGGGGGATTTTTCTAACCCTATAAACCAGGTGCAATCAATGTACACAGGTGTTTAAATGACTCAAGCATTACTCACGTGGACCAACCCCTCCTCCACTACAGACTCATCAGAGTTCACAATCGTCTGAAACCACATAATAAGCTCAGCAAGCAGGTAGCCAAAAAAAAACAAAACAAAAAAAAATCACGAAAAGGAAGACAGTTGTATATTATATGTGTGTAATAGTGCGTTTCAAATGCTTAAAAACCATGTCTTTGCCCTAACTGGTGCATTTTTGCGTGAGTGATTTTGAAGGTGACCGTGAGACAGGCTAATGAAGCAGTCATTCTCTTCCCCCAACAGACTGTCATTCAGACGGCCACAGCATGGAAAGCTATGCTAGGGTTGAGTTACCGTGAGGAAGGACACAGCGAGGAGCCAGAGTTTTAACATTGCAGATGAGTGGAAGGTGTGCAGAGCTCATATGTTGCTTTAAAAAAAAAACAATAGGCAGATCCAAATGCGCAGTCGGCCACTGCAGCAGAAAACAAGACGGCATGTTTGAAGGCCAAACGCAGCCGGTGTTGAGGCTGTACACACACCGCCTGGTCTGGAGATTTACTGTCATAACATTAGCGGTGGCATCAGCTGGAAAGCAGCCTGCATATGAAGAGCCCTACCGTGAATGTCAAACCGTGCGGAGATCACAAGCTCTGCTATAAAATTCGAAGCCTCACATGCATTTTTTTGTGAAAGACTTGAGGCTCAGGTGGAGTTTGGAATTCAGTGAATGGCACATGTTTTTATCTGATTAAAAATACTATATATATGTGAACTGATTGCTATGAATTGTATATGTTTGCTATTTAAATACGTTCTAAAATGAAATAAAATCATTTTATTAAATTAATAAATTAGAATGACTTGAAACTGTTGAAAGTAGTTAGTGTTCTTTATGTACTATTATCATTTTTAATAAAACATTACATTATTTTTATATCTTAATTTTCATTTAAGTTTTTTTTTTAATATTACTGTTTAGGTTTAATCTATTTTTTCAAATTTAGTTTTAGTTCAGTTTTAGATTTTATTTATTTCTAGTCAGTAATTTTGGTGCTTCAATTTAAACATTTAAGTATTAGGATTCAGTTTGTTTGAACATTTATATTTTATTTCTGCTTTATTTCAATTAACAAAACATGGTTTTATTAGTTTTAGTTAATGATAATAACCCCGGTTGAAAGACATATCTTAAAATATTGACTTAAAATATTATACAAGTAAAATGATTGCTATTAATTGTGTCTTAGCTAGTTGTTTAAATAAATTAAATCTTAAAATTCTGAAGTAGTAAATCAATTTAAAAAAAAGTCAATTCACATATATAATAATTTAAAATAAAAGTTTCCTAGCCAAGAAAATTCTTCAGTAAAAAATAGGCAGAAAGTCATTATCAATGCAAAATGAGTGTAAGAAGTCAGGAACACTCTTACACTCTAAAGAGCCATTTTTTTAGTGTGAAGAACATTTTAATAATCTAAAGAACCTTTTTCCACTGTAAAGAACCTTTTGTGGAATGAAAAGGTTCCATGGATGGTAAAGGTTCTTTGTGGAACTATTGATTCCAATAAAGAACCTTTATTTTTAAGAGTGAAAGTCTGCAGGCCTGTAATGAGATGTGATGAGTCACGGTGATGCAGCAGGGGGTTTGAAGGAAAGGGTCTTCACAGCTCATAATCAGACTCTCTCCCACTGCTCTCCTTCCTCCTGCTGTCAGAGAGTGTGACTGTAACGTTACAGAGGGCTGGAGAGAGACAGAGGTGTGTGTTTCATGTTTTAAGTTTAAGAGCCTGTCATAACGCGATCAAACGATGAATCTATCCAATATCTTGAATGTACAAATAATATTTAATGTATTATAGCAGATGCGGTCATCCAGAGTGATTTAGAATGAACTTTGAATGTGGTTGCTAAGGGGTGTGACTGAGTACTCTACCAAGTAGTTGGTCAAAGAGAAATTTCTCCATTAACTTAATGCATGTAGACAGCATATCATATTGGTGAAGGAAAAACACTTTTACAGTAATCCAATGGAAATCCTTCTGGTAAGTGAGGGTTAATTCTCATTTAGGGCAAGTAAAATAACCCATTCAGTCTGTTCCACACTATTGAGGCATCTACTCAGGCATCATTTTTAAGCGTATTACCAACTTGAATGCTGTTGCAAACATTATGCTGCATTTTAAGACAACAATTATTCACCCATTTTGAAATCAGTATCATTTGAGGAGAGACGGAAAAAAAACTAGATATTGCAACAATAATAGACACCAGCATTGACAAGTGTTTGCATGAATGGGGTAAGAGAGACATTATGAAATAAAGGATGATAATTTCTAGTGTGCGTGTGTTTGCACATGCTATCAAATGGAGTATACTTGAAAAGGCTATGTTTGGCTGTACGCATATGCTAAGCGTTCGTGTCTTAACGGAAGTATAATTCATGCTAGGGCCCTATGAACATTTTTTTTCTTTTTTAATTTTTCTGGATTCCATTTCATTCATCAAAAATGTTTAACAGAAATTACATTTTTAAAGCCCTATGAAATGTAATTTTTTTTCCTCAATTGCAACTTTTGTGTTTTGGGAACCAAAGTGCTATTCCCAGGCGGGTCCTGGACGGCCAGGGGAATGGTTGTCATTAAATATTAACGAATCAAAAGCATCGCTAAGTAAAGAATGTGAGTGAAAGTAGATATTTTTGCAGAAATCGAGGTTGGGGAGGTACTTTTTCTGGTAAATACTTTTTAGGTACAGATTTTCCTGGTAAATAATGCCTTTAAAAATACTACGGTTAAAAGAGGGGTTATGTTAGGGTGAGTTAGTAGAGTATTACTACCTTTTACCTGAAGCGCTGTATTACGCGTCACCAGGGGTGCTAGCAAGTGAAACCAAACTGTATTGTGAGGAGGGTTTGAGGAGAAACCGGGGAGGTGTGGTGTGGTGGATAGTGGTATGAGTGTTATCTCAAAATCGCAACACGCACCAGGCTCTCCAGATGTTGGAGGGGCAAAGACCGAAGGTCTTATTGTAAACGGTGCTCAAGGGGCTGCACTCTAAAATTCTCTGCGTTAACAGAGATAAATATCAAAGAACACGTTTTCGCACGGGCGGCTTTCAGCAGGGAGGGCATCAGAGGGTACGCAGAAACGATAAATCCAGAAGAGGGGGGCAGACTGAGGGAGCCGGCAGAGCGGCAAACAAAACCCACGAAGGGGGGGCCGCGCACCGTTCAGACGGGTGGATGGAAAGGGACACCGCGCAGCGCCGAGGCAGGCACACGAGACCACACACAGGCAGCTTATTGAAAGTCGGAGGGGCGAGCAGTATATGCCAGACACGAGACCAGAGCGCGTGGGGAGGATAGGGGCGTGACGACGGGGTAGGTAGCAGCCCAAAAGGTGGCAATGGCGGCCAGTCCGCGGAGCCACTGTAAATGCCGGTGGGGGGGGGACTGGAGTCGCGAGGCGGCCTGGGGGGCCAAAGCACAAAAAGCTGGGCCGCGACAAAAGGCAGCGTAAAGGACGTGGACGAGGGGGACAGCTCAAAGAGGGGCAGGGTCAGCAGCTGGGCACGCAGAGAGCGACAAGGGGGACTGGGGGACGGATGCAACGCGCGAGGGGGAATGGTCAAGCCGGCCGACACAGAAGAAAAGATAAAGCGGACGTCTGAGGGGGCGGAGGCGGCAGGGGACTGATGCGATTCTCGCCCGGGGGGGCGCGCAGGTCTTATCAAGTGTTTATTTATTGAAGCAGGTGCAGCCATTCATCAAACTGAACAGGCAAAAGGCATACAACAAAAACTGGTGCCCTATCCCTGCTTTCCCAGTCAGGTATAAGAAACAGTGCTTTCATTTGAATGGAATCTCCTCGGCGTACGGCCTTCACATATCCATTATCCTTATTAGCCTGTATCTAATTACTGTGCCTGTTGTTGTGACCTCCAAGTCTACTCTACCACACGAGTACTCAGATCTGCTGGACTGCGTCTCCAGGTCTTCCTTTTGTTTTGCTCCGTCTTGTCGCCACATGGCCCCAGTTCTGGACTGAGTGATAGCGCACCACCGCCTCACTTCCTGTCCCATTGTGTCCTTCCTATCGAGATACAATAGGTCATCTAAAGGGAAAGCTCTCAAGGAGACTATCACAAGCTACACTGAATCAAATCATCATATGAATTATTCATAAGAGGTGATCGACTATATAACAATACTGTATGGCTATTCTTGGCGATAACGTTAACTAGTTGTGGGAAGAAGGTCACCCACAAGGGAGGCTTGAAAAGCTCCAGGTGTTGATTACAAACAGGCTTGCACATTGACTAGCATCCCGACATTTTATAACATGTCTGTACTTGTAAATTACACATTTTCCCTGCAGACAAACTGTGGGCAGTTTGCAACATCACTGCACGAGTGAATTACACGCTTGCTTGTTTTCCCTCTTTCGTTCTTTGTCCCTGGAGAGGATGTCGACTGGGAGTTTGATGGAATTAAGAGGAAGGTCTGGGTTTTTGGAATTGTTTCAGTTTCCATCAGGCCCTATCAGGGTCTTTTTGTCTCATCGTACAGTAACAATGAACAAAGTGTGGAAAAGAATCCTTTAAAAAATAAATAGGCTATTTTGTGTGTCCATGGTTGGACGAAGTTGATGTGATTAGATGGACTGTAACTGATAATGCTAGAATACATGACAACACAATCGTGTGGAAAGAAACCAACAGTTGGAAAGAACAATAAGTTAGGGGAGACAAACACAATACTGTGACTGTGAAGAATGTTAGGCTTATTTGTTTGTGTAGAGCTTAATAGGCCTAATTGTTTTCGTTCATTACATACAATTTAGTTGCCATATTTAAAGGGATAGTTCACCCAACATTTAATCATCTCCTCATGAATTACTCATCCCTTCATGCATTTTCCCAACCCTCGACCGGCGTTCATCTACCGAACACAACTGGTCGAATATTTTTTCGATGTCATTCCGAGTGCTTTCTGACCCTGCATAGACAGCAATGTAACTACCATGTTCAAGGCCCAGAAAGTTAGTTAGGACATCGTTAAAATAGTCCATGTGTTATCAGTGGTTCAACCGTAATGTTATTAAGCTATGAGCAAAAATATTTTATTGAATGACTTTTTTTTTTTGACACAGAAGAGGAGAAGTTGTTGAATAAAGTCGTTATTTTTTTATTTTCTTTTGCGCACAAAAAGTATTCTCATGTGTCTGTTACGCGACGTTCGACCCCTATTTTAATGATGTCCTTATCTTTCTGGGCCTTGAACATAGTAGTTGTGTTGCTGTCTATGGAGGATCAGAAAGCTCTCGGAATCTCATCAAAAATATCTTAATTTTTGTTCTGAAAATGAACGAAGGTCTTACGGACTCTGGAAGACCTAGGGTAGGGGGTGGTGCGATATGACCAAAAAAATAATATCTCGAGTATCTTTCTGGGATTATATCATAACATAAGTTTAGACATATTTTGCTGGAGTGTGTTATGTACTGTTTTCTTAGGCTGCCGATAGGTTCAGGGCCTAAATTTTTGATATTCGTGTATAGTGGTCAGTTCACACTGATAAAATGAATTTTACGATTAAACAGTTTTACGAGCTGCGATTTTTAACGTAATTTATGGGCATTTTTAACCCTTATAAAGCCATTTGTCTTCAAGTGTCCAGGATCGTGAATTATGAACATTCATATCAACAAAATTAATCTTTGCAATAGCCGAGGAAACACAGAATGCTGCCTTCTGAAGCGGCTTTCAGATTGTATTTACACACTGGTTAATGCAGACATGCAAGCTTAACCCTGCAATTTACAAATGCAAGAAATAATTTTTGATATGGCCTATTCACCATAAAATGTTGAATACTGATATTTGAAGAATTTAAATAATAAAAGACCACAACATCTTTGTAAAATTAAAGCTGCCAGTACGGGTGCCACAAGTCCACTGTTATAAGCGAGTCATTGCGATGAACCAATCATTAACACGGTTTGTTTTCTTCAGTTCAAAATACTGTTTTGGTCAAAATAGCAGCATAAACGAAATATAGGTATCCATAAACGTAAGTCCTCTTCTTCACGTCTTGTGTCACATTGCACAAAGGATAATCATTGTTAATCAGGATAATTGTTTGAAGAAAAAACGGCGCTCTCGTTTGAAATTGATTAATCTATATGAGTGTATAAATATATAAATTTTCTGCCCCCATGTCTTGAATTTGTGATCTTTTGTGATCATTCTGAATGTATTTTAATAGACTGAATCATGCAGTGAAAGAACACACCTAACTGCCGCTGCTCGCACTATTCACTGGATCTTCACGTAATGTTTGTGTGCGCTCTGTAGGTGTGTTTTGAATGGTTTTTGCAAAATACTCGGATGTCTCTCTCCACACATCGTTAAAACAACGATTTTTTTAATCAACAATCGCAGACGATATATATCGCATACCCCTACATGAGGGTGAGTAATTAATGACAGAATTTTAATTTTGGGGTGAACTATCCCTTTAATTTGATGAAAGTAGCCATGTTTTAAAGCACTGTTGGATTTAAGTTGATATAAACTACATTGACATTCTGTCTGTAGCTCACGTGGAGAACGAGGAGCAGTACACTCAAGCTCTGGAGAAGTTTGGAGAGAACTGTGTGTACCGAGATGACCCTGACTTGGGATCAGCCTTCCTGAAGTTCTCAGTCTTCACAAAAGAGCTCACAGCCCTCTTCAAGAACCTGGTGAGGACATTTATTGTGCATTTATGTGATTTTTATATGGAGCAAATGGGTTTCAGATATCTTACCTTCAGCTGTTAATGTGTTTGGACCTCTGGGCCCAAAAAACTGATCTGGAGTCATTGGCCTACTGGGTGGATCAACTTTCATGAATGTGTTTTAGTAGTTACTAGTGCTGCTAATTTATGATTTGGGATGTTGTCTTGTTAGTTTTTGCGAAAGCTAATGAATAATTCCACTAACATCATGTTTGCATGAATACTACTTAAACGTCTAATTTCTCTCCCACTGCAACAGACCTTTTTGTTTCCTCTCGTCTTTATTTATCTCTGATTGCAATTATAGAAAGACAATTGCACAGCTGGGAAGAAAGAGATTTTTCTAATGTGGTGCTTTTACTCTCTAGTTTCAGAACATGAATAACATCATTACCTTCCCATTGGACAGTCTGCTGAAGGGAGATCTGAAAGGGGTTAAAGGGGTAAGTTCATTACTATAAGCCAATAAACTGTTACTTTCTTTGCTTTTTGGCAGTGTTTCAGCACCATATTTATCAGTGCTTGTCTCAAGGTGTTTTTAGACACATGCACGTCAGCCAATACATAATGGATGGATAATATTCCTTGGCACACAGGTCCCAAGTTTCATGTGTAATCAATTATCTTTTGGAAGTGACTGAATTATGCCAGTTCGTTTTTTGTGCATGTTATATATTACAGTTGACCTTTGATTTTATTTTATAAAATTTGATACTAGATTATATGATTTAATATTAAATACAATTATTTATATTTTATATAATATGTATTATTGATAAATATTACAGTGTTTGAGTTAGGCTGATATTGGCTGTGTGCCTATTAAAAATGTTGTGCCTAGATATGGTTGGGACTCTCGATTAAATAGCAGTGCAACATTCTACTTTCAAAAACAATATTCCCCAATGCAGATGGTTTTATATGAAACTCTAGTACCAGTTTTAGACCCTGTATGTCGGTTTACACTCACATGAACACGCTTGAGCATAAGACAGCTGGTAGAAGCTCTATACTGAACTGATTCTCAGAATGTCCTTCCAGGCCGCTTCAGTTCATTAATGTCCATCGTGACCTCCTGACCTTCTCTGCACCATGTGATCGGCTTGTTGGCTCTTAGGGGGAGACTTATGTGATTTACTCCTAATGAGGCGCTTCACTCAGCTCATGGTCTGGTTTCCCTGGAGACTTCACTTTCACTGTCTCGCTGTGATGGGGCTGAAAAATACATTCTGCCTGGGTGAAGTTATTCCTTAAATGTGTAGTTAAAAATGAAAGCACGGTTAACTGAATCAGTGAGACCCTACAGGCATTAATTGGGCCTTAATAGTGAACTAATGTGTTTGGACCTACACAGTGACCTACAAGTGCTTCTTTCCATCTGAGGTAGCAATCACAACATCTCTGCCTAGTGGTACTATTTCTCATACTAAATGTATTGGTTAACACCAATTGTTTGGTTTGTGTGTGTTTGTAAAAACATTTTAATTTTAATTTGTTTGTTCAAATATTTGCATATCATAAATGCTATGGATTATTTTTAGGGAAAGGTATTGTAATCCGTTTTCCATCACACCAATGAGATTCGCACTTTTGGTCACATGCCCAGAGTCACTACTGTTACATAAGAGTGCTTTCACACCTGGCCTGTTGTTTCGGAACCTGGCGCGTTGCCCCCCTTAGCTCGGTTCGTTTGGGCATATGTGAACACGGCAATCGCGCTCGGATCCGCACCAAAACAATCGGTTCGAGATCGCCTGAACGAGGTGGCCTCGGCTCGATTGGAAACAAACTCTGGAGCGGTTCGGTAGTAGTGAGAAAGCAATCCGATCCAACGGACCAACGAACCAGGCTATATCACAATTTATAATGGGTAATTACGTGAAGTTCCGTGAAAAGCATTAGCTTTGTTGTTTTGCTAATACCTCAAAATGAATCTGTGAATGTCTGTGGGTGAGCACGTCTTTGCCATTCAAAAATCAAAGTGCACTTTTTATTATTGCTCTTCTTTGTAGTATGTGCATTTTAAAAATGTTTTCCCAATCAATCCTGGACTCCTGCTCAAAATGATAAATTATTATAACGACAGCTACAAAAAACAACAACAATAATAACGTAACTGTTGTCGTTCCATCTGCGATTGACACCGTGACGCTAAGTTGGAACCCGAAAAGAAACCGGGGGGAACTTGACCATTAGAAACTCGTTTCTCGCGCTTGACTTGTATTAACAAATTTGGTCTGTTTAGAAACTTTGCCGTGTGAAAGCGAACCGCACCAAGAATAAAAAGCAACATTGTAATAATTGTAATCCCTGTTTCGGAACAAAGCAATCGATCTACAGGTGTGAAAGCACCCTAAAACTATGACATGGTGGTGCATTAGTGCATAGAAAATAGAAAAATCAAATCAGCTGTTTAAAATAAAATCGTAAATACTGTTTTATCTTGTTTTCTTTCCTGTGACAAGCTTGCACTTTGTGTACTGTGTTAAGTGGAGTATTCCTGATTTTCTTATAAGAGCCACCTACTGTCAGAGAGTGCATTTTCTTTTTTATTCAGCCCCGTATGCTGTTTATTCAGTTTTTTCTGCTGGTTTGAACAGACAAATCGCATAAGAAAACTGGACTGAATTTTCTTGCAGAACAGGGTTTGTTTATAGTTTGTTTAAATCCCAAGTATTATAATATAATATAATTAACGTCTTAATCTCAGTCGATTCACTATGCAGATAGTGAAAGTAAAAGGGAGTAATGATGGAGCTTTCGGCATCTGACGCTGCATATTCTCTCAGAGACGACGAGAGACGAATCTACTTTAACATATGCTGATAACGGTATATAGCTAACTGTTTAAATTTAGTCCCTTAATATTTCTCTTGTGGCCCGTACATAGTGAAAAAAAGACAAGAAACGTATTTCGTGTTAAACAGGTTGTCACTTTTGTCAGTCATGCTTGAATAAAGCTTTTTATTGCCAGTGATTGGTTTGATTTACTGCAGTGTCATACTGTAATTTCTAAGCCTTAGAATTAGACCTGTTTTAAAATACCTTTTTTAAAAACAAAAAAAAACATTCTAATTGAGGAGTAAATAGTCTAAGCTTTTGTTATCCTCGCAGCACGTCAATTATGTGGTAATATTGCAGGGTAAATTAATTGTAATGTTAATTTAATAATAAAAGTAACCTCATAATAATAATAGGCCCGATAAAAACACAAGATACTACCGGTTCATACATTAAGTGTAAAATCCAGCATCCTCTTAATATGGCGCCAATGATTGCTGGGTTTGCATATCTTCTGGCTATATGTCGCGTACAAGATCATCATCGTAGCGACTGCAACCCAGCAAGACAGAAACAGTAGATATTGCGCCACCTTTAAGTCTCTTTTAGGGTCCAATGTAATTCACAGTCCCACGAATTATTTGGTTTGTTATGCGTACCGAACCGAAAGCCCCGGACCGAACAGTTCAATCTGAAAATTTGTACGTTACACCCATAAATAAATAGGCATTATGAAGATATATTATCTTCTGATTGAATATGATATAGTAGGTATGAATAACTCAATATAATTAGTGACTGTCAATCGTGCTCAAAACACTTATCTTCTGAATATAATCCGATGTAATCCCACCCTAACATAAAGTTTTACATTATAACTTTCTACTACTTGCAGTAATTTCACATTCATCTTCAATTAATGTACAAACACATAAGACAGGAATATTTCTTTAATGGCTCTTTTATTTATGACGGAAGGGCCATTATCACGTGGGACTACTAGATACTACTGATGTCTTCACTATAAAATTGTTTTCCCTCCCCGTGCAATAAGGTTAACCATTGACATATACCATTCAACATTACAGTCATACTTGAGGAGTTATCCAATTTGAACATTTATAGACTTTAAACACAAATACTTACTAATTCGTAAGTGAACTTAAACACTTCTCAAAGCCCCTTTGTATTCCATATTATTTACTTGTGTCCCTCTCCTCAATATACCAGAAATTGCAAATGCGTTATCAACCACTAACTTTAAATTAATGGAGATAAATACTTAACGCTTATAAAAGTTTTGTATGCCGCGCTGCTGAACGTTACGCGGATCTGACACGCATCATATTTCTCTCAACTCTCTTTACCTTTTCTAACCTACTTCGGGTCTTAAAGTCTCTATTGAATGAATCTGACCAGTGATTTGTGTTTTATATGGGAGCATTGCGGGGCTTGCTCTAGGACAGTTTTTGAAACACCATTTCCGCACCAGTTCTTTACACTGTGACTCCGACTTATCTAATAGTAGATTATCATGCATGCGTTTGAAGGCAGCTTTAATCACCTCTTGTTACTTCATGCGACTTACCTGTGACGCAACAATATTGAATGCACATGCCTTGCTACGCGCACACCGGGCTCACCTAATTGTGTGGGCAATTTGCTGAAGACAGCACCACGCTGTGAGTGCCAACGACGTTTGACTCATGGCCTGGCTCGCGACGTGAATTGAGGCTCACGTCTACAAACGTCTCTGGTTTGTGAGTGGTCGTAAGACATTCCTGCAACTAAATAAAATGCACTTCTTTGGCAAGAAAAAAGAGACCGAGGCAGCCCAGTTGTGAGTGCGTGAATCCAACACTAGCCCCTGCCCCTTATTGCGGTTAATCGCGTTAAACTTTTAAATTTCACGTGTTAAACCTGCAAAAAATTAAATCCCGTTTTCTCCGAACTGCTTAAACACGCCTATTTTGACAGCACTAAATAGATCTATAGAAATACTATAAATGTATTTTATAAATAATGCTAATAATCACAAACGATTTCATTTTTTTCAAGTTATTAGAGATCTGTAAGAATATTCCAGAATGTGCAGATATAATCACAGCTCTATTAAATTGTCAAAAAAAACCTGAGATATAAAGCAATTATGAGGAATAATATTACAATAACCTTTCTTCATTTACTTTATGGATGCCAAGTAAACTGATTTGAATTAAAATGATGGTTAAAACAAATTCCCATATTAATCCATCCCAGAAGAAGATGTAAATCCTGCTTTGTGTCAGTTTGCTGTAGAGGTGATTAGGAGGACACTGACGGCTGCAGTTATGGAGAGCTAATGGTCTCAGAACAGTCTGCGTCAGCATCAGGCCTGATTCAGAGCACAGTATGGGGGCGCCGCTAATGGGGGGAGATTACAGGTCTTGTCTTCGGCCATCACTCCAATCATTAACCTGAACCTGTGCCTCATTAACTCATCAGCAAATGGATCTTTGAAATGAAATGTCTTTGGTATCATTACGAGGTCATCTGTTTTGTTACCTGTCTTTGGCTTTACAGTCTGTTAAATATTTGTACATTAACATTAATGTCAACATTAGTGTCAAGTGTTTATTTTTTTTGCCCCTTTTTGTTTCATAGGTTATTTAGTAAGTTTAGAACTTGTTGTTGTTCTCTTATGTTTAATTAAAGTCGACTTATTTTTCAGTTAAGTTGTTTTTTGTATACTGGGGCTTGTAGCATCCTGTTACTCTCTCTGTTTGTTAAATTCTCATTTATTAATTCATTTTTTCTCTGTTGTTACCTTGTCACTATTTTAGATAGGGATGAGTGTAACAATGATAGCTAATATTAATTAATTCAACTTGTAAATGGTTAGGGATTGTAATATGTCAGAATGCTTGACCCCCAACATTCCCATTTCTTGACCCTGAGTTGTATGTCATCTAAAATGCTGAGGGAGACGAAATTGCAATCCTCATAAAACCGATGCACAGACGAGCTGACATCATGCCAAAACCTCTCAACTTGATGATGGTGCTGTCTGTTTCTCAGCTGCATCTATTGTCTTACAGTGTGTGTTTGTGAACGACACTTCCTCTGTTCAGTCGGTCGGACTGGCTTTGCTGGTGTAGACGGTTTTGTCGGTCTCAGAGGGAGTGATGTCAGCGCTGAAGCACGCTGAGCTGTGAAACCCGCCCACTCAAGCTTTTTTAGACCCCTCTGGCTAATAGATGTTGCAGTCTCAAAGTCCAGGTGACACTATGTGACTCAGCTTGTTTGAGATATGTATCCTGGTGCTGTGTGGTGAGGAATGAGGATTTATAGTTCAGTCAAAGCAATATGAAGCAGCTCGAGACAGTGTGTAATGCCATTCAGAAATGCCTCCCTTTGCCTCTCTACGTTCACTCTCTTCTGTGTTTACGAGTTAATAGGTTGAATTGCTGAACGGTCATTCTCTGAATCCCTGAAGTGTCCCTTTTGGTGACTGAGATCCGTCCTATAATGAGCCCTAAACATCACTCTCATTCAAACTGTTTTAAAAACAGCCCTAAACTAGAACTGCAACTGGCCACCATTTTAATAGTACAGTAGATTCATTTATTAGTTTTTTTCATTTAATCAGATTTTTTTAATCATCTTGCACAATGCATAAATAGATTTCTGTATAATGTGGTGTTATTGTGTGGATTTCTAACGTTTTTCACTATTATAATGTGCCATCGTCACATACATTTTTAGTTGATTATTTTAATTGTAATATGTAATGTTGGTCACTTTATTTTAAGGTCCAATTCTCGCTATTAACAAACCATTAAATATGACTTTTGCCTCAACAAACTCCTAATTGGCTACTTATTAATAGTTAGTAAGGTAGTTGTTAAGTTTAGCTATTGGGTAGGATTAGGGAAGTAGAATATGGTCATACGGAATATTTGCTTTATAAGTACTAATAAACAGCCAATATTTTATGAATAGGCTGCTAATAAGCAACTAGTTAATAGTGAGAATTTGTCCCTATACTAAAGTGTTACATTCTGTTAATTGTTTTGATTCGTTGCAGGCCCCTTTGAGGACAGATTATTTTTAATTTTGATCTTCATTTTCTTAAATTAATACTTTTATTTTATAGGTTTTTATTATTTTGCCTGGCACATGCTCGTGCTACTTGGTGTAAACAGTCATTCTGCATATAGAATAGTGTTGGTGCCTAGATTTACATCCTAATTGGCATATTCCCCAAATTATCGTCAGCACTTGAGTTTGCTGATGTTATCACATTTTATTATCTGTGCTTACAGATTTATTTTAAATTATACTTCACTTTATTACCATTATTCACTTACCAGAAAGTTTACTCCATCGGAAGGACAAAAGCACCTACTGTTTTCTATATGAAAACTTCATGTGAATTTTAACAACGATATAAATGTAATATGAAACATTTGGAATCCAATTGTAAGTTTAGGATTAACACGATTGCCTCAAGAACGACAAAGAACAGTTACATACCAAGAAACTCATACTCGACGTTCGAGTCTAAAGCGCACAAGTATTTAGGGGTACGCTCTTTAAAAAACACTTTCCATATAAATTCAAAAATCTAGTAAAATTAGAACTGCTTTACCAAACTAATTGCCACTTTTAGAACAAACACACGTTTTATAATCATAAAGCTGCTTCTGCTAAATAACGGACTGCATTCACTTACAACGTCCTGCTGAGGCCAGTCGCCGTTACGGCGCCGCACGGCCACTCAAAGTCACTGCTTGTGTTTACTGGTCCTTTTCTGAAGCATCTCCGCCAACTGCGTCGGCTACAAGCATAGGCCCTAGGTAATTCCTCTTTCGTGATCTCAAATAAAAGGCAGTCGAACAACGACGATGATATCGCTTACATCCATACAACCAATAAGCAAACCGATAACGATCTCGCGTACACCCAGGCACAACCCTAATATTAGAAAAAAGCAACCCCCCCGCATGGAAAAGGTGTACGTAATTATTCCTTTACTTTTTATCAAAGCAAATTTGACAGTGGTATTATTGAATTGATCGATCATTTACACTCATCGTAAGTACAGTTCCCAGTGAAAATGGCAACAACGGTTTTTTTAAAATGCCCCCAACAATTATGTAACAAACAAAACAAATATCACTATTACTGTAATCATTTAGGTAGCACATAACACTACCCATTTCCTTATACTATTTACTCAGCGGCTTGGGTGTCAATGGTCTTTAACGCGTTATTAATCAAGTTTAGACACATATTACAAACTAACCGCCACAATTACTATTCAAATTAATTTAATCCCACATGGGGTGTTAAAGCAATCTTAACGCAGTTTCCCTCTCAGTATTACTTACTTTATGAGTATATATTATATAGTATGAAAGCCTGTGGCTCACTGGCTGTGACGGAGCGTGGAAATCACGAGTATCCTTAAGTGGCAAACAGGAGAGTTTCTCCTTTAGCACGATAAACAGGCAGCGCAACCTGCCTCCGGACGGGACAATATCATGACCTATCACACACATTGGTCTAGTAGCATCGTTTTTGGTTAACCTTTCCGTGGATTTATTATTTTCGAGTCTTTTGGGCGATGACACACGGCCCTCTCATAACCAACCTTATATAACGCTACGTAATCACGCTAATCGGCGCAGGTACTCTAGAGTTCCGCGCGCCCTCCCGGCGAAACGAATCGGGTTAGCTTCACCAGCATCCCACATCTACCCACGCCCAAACCCTGCCCATACGAAGCACTGCACGTCTTACCATGAGTCCCACCTCTTCCAACTCTAGCGCTGGGGAATGCTAAAGACGACTGCGGCCCCGATGGCACGGGCATCGAAGAGATCATGATAGCACCTAGTCAAACGAACCACGCTTTGGGTATCAAGACGCACCTTATCGGGCCGCACCGGATTATAGATTTTCCTAGAGTGAGTACATCCCGCACACACAATTCTCTAACCTGCCCGCACCTTTCCCCCCCCCCCCCCCCCCATGCCCACTTCAAGTGGTTGTTTCGCCTCACCTTTGCGTTGGGCCCGATGCAAACGTAGTGCCGACTCGCTTCTACAGGTGCCTTGTTATTAATTTTGAATCGCGGCCTCTGGATCTCTGAGCATAGCTTGGTTTTTTTCTATAAAAAAAAAAAAAGTTCATTGCAGTCAAGTTTGTACTTCTTGTTATCAGCGCTGTTCGCGATACAAGAGCCGGTTTACGGCGGAGCAAAGTTAAGTTTCTACATATTAATGTGTAGCTTTATCAGTGGGATGACTTTGTCAGTTATGTCTATATACATATGGCAGAAATGTACGTGAAAACAATTTAGAAGACGTAGAGTTCCAAATGACGACGATGAACACTATAACAGCAATTAATTTATGATGCATAAATAATCAACTTATAGCAAAATGTGTATTCTGTCTTTTTTTGTTGTCAGGTTTGGTCATCACTCTGAAGTTCCTTCTGAAGCTGGTTGGCGCTCATCTTCTTTTCTCAGGTGTTCTGGATCCCTATGGCACGCAGAAGCTTGTGTCAAGTTCCTGAGTTTTGGCGCTTCCGCGGATAGACAAACAAATAGAGACACTAATCAGAAGACATTAATTATCATCAAGACCCCTGTTCCAACCAAGCAATCTGACTCTTGTTTAAACTTAACCCTAAACTAAAGAAGTTTCGTCAGAATATAACTGCGCAGTACAAATTATGAGATGTATTCTTTGATGCTTGTGCCAAAGAGATGTCTTTACTAGATTATCTAATCAGAGAGGAGTGTGTTCTGAACCCCGACCGATTATCAGGAAGAGCTATTTTCAAATACTTAAGTATAACATTAATTAATTCGCCTACCAGAGATGGCAAGGTGAGCAAATAGCTTTTTGGTTCTTATAGTCTAGTCTTTGTTACTATTTTAGCGTGTGTAATTTGAGATTTTACAATAAATATTTCAACTTGGCTTGTCTACATATAGTATCCGTATAAGAATCACGTGCTGTCTGATAAAGAAGCACCTTATTTTGTCAATTTTTAAAACAGTTGTTTGCATACCAAATGTATTGCCTTTTTGTGTCATATAGCGAGTCACAGTTTAAATGAAAAATGATTAATATTGAATTTTGTGCAGCAATTGGATATCAGAAAGCATGTGATCTAATGGTGAAAAAAAACATTTAATACATTTCCTTCATTGCAGTGGCCACTAGCATATATTGTATACTTGAAATGTGTCCGCATCTGTCTCGTCTCTTCTCATTTCGTTCTCTTTGCACATACAAAGATATGGAATTTTTGGAGAAATCATATTGGGGAATTCATTTTCCTTGTCAACGGCTCTTTTTCAGACTGTACAGCCATTATTGACTGCCTCCTGTGCACAGCCATGAACTGATTCTTGTCAGCACAACAGCAATCATCCGTAACGATTCCAATGCTGATCGTGAAACATCTCTTGATCGAAGAACCCAATTAACAGAGTTTGGTTAAGTACCCTTAGGCAACTGTCCCTCTACAATCAGCAGCCCTTCTGTGTATTAGAGTCCAACCCTACAAGTAGAGCTGCTGGAGAGAACAGCGTCTGTTTGCACACGGTCAGTAATTTCCTCTGAGCTTTCTAATATGGTCATTTCTCACAGTCTATTACAGCACTGGGCCCGTTAACATCAGTTCTCCTTTCTTTTGTGAGCAGACATGCATGTGGTTATGCCGTACCCTCCTATTAGGCATCTGGAAGGTTGGTTTCATTTCTACCCTTGCCACCCCTCTCTTCTAGCTTAAGCTATTCATCACCGTTGGTCCATTCTTTTGTGCAAAACAAAAGCTCCACTCTGGTTTGTGCTGGCTGAACATCTCCATCTGGACATTGCCTGTGATTTCTGTTGTTTTAATGCTCTCTTCTAATGCTTCAGCACACAACCAATGACCACCTTTGAATTTTTGATTGACAATTTGCTTGTTGTTATTTCATGAGTGTTCTTATGATAAGAATACAAGAATAAACGCAAGCATTTGCAGTTTCTCGCACGGAGGGTGGGTGTGGACCAGACACTCTATCTG
Organism: Sinocyclocheilus anophthalmus; assembly: GCA_018155175.1. Classification (NCBI taxonomy): domain Eukaryota; kingdom Metazoa; phylum Chordata; class Actinopteri; order Cypriniformes; family Cyprinidae; genus Sinocyclocheilus; species Sinocyclocheilus anophthalmus. The sequence goes on along the minus strand of JADLZN010012087.1, from coordinate 21,554 downwards.
ACACTATAACGGCTGTTCTGCGCAGTTCATGCCTGCCCCCCCCGACCGCGAACACCCCCCCCCCGAGTCCCCCCCCCCCGGTATTTGGGTTAAGCTGCAGATGTCAAAATGAAAGTTGAGTCATACTCCAAGACTGTCTAATGAATATCCTCTCTCTTTCTTTTGCAGGATCTCAAGAAGCCCTTTGATAAAGCCTGGAAAGACTATGAGACCAAAGTGTAAGAGATTTTCAAAGAATTCATTAATTTCTGTCATGCATGTTTGCTTAAATCTTAGTCTGAAAATTAATTAAATTGAAAGCAAATGTCAGTGTCCTGAGAGTCAAATGAGGGATCAGTGGTGCCCAGCACTCTGGATAATGAGCTGTCATTGTTACCACCTCACTTCCTGTATTCCTATCCTCTGCTATTACACTGATTGCTGTGCATGCAACAATGTATGACATTTATGTAGCACTTTTTATATATTTTCCAAGCTGCAAGGGACATTCTTTACTGAAAGGGTAATACATTTTCTTATAACACGTCATTTGATTAATTGATTTACCGTTGAAGCCAGGTGCTGTCTTTTTTAATATCATTGCTGTTTTCCATCATTGGCAGTTTTGCTCAGAGCCATGCCAGATCAATATACATGTTTGTCAACCCCCCCATCGCGTCGCGCGGATACATCAGTCGCGGGGTATGATGTGACCGCGCGTACGCTTTCATTGTTTCTCTCCAGATTCAAATGTAAGACAATCTCGACCCCTGGCTCCGGTAATTGGTGGAAAAATTTAGCAAATAATTACCTTGACTCTGGCCCTGACCTCACCATTAAACTGGCTTTCAATCGCACCATCTCGGGCTACGGAAGCGTTTTAAGGCGTCTCAACTTCATCTCGGTGTCAGTGCAAAGCTTTCCTGTACTTGATCAATCGCACAGTTTGACACACGCGTTTGAGCTGCAGGCTTCATTTGTGCAAATATCCTGCTAATGAGTATGCTGAAGAGCTTGCTGTGTTTGTTTAAGAGACAGTGAATCTGACAGTAAAAATAATGTGGTGCCTCAGGAGAGCAGGTTTAACAGCAGGAAAACTCAAAATCACGATTCCCTACACTCCGTTAAAAATTAAGCGGGTCCTTTCACCGATGGAATACTGGCCATAGAAGAACCTTTTTGTCTAAATGGGCGCATACGAACCTTGAAACAAAAGTCTTGAGAACTTTCTGTGGTCACAAAAGGTTCTTTGTTGCGAAAGAAGGTTTTTCAGATTATAAAAAGGTAAGAAAGAAGTGGTTCTTTAAAGAACCTTTGACTGAATGTTTTTTTTGTGGAACCAAAAATGGTTCTTCTATCGCGTGGCTTGAAGAACCTTTTGAAGACCTTTATTTTTAAGAGTGTATCTTACTTATTTGTGTTGGCGTGTGTTTTCTTTCTCCCTAAAAAGACATGAAGACAACACTCCACCATTGTATGTTTGTAACTGGGTTGAAATTGACCATCTTTGGGATGATGAAAGGTGGACTGTTCTTTTAACTAGACAGAGGTGAAGTGATGGACGGACTGAAGGGAGTCTTGTTTAGGCTTAGTGCTTCGCAGCGGTCAGGTGTGACAGATGTCAATAACTCAAAGTTATCATGGGGAAGCTGCGAAAAGAAGACAGCTGCAACACAAACGCTAATATATGTTAATTACATATTTACTCTTACACTATAGGTTATAATGTTTGGATCTGTAGATGAATCTTAAAAAGCAAAAAATAGACTAGCAAGTAAAAAAAAAGTAATTGAAAACAATAGAAAATCAAACGAGAACAAATACATGAAGAAATTTAGTTCATTAAACATGATTCTTACGACACCACGTTTTGGTATTGTGTATCAAAGATAGTTGTCAAAGATAATGGGCATAGGTGTCAATATAATCTCTTGATTGATATTGCTTTTGTGCCATCTGAAAATAGCGGCCAGACAAGTTGGCGCTGTGGCCCTAAAACCAAAACTGTGTCTTTTCCCCTAGAAAATAAAAGAACAACGTTTGGAAAGGGTTCGTGACGTTAAAAAAGGCGCAAAAAATCATTAAACATACAATCCAATTATAAACATTAAACGGAGTCACTACCGTATGCGTTTCAAGTTTCATCCTTTCTCTTCTGGAGTGTTACAAGCTCTTGGGCATAAAGACGATCCTGTAAACTTGCAAAGACTAAGTCTCAAATCCAGAGATCTTCTTAAATAAACCTTAAGAGTCAGACCACCCTACCTAAAACGCGCGTTCCTGCTACACCCCCTCCACCTACTCACTCGTCAGCTACTCTGGAAGATTGTGCATAACGCCGTGCCCACTCATGTCTCACGCAAGAAAGAAAGCGTACTTGTTATTCTCGCCTCTGTAATAGTTGGTCTGGCCTGGCCACGCCAAGCCATGTCCGTGAAGGCGCTGCTCTTTTTTATGTTGTGAAATCGAACTACTTTGTTGGCCTGTCCAAAGAGAGATATATCGCTTTCGTCCTGTACTCTGGACGCTGATCCGTGCGGTCGCTGAGAAATACATCAACGTCAGGTGCTGTGGGCTCGCCGATCGCTTCTCCACCCCCGGTGAGCATAAGCGGAGTCGGCAGCCGGGTGTGGGTCGTCACATGTGTTTGCCGCAGGCATCACAATATGATAAGTGGCGTAACATTTCCATCACACACTTGAAGTATTCAGCCAATCACAACGCACTAGATACCTGGCCAATCACAGCACACCTCACTTATCAGACCGATGAGCTTTGTAAAATCAACGACCTTGTCAGAAAGGCGGGCATAGAGGCTAAACAATATGGTAAGGTATATTGAAATAATGTGTGTTTTTTTAACCTACCTGTCATAAACACATTCATTACACCAAAGACACCAAATGAGGTGTGGATTTTTAGCAGCATCAGCTGATCCCTTTAAGATATGGCTTAGAATAGTCACCTTTACCACCCCATGATTTACAAAACTTTATGACTTTTCTTTTGCTGTGGATCACAATATAATTTTGAATAATTTGGGAATCAACCAATGATTTTTCTATTAGACTAGACTACAATATCTTTGGTGCTCATCAGAGATAGACTGCCCATTTTTTACATTCTTAATGTATGTTTAATTTATGCACATGTGTATTGAGGCTATTTTATCACTTATTATTATTACCAACTTTGTTTGGGAATTTTTTATTAAGTTTCTTTTATAATTAACTAAGATCTTGCTTCTCCCAACCCCTGAACACTAATTCGCAGACAAATCAAAATTGTTGTTCAAGTGTACACTCCTCAGCATAGAACCAGCAACATTTCGTCGCACGCCTTTGCCTTGTTATCACAAGTCTTTTTAGTTTTTATATGCCTCTTTTCATATTTCTACCTTTTCAACGAGACCTGAAAGCTGTTGTTTTTGTTGGAAACAATTGCGGATCTAGCCTGGTTCGACCCATGCGCTTAGAGGCCCCATCTCGCTCGCGATAACAGACTTTAAACTCTGAAAGCAGAGGTTCCAGAAATGGCCAACCTGCTTCAGCTAAGAGCGAATAAAGGCCTAAACCAAACGCATGAGGCTCTCTCTGGAATCCTGTGTCTGAGATCAGGGCTCTCCTTCCCCACAGAGGAAATGCAGCATCCGTAACGGGGGGTACAAAATGCCGCTGGAGCATATGGAAAAGAATGCCCTGCTGCATGAGTGTTTCCTGTTCGTGTGTTTGCGATTGTGTGTCTGAATTTTTTTTAAGGTGGTCTATGTGTGTTTCACGCAGTTCTAAAATCGAGAAGGAGAAAAAAGAGCATGCCCGACAGCACGGAATGATCCGGACGGAGATCAGTGGAGCGGAGATAGCAGAGGAGATGGAGAAGGAGCGCCGTTTCTTTCAGCTTCAGATGTGTGAGGTCAGAGGAGACTCATTTCATTGGAGAATCATGTAATAGGCATTTCCTTGGCGGTGTGTGTGCTTCAGTCTCCTCTATTGTTTTGTTACAGTACCTCCTCAAAGTCAATGAAATCAAGATCAAGAAAGGTGTCGACTTGCTTCAGAATCTCATCAAATACTTTCATGCACAGTGCAAGTAAGTCTGGCCACGTTTCTTAATGTTTCTCTTAAATAAAGGCTTGAACAAATAATTTACTCACCCCCATGCCATCCAAGATGTTCATGTAATTCTTTCTTCAGTCAAAAAGAAATTAAAAAGTTTTTGATGAAAACATTTCAGGATTTTTCTCCATATAGTGGACTTCAATGGGACCCAACAGGTTGAAGGTCCAAATTGTAGTTTCAGTGCAGCTTCAAAGGGCTCTGCAGGATCCCAGCTGAGGAATAAGGGTCTTTTCTAGAGAAACAATCTGTTATTTTCTAAAAAACTAAATATATACAGTGCTGTGAAAAGGTTTTTGCCCCCTTCCTGTTTTTTTACTTTTTTGCATATTTGTCACAATTAAAAGATTCAAATCATCAAACAAATTTTAATATTGCACAAAGATAATTCAAGTAAATACAAAATGCAGTTTTTAAATGATAATTTATTTTTTAAGGGAAAAAAGCTGTCCCAACCTGCCTGGCCCTACGTGAAAAATAATTGCCCCCTAAATCTAATAATTGGTTGTGCCATGCTTTGCAGCAACAACTGCAATCAAGTTTTTGCAATAACTGGCAATGAGTCTTTCACATAGCTGTGAAGGAATTTTGGCCCACTCTTCTATGCAGAATTGTTTTAATTCAGCCACAATATTGGAGGGTTTTTGAGCATAAATGGACTGTTTAAGCTCCAACTTCGATTTATCTTCTGCACTTTGTCCCTTGGCGCTCCAAACCTGAATTAGTTTTGTTCTCTTCAGCTTCCATAGGTGACTTTTACGTGTGTTTGGGATCATTGTCCTGCTACATAACCCAAGTGCGCTTGAGGTTGAGGTCACAAACTGATGGCCGGATATTTTCCTTCAGGATTTTCTGATAGAGTGCATAATTCATTGTTCCGTCAATTATGGCAAGTCGTCCTGTTCCTGAAGCTGCAAAGCAGCCCCAGATTATCACACTACCACCACAATGTTTGACTGTTGGTATGATGTCCTTTTTTATGAAATGCTGTGTTGGTTTTACCCCAGACGTAACAGGACACACACCTTCCAAAAAATTCTACTTTTGTCTCATCAGTCCACAGAATATTTACGCAAATAGATTTACTCAAATTTTTTGGCAGAATGAGAGACACACTCTGTGTGCCTTATTTGGTCAGCCGTGGCTTTAGTCGCTTTGAACTGCGTCCCAGGGATGGCCGTTTTTCCCAGGGTCTCTGTTTGATTAATTGTTGCCCGAACACTGACCTTAATTGAGTGGCAAGGGAGCGTGGCTTCTTTAGATGTTTTCTGGGGTCCTTTTATGCCCTTGGATGAGTCGTCGTTGTGCTCTTTGAGTAATTTTGGTTGGCCGGCAACTCTTGGGAAGGTTCACCATTGTTTCAGGTTTTCTCCGTTTGTGGATAATGGCTCTAACTGTGGTTCCCTGGAGTCCCAAAGCCTTAGAAATGGGTTTATAATCCTTTCCAGACTGATACATGTAAACTGTTTTGATTCTCATCTGTTCTTGACTTTCTTTAGATCGCGGCATAATGTGTTTCTCTTTAAGCATGCTTCACTTTGTCAGACTGGTTCTATTTAATTGATTTCTTGATTCAACAGGTCTGGCGTTAATCAGGCCTGGGTGTGGCTAGTGAAGTTTAACTCAGCTTTGTAAAATAATGTGGTTAATCACAGTTTTTTCATGATTTAACAAGAGGGGGCAATTAATTTTTCACATAGGGCCATGTGGGTTTGGACAGCTTTTTTCCCTTAATAAATAATAATTTAAAAACTGCATTTTGTATTTACTTTTGTATTATCTTTGTGTAATATTGAAATTTGTTTGATGATCTGAATTTTTTTAAGTGTGACAAATATGCAAAAAACTAAGAAAACAGGAAGGGTGCAAAAACCTTTTCACAGCACTGTAGATATCTGGCTTTTTGGCTAGATTGAAACAAGGACAATTGCCCTTTCGATAAACAAGGCAATAATAGATGGTAGGTAAACAAAGTTATATTTATTGAGTTTAAACGTGAATATGTCTGTGAAAGATTGTATTACTGTACTGTGATAAAAGAGACAATGCTGAGAAAGCATTTTCAGAAACAACATTTGGATTTGAAATCAATGTTGCCTTTGTGGTAAACAGCCGCGGATCAGGAAACTGCAAACGCGTCCTTGGCGAAAGCAAAATGAGTCCGTGCTGCATCTGCACCGCATACACATACTGTATACGCACTGCAGACTGAGTACGTGTGAACTTGGCGCAACAAATCTAGTTCAACATCTGAGCTCTATGACCAATGCATGGCAAAATGCATTTTTTCCCCCTGCCATATGTCTTTTCTAGAGACATTTTGTTACACCTTTACTTAGTGATTATTTTGCCTTATGTCTGTTCTAGAGACATGTTACAGCTTCTTAATAAAGCGCTAATTGGTTTTCTTTTGGAAATATGATTCAAATTCACACTGAATGCATTAAATGACTGTAAAGCATGTCTGTGTGTCAAAATCATGATTAAAATCGAAATCGCAAAATTGATCAAAGAAATTGCGATAGTTTTTTTTTTTGTCCATCTCACATACCCTATTTAAAAAGTATTCATTTTTTAGAAAATGACTGATCGTTTCTCTAAATGAGACCCTTATTCCTCTGCTGGGATCCTGTAGAGCCCTTTGAAGCTCCACTGAAACTGCAATTTAGACCTTCAACCTGTTGGTCACCATTGAAGTCCATTATATGGAGAATCCTGGAAGGTTTTCCTCACAAACCTATGTTGCTCCAATGTTGTTTTTATCACATCTTCAACTAAAATGGAGCGTGTGTTTAATTATTTGGAAATGAACTGGCGTTATGTCTTTTGTCATAGCTTCTTTCAGGATGGTCTCAAAGCAGTGGACAACCTCAAACCCTCAATAGAGAAACTCGCCACAGACTTGCACTCGGTGAGAGATTTTTCAAAGCTGAAACACTGACATACCAGCCTTATACTGGCTCACACCACTGATCTCTAGGTCAATTCTAATTTTTACCTTCACAAAACCTTCTGTTTCCACTGCTGGTTGTGTGTTCAGATCAAACAGGTACAGGATGAAGAACGCAAGCAGCTAACCCAGTTACGGGACGTGTTAAAGACCACTCTGCAAGTGGAGCAGAAGGAGGTTAGTCCTTTGTCAAATAAGATCCCACGCAAATCGCAGCAATTTACAAACCACAGCACTATTCACAGCGCGTTTATAGCTCAGTTTGAAGTGTGTCTAAATTAAAATGGTTTAAGTCTACTGCTCAGTAAACACTGAATGGGGAAACTGGTCATCAGCCTCTACTCTACTCTACATCAGCCAATTTTCACACCCTCTGAAAGCTTTAGTCACTCAAGACATTTAAGTGTTTCCTCAATCAAGTAGCTTTGGCATATATGATTACAGACATTAAGCGATTACACACATTTAATCTAAATGCAAATAACTCGACGTGAACAAGTAAGAGTTTCATTTGTCTCGCCATATGGGTTACACATGACATCCCTGTTTATTACAGGAGTGCACAATATATCTGTGATCATAGTGGTTTCGGTCAATCAGTCAATCTATTTATATGTTCATGTATTTATTTATTTATTGCCCCCTTCCTATTGTTATTTTACTACCACCTTGTTTACTAAGATACCTATATTTGTGATCATATTGTTTTCGCCTCTTAGATTTTATTTCTATTTTTTTGATTTATTCTTTATTGGTAATATTTTTATTTTATCGTTGCCTTGTTTACTTTTATGGATACACAATAATAATATATATACTAATATATATAGATATATATATATATATTATATATATTATATATATTGACAAACGAAACGCAACACTGTTTGTTTTTTTTGCCCCATTTTTCAGAGCTGAACTCAAAGATCAAGACTTATTTCTATGTACCCAAAACCTATATTCTCTCAAATACTGTTCACAAACTGTCTAAATCTGTTATTGAGCACTTCCCTTTTCTGAGATAACCAGACCACCTCAACGGTGGGGCTGTATCAAGATGCTGATTAGACAGCTGATTATTGCACAGGTGTGCCTTAGGGTGGCCACAATTTAAGGCCACTCTAAAATGTGCAGTTTTTATCACACAGCACAATGCCACAGATGTTGCATGTTTTGAGGGAGCGTGCAATTGGCATGTTGACTGCAGGGATGTCCACCAGAGCTGTTGCCCATGAGTTGAATTCATTTCTCTACCATAAGCCGTCTCCAGAGGCGTTTCAGAGAATTTGGCAGTACATCCAACTGGCCTCACAACTGCAGACCACGTGTAACTACACCAGCCCAGGATCTCCACATCCAAGATCGTCTGAGACCAGAAGTGTTGCGTTTATAATTTGTTCAGTGTAATCATATTTGTGTGTGTGTGTGTGAGCATTGGGGTCGGTCAAATTAATTAATTCATTATTTAATTTTTATTTTATATCTATCTAGCTATCGCACAATACCTCCAAATCGTATTGATTTTGGCCACAATTATTGATTTTTTTTTTTTCCCAATAGGCACTGCACACTTTTTCCCGTAGGCATCATAGACTTATTTGGATGATATTGGCACATTTTTTCCATTTCTGGCTGCATACTCTAGATTTCTTTTAATTCATTATTAGTCATAACATAAAAATAACTGGCCATTGATGTCACACAATGTTTGATACATTCTTACAGTATATAGCAATGTTGTTTTAGTGTGCAAAATGTTTTTTGTAACCTGTCTGAAGAATGCTCTCTTCTCTTCTTTAATGCTACCGTCCTTTGGCAACAAAGTCTAGGAGAGTAAGTGTCTGCTTGGTATACATGATCATACTTGCGCATTTGCCATTTCCTGGAATTGTCTGCAAAATGTAAAAGAAAAGAAAAAACAAACATGCAGTGCAGATGAATTAAATCTAAGGCTCTGAGTGCAGTTCATACAATGTTGCGGCTGATGTCTTTTATCCAACTCTGAGTGATGTGGCACTATAATTAAACCGAGCTTTATACAGCACACATCGTCAAAATACAGCCCATTTTGGCTTTCGTCCAACTCAAAATATTAGTACTAAAATGGCAGTGTTCTCATTACTGGCTCAGAGCCTTGTGTTCCAAAGCAGTGTGTTTCCAAATGAGCTCAGCTCCCTGGGGACGCTTGCAACCCACTGCTCCCATTTCCTCACTGAAGTGACAACACTGCCATACAAAAACACTGCTTTTCACTTCCTCTGACTGCTGACATGCCAGTGCTTCACTGCTGCTGTGTGTACAGAGAATACATTTACATATCTGTTCTCCTCATAGGACTCACAGGTTAGACAGAGCGCCACCTACAGTCTGCACCAACCCCAGGGTAACAAAGAACACGGGACGGAGCGCAGCGGGAACCTTTACAAGAAGAGTGATGGGTAATCATATTTTGACATCACATAACATAGTGTGCATTAAAAAGCCATACAGTGAGTTAATGCACATTTGTTACAATGACTAAAGTCCGTCCTGCTTAATTTATAATTAAATAGTCATTGATGTGGCTTTTACTGTTTCCTGCCTACTTCCTCAGGCTGCGGAAAGTGTGGCAGAAGAGAAAGTGCACGGTGAAGAATGGTTATTTGACCATCTCACATGGGACGGTACGTAACCTACCTCTGACATTCTTTATGTCCGATTAGTTTTCATGCTCATGTGTACATGCACTAACATATGGGTGGTTGAAATGTCAAGTGGAGCAGTGACAGCAGTGTCCTGCGGTGTAACTTGCAATTTTAATGGGGTTGGGCATAAGGATCTTGAAATATTGATACTATTACTGATAGAGAATTGCTTTTTTTTTGCATGATAATAAATGTATACTATAAGCTTTGAAGTGAAAACATTAGCTGTTATTAATAAATAAATAAATAATAAAAGGGTTTCACAAAAAAGGAAGAAATAGTTATTGTCCTACATAACTGTTTAGTACTATTTATTGTACTATTCAGTGCTAGAACTATTTGTTCCTTTTTTTGTTAATTTTATTATTCTTTTTTGGATTAAAAATATGGTTTTGCAATGTTAATCGTGATGGCTTTTAAATATCATGTTACATAAATATAATTATTTACCATTTTATCCTCAGAAATCACCAAAACTTTCCATTTACTAGAGATATTGGTTTTAATAATCTACTATGTTGGTTTCGGCAGAGCCGTCCTTATGTGGGGCCCCCCTTGGTCCGTTTGCGATTGCGGTCCGGGGGGGAGGGGATTCCCCCTCGGTCTGCTCGCCGTGGGGCCCGGTGCAACCGCACCAGTTGCACCCCCCTAAGGACGGCCCTGGGTCTCGGAAGCAGTTGATATTGGATTGAAATGGGGAAAAAAAGTGAAATTGCCCCTCTTAATTAGCTAAAAAGGTGATTTCCTTTTTTTTTTTTTTATAATTGAGTTATTATGATAATTATTTATGCCATCATGTTAATTGAGACCACAGGGAATATTCATGCTTTAAAAATGAATTTCTCACACCGTAAGTGCATTTAAGTGAACTTGTGAAGGCTAAAATGGTGATTTAAAAATAGTAAATAAATGTATTAATTAAAAGGGAACAAGCCACAGCACCTGCGATATACTTATCTTTGATAAATCACGCAGTTTCCTCATTAGTGCAGTGCTAATTCAATAGTCTTTCAGTCTTCAACCCGAGCCTCTCAGTGAACATCATTAGTCATTTAACTGTCTTTTCCAGAGGCATTTCCTTTGGCCTCAGTGTTGTTCAGATCTGAAAACTTTCCTTGTCAGCAACAGACTGTGGCCTGATTGTGAAACTTTAGGACGTTCTTGCTGTGGCTGATTCTCAATTTCTCAATGTAGAGTATATATATGGAAAAAGAGAGCCAAATACATTTACATTTATGAAGGGATTTACAAGGTGTTTTGGGATCTGTTTTAGGACCATTAGGGTTTTTTTTGATACATGATTTCCATGTAATTTTCTTAAAAGTAAATTAATAGTAATTTTTCTGTGTTAAAATAAATGCTGTAATTTAATGATTTAAAAAAATTGTCAGTGTAAATTAAACTCCGTAAACTCAAAAACAGAAAGAAATACGACCTGTACGTTCTTTCTAAGTTTTAATACTAAATCATGGTATTAGGCTTGTATGTTGAGATGAGTGTAACTGTTGCTCTATATCTCTTTCTCTCTCTCTCTCTTTCTTTCTCTTCTCTCCTCTCTCTCCGTGTCTCAGGCAAACAGACCTCCTGCCAAACTCAATCTTCTCACCTGTCAAGTGAAGCACAACCCAGAGGAGAAGAAAAGTTTTGACCTCATCTCCCGTACGGTTACACCCGTCACCGTTACTTCACACACATTTATAAATCTGATATGGGAGCTATGTAAAACTTAATTAAAGCTTGGCTGCTAAAAACGTAACTGAGAACACTGAGGGCAAAAATGTTAGAGCAGCAGTACAGAACAAAAGTAGGAGGATTAAGTTGTTTTGAGGTTTATATTAAGAGATCCTAATCAACCAACTGAAAGTCTATTTTTGATCTTTTAAATGATCAGAAATATAATTAAAATGAATAAATTAGTAAAAAAAAAAACATTTATGTATATAATTATTTATATGTTGTATTTGTTTTATAAGACATTAATTATGAATTTGTTTATATACTGTATAATTGGAGAGTTTGTAGGAGGAAAATTCCCCAACACTATATAGTATAGAGCCTTGCAGTTCTGTGGCTTGTAGAGTTTCATTGTAACATTCCAAGGCTACAGAGTAACAGAGTGTTTGTTGTTACTTGATGAAGTAAGTGGCTGAGGAAAACACTGGCCCTGCTAAGGGATTTTCTCCCATGGTCCTGTGCTTCCTTTACATCTCATCTAACCACAGGAAACTAATGCCAGAGAAAACAAGTTCAGTTTTATGTGTCCCTCCATGAGTGGGAGTATTTGAGCTTATCTTGCCAGCCCCATCCTCTTAGGTTTTTTCCAGTCTTCCTCATTCCAAATGAATTGTCACTGTGTCACTCTAGTTTTCCTCTCCGTTAACCAGCACAACTTTATTCATCAGCCTATCAGTGGTGTTATTGTTAACTAAAACTATTACAAATATTTTTTTTTTGTTAATTGAAATAAAGCTGAAATAAACTAAAATATAAAAAATTAATTGAAAACCAAACTTAATATAGTAACATAAAATATCAATCAGAAATAAATCTAAAATTAACTAAAACGAAACGAAAATAAATCGTTATTATAAAAATAATACAATGATAAAGCCCATAAAAATATTACCCTAATACAATTAAAATATAATTGCAACTAAAAAAACTAGGTGCACCGTTTATCGGCTGCCGATATTTTATCGGCCATTTTGAATTATTTTAAAGCCGGAAAAAAAAATCGGAAATAGCATGAAAGGCCGATATCGATGGCTTATTAATTAACTGCATGGAGACAACGAGTTGCATGTCTGTTGCATAATCCAACGTTTTTCTCTGGTCAAAATAATTAAATACTTCCCAAAGCAAAATAAAATCTGTACAAAATATAGTTTGTCAGACAGCATAGTACGGCCGTATGCAAACGTGACGCTGACGCATCCAACGAGTGAAATGCACGCTCTCAGCTGTAAATTCATCATAGGTAATTCCCAATGGTAATTCCCCGGCGTTAGTTTATCTGAGGATATGTCACGAACCGCCAAGCATTAGGCCTACATTTAAGTGAAAATGAATGGCAGGTAATATGCAGCTTTTTGTTTGAAACCAGTGTAGAACACGGATTCACACAAGGTCACATCACGCACCTACAGCGTTTCTGTGAACAGAGAAAACAGAATAAAACTATATTGGCTACATAAAAAGGAATATATAGGCCTATAGACAAAATATATTTCACTTAAATCATTAACAGATTAACAAATCGAAAGAAAAAAATTGTGCTGAGTTTCGGATAATTGTAATGCGCTCCGAAGTTCACGGGGAAATAATTAGACGGCAGAAAGCAGTTTTCTTAATTTTTTCAAAAGCCTTACAATTTTGAATGATGTTTTGCTTCCATCTCTATGACAAACCAGCGTTGGTATGACCATAAATTACGGAGTAACAGTTGGGAAAACAATGCAGTGATCACGTCGGTGCCTCACACACATACAACTAATTTTTGCTAATTTGACATGGCAGCCTGTTCATTATCAAAATAAAATACAGTTAAAGAAACATAAACAGTTACGCTGCTCAATTTAAATAGTTCGTAGTACAGTCTGTGCCCTTCAGTGTGACCAGCCCACGCCTCACTGCTGATATAGCCTATATGTGAAGGATGATGTTTTACGTTGATTATGTGAGTGAAGAACAAAGCCTATAGCTTACAAAAATAAATAATAGGTTAGCATCCAGATACTAATCCAGATACTTCGCAAATATGGAAACATTTGGATTCGTGCAGAATGTAATAATAAAATGCAATGTACAGCCTACTAATTTAGGCATTTTTTTAAAATTAACTCTTATAGGAGTAGCGTTTTTTTTTTTATCCATGCTGAAACATTTTTAAATATCTTGAAAAAAAATTGTTTGTTTTTATTGCGTTGACAGTTTTTTCTTGTTCAATACATTTGGTCTTTGTTAAATCTAGAAAAGATGATGCTGTATTGGCTATGACTAAGAGAGATCATTCAAGACTCTCTTCATGATTCTTTTTCTTTTTGAGTAAATTAAACGCAGTACTTTATTATTATTATTATTATTATGTTGGCAAAGAAAAAGTTTTAAAAATGATGTTATTAACCGGTATGTTTTCTACTCAAAGCGGTTTCATAGAGGAACGCAGGAACAGAAACGTTAAAATACCAATTCTGCTCGGAGTGAACCAATCTTTTTTTTCTTCTTTTTTTTAAGCCCTGCTTTATGCAATTGACCAATATAGGTATCTGTATCGGAATCGGCCAATAAGTGTTTGTTAAAATCAACATCGGCCCCAAAAAATCCTATCGGTGCATCCCTAAAAATATCTAAATCTTTAATCTAGTTTCAGATATCGTAAATCTATAATAGTAAGCTAATACTACCATAACTACTTCTTATTTTGCCTACAAGATTTTGGGCAAGTTCCGTAAGACAAATTATAATGTTAGAAACGCAAGTTAAGTGGAGCAGTGTTGGGAAGGTTACTTTGGAAATGTAATAGGTTACAGATTACATTTAAAATGTAATAAGTAGTGTAACTTTTTCAATTACTTTAAAGTAATGTAACTGATTACTTTTTTGATTACTTTGCTTCATTTTTCGAGCATTTTTTTCAATCGTTAATAATTTTCAAAAATGTAAACCAGGCATGGGTTAACCTTACAGAAGTACTTAACACTGATTATTGTCAGTCTTTCAAAATCTTTACTCACTTAAGATTATAATAATTACATTTTTAAGCACAGCCACCACAAAACTTTAGCACCTCTTTTTACTTTGAGATTTTTCTGAGATCTTCTCAGACAGGTTGTAGCCTAAAGCTTTCAGCACCAATGTGGATTCGGCAGATGTGGTGTGCTGCAAATTCAAACGAGAACCAATCAAAAGGCTCAGAATAGCATCGCTTTACCAAATGGCCTTTAAATGGCAGGAGGCATCGTGCACATCAAATCAGGAAAAGCAACAAATTGATATTATTCAACATATCCTAGCTTTTTACAGAAAATATTCAGATGTAACCTCCTTTGTGTGGGCACCAATAGCCTCGTGGGCAGTGCACCGTCATATAGCGCCGTTGCACTTCAGGCGTCCCGAGTTGGAGTCCTGGCTCGCAGACCTTTCACGATCCTGTCTAGCTACTATCCTATCAAAATAAAGGCAAAAACGCCATTAATAAATCTTAAAAAAAAGAAAATATTCAAATGTAATCCCCTTTGTAATTGTTAACATTTTCATACGTAACTAATTTAATTGCACATTTTTCCCAGTAACTGTAACAGATTACAGTTAAATTTACTTTGTAATTAAATTACGTAATGCCTTTACATGTTGCTAGTTACTCTCCAACAGTGGTTGCCAGAACAACTGAAAAGGCCTGTGACAACATTTAATACAAAGCACTGTCTATATACAGTGCATCAGGTGATGTAGGAAAGATAAAGATGTCACAATTTTGCAATGAAAATGTAACAATATTTGGGCCATATCTGTTTTTTTTTGGTACAGATCCATCTGAAAAGGGATCATTACTCAAGGCTAGAAAACACTACACAACTTTTGTTTTGATTTGCAGTCTGAACAAGTCAACTCTAGTTGCTAAAAGTCCAATATCCAGTCTGCAGATTTCAGTTAACAGATTTCACAGACAGCACATCAATTTATGATGGGCACAGTTATATAGGGATGGACAAAATATAGGGCTCTAAACAGATCTATTATTGTCAAACGTTTACCTGTTTTCTCCAAGGTCTATTTGTGCTTTCATCTAACGAAGTCTTTCTGTTCTTCTTTCACTCTTAGATGACAGAACGTATCATTTCCAGGCAGAGGATGAGCCAGAGTGTCCAATGTAAGTGTGTTTGTCTGTGCGTCCCTGCTCTGTTTTCTGAGGAAACCTGTCATAGGGACATTCCCTACAGTTTTAGGGAATAACTAACTGAAAGTACCAAAATACTGCAGCTCTTCCAGTAATTAGCTGTTTTTCCCCAACTGAGGGTAGCTGGACCGTCATCAAACTAGACTTGGAAAAATCTGATTCATTTAATCCGGTTCAAAAAATGATTTGAATCATCATTCGTTTGTGTTCCTTGAACTCCTTGCAAAGCACATCATGTCTTTTTTTTGTAGTAAAATAAATAGTTATTATTCTTCTGTATTTATTTATTTTTTTGTATGAAATTATCTGTATTTATATATTAAGGTTGAAACTGTCCCTCTAATTATTATCCTGGTTATTTTTGTGACAGATAAATACTGCGTTAGTTGTGGATAATCATTAATCATTGATAAAAATGGTTCCCCCTTAACTTGAACATAGTTAGCTACTTTTTGCTAGTTGCCTCTAGTGTAGTGAACTGCTGTTTGAGACTGTAGTTGAACTACTTTAAATTGAGTCGCTACAGATTCAAAGAATCTTCCCCAGCCTTGATTCCCTACAATGCTCTAAAAGCTGTTACTGTAAGTAGAATCAGAATCAGTAGAATCAGCTTTTTGTTTCTTACTCCTCATGATCTCTATGCGTCTCTTCTCTTCTCAGATGGATCTCAGTGCTGCAGAACAGCAAGGAGGAGGCGCTCAACAACGCCTTTAAGGGTGACCAGCATGTTGGCGAGAACAACATCGTGCAGGAGCTGACCAAGGCCATCCTCGGTGAGGTCAAGCGGATGGCGGGTAATGACGTCTGCTGTGACTGCGGAGCTCCCGGTGAGTGACCTGGAAACCGACAGGAAGGAGGAAGTGGAGAAAGAAAGAGGGGAGGGGGGGTCTGTTTTAAATTGGCTCACAGGAAGAACAAAGTGGAAACTGGTAGTAAAGGAACTCTGTTATAAGGATTGAATGTGCATAGGCTGCTCTGTTTGGACCAGTCAGGTACTTGTCGATTGACAAGATTACTACGAGGAACGCAGGAACAAAAACGATCAAATACCGATTCTGCTCTGAGTGAACCAATCTATTTTTTAGATTTGAACAGCATGCCAAAACTTTGGTATTATTTATTTTATTAATACTTTTATTCAATATGTTTTACAATTAAATAATAAAACAATAAAACATAAAATAATGAAACTGATAAATGTAGTAATAATAATAAATAATATTATTATTATTATTGAATTTAATGTATTTAAGTATAATGACTTTTTATAACAGTTTCTTCTTATATTATTATTTAATAATAATAATGGATACACAAATGAAATACAATTCAATTAATTTGTAAAATAGATGGAATGTATTATTTTAATATGAATCTTAAATATGTTATAAAATAATGATACAATAATAACATTAATAATAATAATAATAATTAATATTATTATTATTATTGACTTGGTTCAGTTTAATTTGTTTCATTTATATTATTAGTGTGTTGTTGTTTTCCAACATTATTATATTAATACTAATGAATACCTCATTAATAATATATAAGTAATGATTTGTAAAATATTATTGAACATACTTAAATGTTAATTATAATATAATTATACTAATTATACAATTATTATTATTGTTGGTTTGTTGTAAAATATTACTAGACCAATAAGGATATTTCACAATTTAATAAATAAGTATACTAAACAATAGTGTACAATACCTGTAATGTATTTTATGATAATGAATTATTTAAATATTTTATCAATAATGATTTCATCACTCATTAAAAAATATATAATAATTATTATTCTTATATAATTTAATTAGTTCAGTTTATTAGTTCATTATTATTATTTATATATTTAATAATATGAATACGTCATGAAATAATTATACATGTAAGAATTAGTAAAATCGTATTGTAACTTACTTATAATATAAATATAATCTAATTCATCATCATTATTATTATTATTATATACTGTATTTTTTATTTATTTGCTTCTTCCCAAAATATTTTTTAGGATTAAGAAACTTTGCAAGCTCGATTCAGATTTTAGAGCATGTGCGCTAACTGCTAGCTCCAGCAATCTGCATAATTGATCATAAAACGTTCTTGATTGACAGCATCTGTTAAAGCTGTTCAAGCATTTTTTCTCTCTCTCTCTCATTCTCCCTCAGGCCCCACGTGGCTCTCCACCAACCTGGGCATCCTGACGTGTATCGAGTGTTCAGGGATCCACCGAGAGCTGGGCGTTCACTACTCCAGAATCCAGTCACTAACACTAGATGTTCTCAGCACCTCAGAGCTCTTGGTTAGTAATCTCCACAGATTCCCCAGCACTGCTGCTGTAAGCCTCAAATTGGTTTGCACTGGATTCCTTTGGTTCAGCCTTTATGCTTGAAATTTTTATGGGGTTTGCTCAAATCACTTGGGCTCTTTGGGAGCATGCATGATGTCAGACCAAAGCGTTTTTGGCCAGCAATTTAGGATCATTAAAGCAATTACATAAGACTGCAGAACTGTTAGCCACAGTGAGAAAGGCTTACGCAAGCCTCTGATTGAAAGCCAATACACTGTTAGGCTGATTGAGATATTATGAAGTAGCAAAACAGATCAAATGGACCCTAAATAAATGCGTTAAATCTGTTTGTTGGTACTTTAGAGTTGCAAAATGCAATTAGTTTTGCACCACTCTTGATTTTATGCATGTGTTTGCGTCTGTGTTTGTGTTGTGGTGTTAAGCTGGCCAAGAACGTGGGGAATGCTGGGTTTAATGAGATCATGGAAGCTTGTCTGACAGCAGAAGATGTAATCAAACCAAATCCGACCAGTGACATGTAAGCCAAGATTTGTCATCACCTTATATCATTATACAAATGTATATTGTATCGTTGTACTTATTTAATTCCCTGTAATGGCACAGGCAGGCGAGGAAAGACTTCATCATGGCTAAATACACAGAGAAGCGCTTTGCTCGTAAGAAGTGTCCAGATGCGCTGTCCAAACTGCACACGCTCTGTGACGCTGTGAAGGCCCGGGACATTTTCTCTCTCATCCAGGTCTATGCTGAGGGTGTGGACCTAATGGAGCCCATTCCTCTGGCCAATGGCCATGTGAGTGTTTTGTTCCCCATCTCAACTTGGATTGGTAGGGTTATTCAGTTGTGGATTTAATTTATACTTTTAAGTGATGTTCAAATACAAATAAATAAAATAATAAGAAACATTATTATTATAAAAACACAATAATAAATATTTATTTTTATTTGACTTCATAAATAAAACATGTATTATATAATTATTTTATAATTATATATTTGTAAAAATAAATAATTAAAAAGTTTTTTTTAATTATAATAATTAAATATTTTTATTTATGAACATCATAAAATAAAATTAAATCCACAGTCAACTTTATATCTAACCACAGGAAGGAAGATATTATTTTTCCCTGTGGTTGTATGGTAAGTAGATTTTTTACTTATGAAATGAAGCTTCCAGACAAATATTTCTACATTATTATTCATTATTTATTTTATACACATACACACACATTTAAATGAAGTTCAAATAAATAATTTACATATTTTTTATTATTTAAAAAGAACTACTTTAATGTGATCTCCTGAAATCACAGTAGATATTTATCCTTTTTAGTTTAATGTGTGTTTAGTTTCTATTTTGACATTCAAAGTAAACCATTAAAGGGTTAGTTCACCCAAAAAATGAACATTTAGACCATAAATTCTTCAGACGAATCCAGTCGGAGTTATATTTAAAAATGGTCTTTGATCTTTCAAGCTGTTTCATGGCAGTCAGCGTGTGTTGCATTGCTTCAGTCCAAAAGAATTTAAATAAAAAGTGCCCATCCATAAAATAAGTGTCTCACACAGCTCCGGGGGGTGAACAAAGGCCTTCTGTAGCGAATCAATGTCTTTTTGTAAGAAAAATATCCATATTCAAACGTAATATCACTTTAATGGTAGCTTAACCCAACATTGTCCATAGAAGCAGCTCCGGAAGGATGACATAGGATTTTGGTGATGAACGCGGAAGCGCAGGGGAGAGATCGAAACAAAACAATGGTCACTGATTAGAAGTACCAAACGAGGATTTGTAAAGAAGAATGTCAGAGGATTTTGATATTAGCCAAGAGGAGACTGGTTTTCCTTTGCTACAGTAAGGATTTTTTGCTTCCTTTGCTCCTGTTAACAAAATTTGGTTTTCACGAGACTCACCGGCGCACGCGCAACGCTGAACTCATCCGTCATGCTCCCGGAACTGCTTCCTACACCTAGGTAACTTGAGGTTGAGTAATTTGTGGCTAATTTTCATTTTTGGGTGAACCGACCCTTTAAGTATTAAAAATAATAAATAACACACTGTTTGAATCCGATCCCTTATTTATTTATTATGAATTTACAGTTGTAATCATTACTGTGATATTTCATAGAAAAATTTGGTTACCATACTATTAGTGTTTTTTGTGCAGAAAATTTGTGTGCTTTTGAGTGTAATAAATATTTTAGTTTCATATGAATACCTGACATTGTATCAAACTGAACAGACATCATTTCTGTGAAAGGTTACGTGGTGTTGTGTACTCATGGTTCATCCACATACGATATGTCCAAAATATTATGATCTGTTCAAACACGAGGAGCTCTTATGCACAAACCCAAACAATAAAACAGTCTAAACATGTCATGTTGTTTGTTTGTTTCTTTCTTGTTTGGTTTGCTGTGGTAGGAACAAGGTGAGACGGCCCTTCATCTGGCCGTGAGACTGGTGGACAGAACCTCTCTTCACATCATCGACTTCCTCACCCAGAACAGGCAAGACCCAGACAGCCGAGAACACCTTTCCCAAGTTTATTTCCCTTGTTTGCTGACCAATGCTCCCCCACAGCTAAATCTGATTGAACAACTTTTTTGACCAAAGCTATTTAAAAGTGCTGGTTTTGAAGGCTACTGTGGCTAGAATGGAAACTTGAGATTGAGTGTTTTCTAAATAGGCAAAATTGTGTTTGTTTCTCCCCGCAGTTTAAACCTGGATAAGCAAACGGCTAAAGGAAGCACAGCGCTGCATTACTGCTGCCTGACGGACAACAGCGAGTGTCTCAAACTGCTGCTGAGAGGAAAAGCCTCTATTGACATCGGTATGCAGCAAATGAAATCTCCTGACTTAGTCCCTGTTGAAACAGGAAGTTTGGGTGTGACGTTTCGACGGGGTCCCTTTAAGGACTCCTTGTTTTGTCTGGTGTATGTTCTCACACCATGTTCTTACTTTGACTGCTGGGAGAAGTTAGTTTGGTGATTGGAGAGGGTTTGTAATTCTGTCCGCCAACAATGGGAAGTAAAGATAACAGAGCCATATGTGGCCTATGTGGGAGGGGGAATCTGTGCCAGGGAATCTCCTCTCTCAGATCCCTGCCAGCGTCTATTGTGAGCAAGCTGTCTGGATAGACTTGGCTTTGTCTTGTCTGTAAAATCAAATCCAATACAGGAAGCCAAGAATACAGAATGTGGTGTGAAGATGCGAAGGACTTTCTTATCCTTCCAGGTAGGGATGCACCGATACCACTTTTTCTAGTACTCGCCAGATACCGATACTTTTATTTTTGGTACTTTGCGATACAGATATTTTTATTACATTTGTACCTTTTTTAAATATTGGGTACAGAAACCAAAAGGGTATGTATAATTTTAGTTGGTTAACTTCATTTATCAAATAGATACAGTCAAACCTAAATTTATTCTGACACCTTCAACATTTCTAACATTATCACAGTTTATTCGTTATAGATTAGCAAATAAATAAATGGTAATAAAATATGACAATAACTCAGAGTTAAACTGTGTCAGAACATATTCAGCTTGATAATGCTAGATAACTTTGATAAAAAGGTATGTAATGGATTACAATCAA